>WAAF01000647.1:286876-361591 GCA_013400475.1 Tricholaema leucomelas
TGTCCCCAGACTGTAGCACTGCTTGGGGTTGTTGTGGCCAAAGTGCAGAACCCTGCACTTGGCCCTTTTAAATCCCATCCCATTGGCCTCTGCCCACCATCTAGCCTGTCCAGGTCCCTCTGCAGGACTCTCCTACCCTCCAACAGCTCCACACCTGCTCCTAGCTTGGTGTCATCTGCAAACTTAATGATGCTGGACTCAATCCTCTCATCCAGATCATCAGTAAAGATGTTGGACAGGACTGGGCCCAGCACTGTTCCTTGGGGAACACCACTAGTGACTGGCTGCCAACTAGATGTGGCACCATTCACCACCACTCTCTGGGCTCGGCCTTCCAGCCAGTTCTTGACCTGAGTCTTTAGATATATTTTGATCTTAAAGCCCTCTTAGAGTTCTTCACTTCCTGCTTTAAGTCACTTTTCTTTTTGCCTGTTAACCATTTTTATGGATAAATATCCTTTAAGTAAACTTAAAATATTCTATGTAATGATGATAAGCATCTCCTGACTTTTCTGACTTTCACTCTCTCACTATTAAAATATAATGAAAATTTAAATTTAGGAATTGAAATTAGTTCTTCATTTTTTCCTAGATCATTGGATTGATAGAAAATTAACAGTAAATAACAGGATAAAAACTATTTTTCTCCTTTGTTTCATTTCTATTGTCTTATCATTCTTTCCTAAATAATGAGCAGAAAACCGTATTTTTATAATGGGTAGAAAAGGACACTTTCTTCGAGATGGAAAAATCTTCAAAGGTGTTTGTGATATAATCAGAAGACATTTTTTTCTAACTGTTACAGAAGTTTCTCTTGTTCTCCATGTGGTGATATGTGGCTTTTAATCTTAAACCCATCCAGATTGAAAATTCTATAACCTCTTTGTTTTATAGACAAAGAGGTTGAGGATCAATACAAACACAGTGGAAGACACTCTGACAAGTGAATTCTATACTGAGATAAATAGACTCAAAAACATTTTTTCTTTCGGAATTGTGGGGTTTTTTAGTCAATATGATTCACAATTTCTCACTATGAATGTGTCTGAAATCAGGTGTGGACTTGAGAGGAAGAAGTGATGGTTTTCTGTAAAGAAGACATGAATACTTCACAATGCTGGTATTCTTCAAATCAGTAATATTGACCAATATAGGTGAAGGACAATTTACCACACAGTTAAGGTTAGTACCCATGAGCATTTAGTACAAGGAACGTGGAAATGTTTCTCAAAAGCCTGCAAACACTACCTTTTATCATATTCCAGAAGAAAAAAGAGGATGAAAATCAGCCTCAGTTTTTTTCATAATATATTATAAAAGTAGAAATCATTATGCCCTCCTTGAAAGAAAAAAATAAAAATATAGCAAAATGAAATTGGTGAGGAATGAAAAACCAAGAAAAATCCTTCATAAATGTTAGCTAAAGAGTTTCAGAACTTTTCCTGAAAGGATATCTTAAGAAAGTTAATGTTCAAAGTCAAAATACATTTTCAGTTGGTTTATATCTGTATGCTACCTTCAAGCTTTGTTGCATTAAACTGTGAGGAGAGTGAAAAATAATAGAAAGCAATCAGTACAAAATATTTAGAGGGACAGTCTCAAAATGGAAAAAAAAAAAAAAACAAACAAAACAAAACAAGGTGAGGAAGTAATACCAAGGATTAAAAATTAATCTTAAAGAATGACTTCCATTTTAAACTGTTAACATGGTACATTTTCCCATTTGCTGTTACAGCTGATTCTTTTTTTCTTTTTTAAAAGTTGGAAAGAGACATTTTGAGAGAAAGCTCAGTGGTAAAATATGTGATCTATTGAAAATATGTAGCTTTTATCCTGTAAAAAGGGTAATGACTTCCATGGCTCTATGTTGTCCCATTTTTCTTCCCTCACCAGATAAATCCCCTTGTGACTCTTGATCCACTTATAGATTACAAAATAAATACATCATTCTGCTGCAATCTCACTTGGATTTGAATGGCAAGAACTATGCATTGTGAGATGACCTTTATAGTCTGTGGACTTTTGTCTTCTACAATATTTCACAACATTTTGCAGCTGTCAATATCATATTCATAGAGACTATATTCCTGAAATTAGATTAAAAAGAACAGCCATGTTTGACCACATGAAAGTATAGTTGTCTTTCTTTAACAAAAGCTGCACAATTAAAAGCAATTTAAGTCACTTTTAATTAAAATTAAGTTAATTATATTCCATAACCAAAATCATATTCAAATTCTGGTAAAATCTTATAAGAAGTTCACTTTCATCTTTTAATAAGGTCTACGAGTGACCATGTAGAATAACATACCTGTGGCAGCATATTCAGATTGCTAAAAGACACTAAAACAAGCAAATCACTGATAGATTTCACTGCTTGTAGGTAAAAGTAAAAGTAAATCTTGTCTATCTCTCATTATATAAAAATAAGAATCAAATTCTCAGCCTGTGAGATTTAGCAGTATAAAGAAGAGTGAACTCTACTTCCATCTATAAAATAAGACTCAACTCTTAATCACATTTTGAACTATACAAAATGTGAGTAGAAACTCTTTAAAACTTTTCAAGATGTGTTATAAATTATTAAAGATATTTCAATGTAGCATATATACTCCCTCTCAGTATCTTTTCTTTTAAAAATGATTTTAATATGCTAAATCTGTGTGATTAATAAAAAATCTGCAGGTTTTGATAGCAATCATTTTGTAATCACTTAGAAATTTTGCATACTGATAGGCTTTAATGTATTTCTTTAGGAAGTTTGCTTCATCATTCTTTGTTTTCCTAAGTGCAGCTCTTTCTTCCATTTCTTCCCGCTCTTCATTTGGTAGCTCACTAAAGGAAAAGAAAAAAAAAGGTAAATGAAAAGCAACAGTATTTTCCAAATGACACAGTGATTGAAGCACCTGATAATGGCAACTGTTTCATCCTGAGAAATTCAGTGACTGTACTAGAACTCGTACAGCACTTTTTAATATGTGCAATTGTTTTCCAATTTTGAAGTTCAACAGAACTTCAGAATTTTTTCTCCTTTAAAGTGCCTGCTTCTTCAGAGGTGTATGGTACTGTAGAGTAACAATATACAGAAAAGATATTTGATGAAGTCACTGTTAAATCTCATATTCCCTGTGGCTCTACTGAGAGGCAAAGCCAAATGAGATAGCTATTCTTTAACAGTAATTCCTTTGTTAAGGCAAAGTCATCTTAACCTGCATGCATCTATCCCGGCAAGAGAGAACATGTACTGTATGCAAAGAACTCTGGTCAAGAAAGGACAATTTGCTTTATTGGGTCTTTCTCCCAAACAAAGAGGAGGCAAACCTTTAAATTTACATAACTTTAATGATTATTTATGGCAAGAAGGAATTTGTAGTATCACAATATCAGATTATTAGAAGAAATTTAAATGAAAAAGGCCAAAGATATTCTGTGGTGCAATAAGAAGACTGTGGCCAGCAGAGTGGGATAAAGGAAGTCCTCCTCCCTCTCTACTCTGCCCTAGCTAGCTCACTTTTCCAATGTATCCAGGTCTCTCCACAAGATAGCTCAGCCATCCAACCAAGCTTGTGGTCAACAGTAAACAATTGAATAACTTTCCGAAAACTTACTGTGAAGAACAGTCCTGAGTTTAACCTGAATAGGGTTAATTTTTGCAGAAGGCTGGGAGCAGCCACATTCAGAATAGATGGACCAAACCAGCCAATAATATATTCAATAGCATACTGACCTCATACCTGGTACATAAGAAGCAAGCTCACCAGGGAAAGCCATCCAGGCAGTAGTTTTCAGGTGGTGAGCAATTGTGTTGTACATCACTTATTTCATATAATATTTCATTTGTATTACTGTTATTACTGTTGTTTTTTCTCTCTTTCTGCTATACTGTAAAACTCTTATCTCAACGCTGTAAATGTATTGGGGGGTGAAGGTGGTGTTGAAGGGGAAGAGGGATACCTGAAACCCCAAGCAGGAACCTCCTTTCAACTTCCTTCATCTTCTTTTGTTATTGTTAATAATAGATCTGCTTCAAGAATTAATTCTTGTTCTTAGTTTGGATGGTTCTTGAACTGTTCTACAATTCTTTTTATTAAACTCCATTCCCTTCTGTTGAATTGTGTCTTCTGACTGAATAAATCATAAAGTGGATCTCCTGCGTTTTTTTTGTCTAGAAAGTCAGTTTTTCTATCGAAGAGCAATACCATATCATAGAATCATAGAATCAACCAGGTTGGAAGAGACCTCCAAGATCATCCAGTCCAACCTAGCACCCAGCCCTATCCAGTCAACTAGACCGTGGCACTAAGTGCCCCATCCAGGCTTTTCTTGAACACCTCCAGGGACGGTGACTCCACCACCTCCCTGGGCAGCCCATTCCAATGGCAAATCACTCTCTCTGTTAAGAACTTCCTCCTAACATCCAGCCTATACCTCCTCTAGCACAACTTGACACTGTGTCCCTTTGTTCTATTATTAGGGTTTTGTGTCTGTGAAATAATTTATAAGCAGTCTTAATGCACTGTCTTGTCAGTCAGATTGTTATGCCTTTTGGCTACTATTAGGATCAATGTTCAATTTTCACTTGGTGGGCAACCAGATGCCCACTAAGCCACTCTCTCACTCCCCACCTGAAGAGAACAGGGTGAAGATAGTGACAGAGCTTACTCTCTGATTACCATCACAGGCAAAATAAACTTGACTTGGGGAAATTAATTTATTGCCCATTAAAACCAGAATAGAAAAAAAATGAAAACATCTTCACTTTATCCCTCCCTTCCTTCATTTCTTCAGCTTCAATTCTGACTCTTTTGCACCTCCCTCCAAGTGGTGCAGAAGGATGGAGAATGGGAATTGCAGTCAATTCATAACACATTTTCTCTGCCACTCCTTCCTTGCACTTTTCTGTTGCTTCAGCATCAATTCACTCCCACAGGATACAGCCTTCCACAAACTTCTTCAGTGTGGGTCTTCAATGTGGCTGCATGTTTAATGTACAAGGCTCACTGAGCCACATACTGGCTTCATTTAACCTAGACTGAATTTCTTAGGGAGCTTTAAGTACTTAATTCTTCACCAAGTACTTAATCAGTGCAGAAGCACAGCAGTGAGAAGCTGGCTCTGTTTATTCATTCATCTCCCTTCAAAATCAAATGCTAGTCTGTCAGCAGTGTCAGAGACTTCCAATCTATCTGCATTTCTTATGTCAGATCTTCCAACATTGTTTTTGACTTCTTTTCCCTTTCCTCTTATAATATGGTATGATGGGACCTCAAACTGTCTTGGACCTTATATAAACGTGCTTCTTTGCCCTTCTTTTTAAAAAGCAATTTATCAATAGACTCAAAATTATTTAGTCTCTGCACTTATACTGCAGTATCTCTCCTTACTGGCCCTTTTCTTAATTGCTGCTGAAGTTTCTCCAAAAATGACCATTCAGGTTTTTTCAAGGAAACAGGTAACCTCCTGCTCCCATAAGAACTAAGTAGTGCCATAAAGTAAATTGTAGGCAAATAAATTGATCAGTTCTGCCATCTGTCAACAGAAAATGACTGGCTCCTCTGGCTTTTAAAATTCTGATAAATCTTCATCACATTTTTTTACTTCAGACTTTATCCACATAGTCAGATCACTAATACTGCTTTCTCCATCTCTATGGGGAGTATGTACAAGAATATGTATGACCCGCTTAATTTCTTCCACTGAATTCTTATGGGTTTAATGCTAGCTTTTATTTAAAACTATTTAAATGCTCCTTCAAGCCATCTTCATTCCACTGATTCAGTACCCTTCTTTTTCTATGCAAAAGCTAGCTAATTTCTGTTAAGAATATATATATATATATATATATATATAGTGACCTCACCTTTCCTTTTCTTCCCTCTGCTTTCTACTTAATTTGCCTGTCACTTAAGCAGTTTCTCAACTTTTCTTTCTCTCTAACATGCACAAGGGCCCCTATGGGGACTGTTTCCTAACATCAAGCAATAAAATATATTTGTAAGGCCACAGCACTGAGGATTTTAACCCCATTATGTATGTATGAATTCTTTCCACAGTTGATTTGACTTTGGGGTTAGTGTCTCAATAAATCTCTGTTGAACACTGACTCATTTTTCATTTTTTTTTAATAGCAAGTGAGAAAGCAGATTCTTTTTTTAACTTAAAGGGTTTTATTCCTGCATGTTCAGCATCATAACAAAACCAAGGATGTGACAAGTTACTCCACCTCACCATCTTTTCACAGTTTCGTGCTGGTATTTGTGATTTCAGCCACGCTCAGCAAAATGATTGATTAGCAGCAAAATATTCATGGTCTTTATAAACAATCATTAAAAAAAAAAAAGTCTGATTTTCACAACTATTTCTAGTTTGTCAGGATGTTCTAGGATGTGAATTTGATAAGAAGGGATTACCTTGTCTGAAGATAGATGTGCCATTCAAAATGGTCTAGGCATCTGCTGGCATATGCAAAGCAAAACGGTGTTCATGAGAGAACTATGAGTTTCTGAAGATACAGCTGTAGCCCTAGCAAGATGCCTATGTTTTAGACAGCTGAAAGCTTCTTGTCTTCATTTAAAGACATTTCTTCAGTTGAGATCTTTGATGATTTTGCTGCTGTCTTAAACCTAAAGTATACTGAGTTAAGTACATATTTATGCTTAAAATGTGATTAGAGTAATATAAATATGGTGAGGAGAAACTCACGACAAATTGGAGTTAACTAGAAGAAATCTGTGCTTACATGAGACTTTCTGAACCAGAACAGGCTGATTGAATTTCTTGAAGTTACAGTATAGGAAAGGGAAAAAATATGATCCTGATTAAATGTCAGATCAAGGTGCTCTAAGTTCTTCATCAACATCGCTTTTTATCTGACAGAATCTGCTTCTGCCTCAATTTCTTTCCCAACAGTGATTTCCTTCTGGGTTGTTGGAATCCAATTCTTATTTACCCTGTGATCCTTCTATGTTTCTGATGACATTTTTCATTACCATAACGTACGTGGATTTTGAGATTGCATGCTGGACATATGCATTTGCACACAGAACACATGCTGAAGTATTCTGCCACTGACATATATCTAATTCTGATCATTCTAACTATCTTTCCAGTTTTGTGCTGTAAATTTAACATTTTATGACATTCAGGTTGATCATAGATAATAACAGGAGTTTGATGATATTTATCCCTTATTCTGAGCTGAAATTAGCATTATCTTCCCATAATTTATTGCCTAGGGATCTTTACTGGCCAACTTTCTTTTGGAATGTCATTAAGGTTCTCAACAATTTAGCTTAAATTATTATGCAAGGTAATAGTTTTCTTCTCCTTTAGTATTTCTCTCCCTTTTCCTCATTCCATTGTCCCAATTTTTTCATTGTTAAAGATCTCAGAACACTGTTCATACCCAGTATAAATATCCAAACTTTTCTGCAAATTTTTGGTTTCAGGATCTACCTCATTTTCCAAAACTGCCTGTATTTAATTAGCTAAATAATATTTTGAGTGAAAACTGGTGATTGTTGATTTATACATTTTACACTTTAAGTACTTTTATGATCTCATCAAAGCAAATAAAATGAAAAGGTATGAAATGTAATAGTATTTTCATAATTATTTTAATTAGAAATTTGGAAAAGAAAAAAACCACAGTGTTTCAGAGCTTTTCTCTATTTCTCTCTCTGTCCACACACCAACAGTATATCTCTGCCTCATAGTTGTAATTTCAATCCTTTCATTCACTTGCACAGTATCAAATCCTTCTGCCCATGATTATCTACGTTTTCAATTCTTATGTTCTTATATGATTGAATAACTTGTTTTATTCTTTCTTATGGGATCTGTTTATGTTTCTTTTCTTTTGTGGTGTTGCTCACTCTGTGGATCTCATCCATGGAAAAGTTACCCCACCTCTGGCTTTTGAGCTCTTAAGAGATTTTCTTTAAAAAAACACCTTTAATTTCTAATGCAAGCAGAAAAGGTGTTTTCATGAATTCCTGCTGCTCTTCGTGATGATAACTGAACGCTGTTTTAAATTACCTTCACACTGTGCTAAAATAGTGATGAGAGAAGGTGCTATTCACATCATTTGGAAAATACAATATCAACAGTCTAGTATAGTGACAAAAGAATGTGGAATTATTTTGTTCTCCATTCTCCTTATCAAGTGAACCTTAAAGAAAAAATATTGGAATTATGCTGTATTTCAATATGTATTCTACTGACCATTTAGGAATTACTTCCCTGCTTTTCAAAGACCCAATTCACAGTCTCAAAATTTATGTCCCAGGTGATTTTCATGAATTACAGTAATGACTACTAATCAGTTGTACAGTGGACTGGAACGTTCCACCCAGATCCCAAAGATTAGGCCTATCACATTTAGCAAGATCCTGGCTATGAATACATAGTTGCACAGTGGCTCAACTGTATCTGGGACACATTATTTCCTCTAAAATCATGATAGAATAACCGTAACAAGCTCGGGAGAGAGCGACAAGTTCAGTGAGTTGCTGACTCCAGCTGAAGCCACATATACAGCCTTGAAGTATGGAAAATTTACCCTGAAGGGTGTCTCAGGGTTGGTTTGAGTTAAACACTATAGGTATATTCACCAGGGTGTTTAAACAAATGAAAGCTCAATTACTGTGTTCCGTGAGTCATTTGTCATCCTATAATCATTGATCAATACCGAACTTAGATAGCAAATAAGAGCCTCCATAGTCCAAAACACAAATGAATTTGAAATCTGTAACCTGTAAGATTATTTTGTTCTCTTCACCACAGTTTCTGAAAAAATGGCACACTTTCAAAAATTCCTGCTGCCACTGAAAACTATGGGAGATAACCTTTGAAGATTTAATTAACTGAAAGCAAAAGCTGAAAGTGTCCCGGGTTGAGAATTCTAGGGTTAAAAAATCTTCTGGGGTCTAGAAGATCGTTATTCAATCTTAGAATTCTGCTGTCTCTTTATAAACTCACAATAAGGTCAGCTCGCTCTCCTTTCCTCCTCCCCTTGCCCTGTGTCTGGCAGGAGCCACTTTATTGGGAAGAGCATGTAAGCAGCAGGCCTGCTTTGGGGCCTCCAGAGGCTTGTTTAGGCCTCTTGGCTGGCAGAGGCATTGGGGTGGGGGGGGGGNATGAATTACAGTAATGACTACTAATCAGTTGTACAGTGGACTGGAACGTTCCACCCAGATCCCAAAGATTAGGCCTATCACATTTAGCAAGATCCTGGCTATGAATACATAGTTGCACAGTGGCTCAACTGTATCTGGGACACATTATTTCCTCTAAAATCATGATAGAATAACCGTAACAAGCTCGGGAGAGAGCGACAAGTTCAGTGAGTTGCTGACTCCAGCTGAAGCCACATATACAGCCTTGAAGTATGGAAAATTTACCCTGAAGGGTGTCTCAGGGTTGGTTTGAGTTAAACACTATAGGTATATTCACCAGGGTGTTTAAACAAATGAAAGCTCAATTACTGTGTTCCGTGAGTCATTTGTCATCCTATAATCATTGATCAATACCGAACTTAGATAGCAAATAAGAGCCTCCATAGTCCAAAACACAAATGAATTTGAAATCTGTAACCTGTAAGATTATTTTGTTCTCTTCACCACAGTTTCTGAAAAAATGGCACACTTTCAAAAATTCCTGCTGCCACTGAAAACTATGGGAGATAACCTCTGAAGTTTTAACTGAAAGCAAAAGCTGAAAGTGTACAGATTTGAGTATTTACAACACTTAAAGCTGCTATAATAAAGAATGCATATTCTGATAGTATATAAAGAGAATAAATTCGAAACACTGAACTAAACCAGTTACAGGTAGGGGGTTTGGGGTTTTTTTTTGGTTGGTTGGTTGGTNTTGAAGATTTAATTAACTGAAAGCAAAAGCTGAAAGTGTCCCGGGTTGAGAATTCTAGGGTTAAAAAATCTTCTGGGGTCTAGAAGATCGTTATTCAATCTTATAATTCTGCTGTCTCTTTATAAACTCACAATAAGGTCAGCTCGCTCTCCTTTCCTCCTCCCCTTGCCCTGTGTCTGGCAGGAGCCACTTTATTGGGAAGAGCATGTAAGCAGCAGGCCTGCTTTGGGGCNATTGGTTTTGTTTGTTTGGTTGATTGATTGATTTTGTTATAGAAGAAATATAATTCTATCTTTAAACAAACACAGCAGAAATAGAGAATGGCTTTTGAAGTATCTGTATTTTAACTTTGCAGCCAAAGTCGCTTCTAATTAAATCTTGCTATTGTAATTTGTCAAAGAATCTAAATCAGAAAAGCTTTCTTTCCATAGGGAGAAGATGATGTCAATTTCTATGTTAAGGACAGCAATAGACAAAACCCACAGGTATTAGTTTCAGAGCACTAATGGTCCTTCCACCTCAGTGTCATTTACGAACACCCATCATCCTCCAAGGGAGATAGTGTTAGGTTTTGATGCAGCTGCATGAAATGTTATTTCTGTAATTCCTTTTTTTTAACAGAAGTTCTTTTGGAATTCCTTCTGTTTCCTTTCCCATCTTTCCATGTCTTTTCAATTATATTCCTGGAACACAAAACCTGTGAGGAGAGGCTGGGGTTGTTTAGCCTGGAGAAGAGGAGGCTCAGGGCCGATCTCATTGCTGTCTACAACTACCTGAAGGGAGGTGGTAGTCAGGTGAGGTTCAGTCTCTTTTCCCAGGCAACCAGCAACAGAACAAGGGGACACAGTCTGAAGTTGTGCCAGGAGAAGTATAAGCTGTATGTTAGGAGGAAGTTCTTCCCAGAGAGAGTGATTTGCCATTGGAATGGGCTGCCCAGGGCGGTAGTGGAGTCACCATCCCTGGAGGTGTTCAAGAGAAGACTGGATGAGGAACTTAGTGCCATGGTGTAGTTGATTGGATAGGGCTGGGTGCTAGGTTGGACTGAATGATCTTGGAGTTCTCTTCCAACTTGGTTGATTCTATGATTCTATGAACACAAAAATATGGGCTCGAGTGACTGGAGAAGTAGATCCTTTGTTATTGCTCACATTATATGACTCTCAGCTCTGATGCTAACATTTTGTTACTGATGTTACTTTCTCTGACTTGAAATTTTTCAGTTTTATATTTACAAACTACTACTAATTACTTATGCTTTGCATATAATAATGAATGACTGCTTGGAAAGTTCTTCAGTGTAATCAAATGAAAGATGATTGAGTACAGTAAATGCAACTCTTATACTAAAGACTTTTTCTAGGATGGCAGTGTTTCAGAAGTCTGTGCTAATTTTTTAGTTTCTTCTTTATCTATGATAAATTTAAATGAAAAGTCAGTTTGGCTCTGATAAAAAAAAACAACACAAAAACAAAAACAAAAACAAAAGAAAAACAGTCATTAGCTTCTCTCACTCAATGAAATGTCAGTAATGAAAAAGAAACACACAAACAAAAAAATCCCAACCAAACAAAACAAAACAAAATCGAGAACAAACTACAAAAAAAAAAAAAAAAAGGAAAGACAGACATTAAATAAAAAGGAATATATTTTAAAGTAAAAAATACAGGTAAAGAAAAATAAATTTATTTAAACCTAAACATTTTAAAGACTGGCTTTTCAAACCAGGGTCAGCATATGCAAGTCAAAACGTATAGTTTTCAGAATAAAATTATTTGCTCATCTGGTTTTTTGCATAACCAATGATGCATGCAGTGGTGGTATATACTAAGGCAAAAATTATTTGTGCCTAGGTATACTAATTTGAATTACATTATTTGCGTACGCACAGTGCGTGACAAAGTGATGCCTTCCACTGAAGGTGCCAGTCAATGGTTTGGAAGTCTGAATAGAAAATTAATGGGAAAAGTTTAAAGGACCTAGATACTTAGATATCAACATAGTGAGATGTCTTTGGGTTTGATCCTGATTTGCTTTACTGTTACTGCTGTGGGTTATTCAGAAAAACAGAACATTGTTCCATGTTTATCCTTCTGTACATTAATATGTAAATATAATAACCACTTCATTAAAATTATCAGGACTGATTTCCATTTTATAAATATACATAGTAAACTGGCAATTGGTTCAAGAACCTTCCAGAAATGAAAAGTTTCTGTTTCAGAAAGACTATCAGATGACTGTACAAAGAAAAGAGAGAAAGGCTCTGTTAAACATGCATAGTAATTACCAGTTCCTGGGCAGTGAGTCCATGGTGAAGCAATATATATTTCCAAATTTCCTACATCAAGTCTCTGCCAGTCCTTAGCAGATGTGACTACAATTAGTCAGAATTAAAAAGTGAACAAAATAATACTAAGGAAGCATATAAATGATAATCTCTAGAAGTTCTTTTTAGTGCAGCTACTTTGTTCAAATCTAAGTAGTTTCTCTGGTCTACATTGGCAGTCTTACTGATTTTTATTTTTTTAAATGTGTACCTTGAACGTGTGGTGACATTTCAACTTGTAAAGCATGTTGATATAAACTAAATTATATTTCATATTACAATACAAGTGATTAACAGCTTGTGGAGTGGGGAGAAGGAATACCTGTACTTTAACATTTTTTAGAGTACTATTATTAATCAGGAAAAACAAAAAAAGGTGCCAGGTCTTCCATTTTTCTAGCTGGAAGTAAGTGGGAACAGAAATGTTTTAAAGTCTTTTACATACTTTATCATAGTTTCTGTTTCCAGGGAAACCACTTTCCACCATTAGGAGATCTGCTGTCAGGGATGTTGGATACTAAGGATAGAATTAGGGGTGAACTGAGGGAGAAAAAAGAAAATAATTAAGACTGAAAAATCTGTATGAGATTGGAAATAGCATAGTAGTATATTTATGAAAAGAAGTGATTCAGGACTACTTTTATCCTAGCTTTCATCTTCAGAAGACTGTTTCTGTATACTGGCTATCTTTGAAGTCTGACATACTCTGTACTGTTGTAGAAAAATAATATAAGTATTAAAGCAAAATATGGCTGGAGAAAACACTGAAGAGTTCCTTTAGGCTGCTATAAAAGCTGGCACAAACAGTATATTCAGGAGAACTGGATAAATTTAAGACAGACTTTCTTTGGAGGCAACAGCTCTCTTTTTACTCGTGACTGTTATTCTTCATGCATCAATAATGATTGAATTGGAAAAAAAAACCCAAAACATTATTAAAGTTCTTGCCAGCTCCTGGTTATTTTTCATATGTCTAGAATTCCTCCATACAGACAACTGTACCAAGTCACTGAGATCAAGATCACAAGATGACCTTCCACATAATGGTATTTTTGAGATGTTACTATTCAGCCAAACATTTAATATGTGTCACTTATAAGTTACACATGGAGATGGTAGGTGATACAGGGTGGGAAGTGCTGGGAGAGGTTGAAGGTGCAAAAATCAGAGATAGAGAAAATATTCCTCTGTTCAGAGTAGAGGAAAACATAGCTTGTCTCAGAAACTAGTTACTGTATCTCTTTTTTTTTTTGTTTTTTTTAATAAATATCAATATTATAGTTTCAACTTAAAAAGACAGAAAGACTTGTATTTTCAGCTTCCTTGGAAGTCTCATACTTTTTTGTTTACAAAATAACCTTAAAAATTAGAAACCATCATGACCAAACACATATGGTGTAACAGAGCCCAGTAGATAATAGCTTTGATAAACTTAAAGGAAGTTAAGTTTTTCAATAAAACCCAGAGCATAACAGGTTATAAAGAATCAAATAAATTTATGAACCTCATCATAGTTCCAAATATGCCTCATCACACTGAAGATTGAAACAGTATCAGTAAACCAATTATGTTGCTGATACTGCTGTCCATTACTCAGATCCAGACTGTCACTGGGGCAGTATCTATCCAGATAGAAAAATTTCTTGATATGAATGTCTGCTTGACACTTTGTACATGAATATGACACACAGAAATTGGCAAACTATTTCTCAGTAGTACCTAATCCAGATGAAGAGATAAGGGTAGAGATTCAAAGACACATTTAATACCAAACCAGTCCGACAAATATATATCCTAAGCTAAGTTGTCAAGTTTCTGCAACAAGTCAATGGAATTGTGCTGCTTCATTTGTGGCCCAGAATCTTGAGTGTCCTGGTCAGAATAATTTCCCAATGGAATGGGCTGCCCAGGGAGGTGGTGGAGTCACCATCCCTGGAGGTGTTCAAGAAAAGACTGGATGAGGCACTTAGTGCCATGGTCTAGTTGACTGGATAGGGCTGGGTGCTAGGTTGGACTGGATGATCTTGGAGGTCTCTTCCAATCTGGCTGATTCTATGAGTCTATGAGTTTATCAGTTTCTTAATTGTTACAGTGACATGTTAAATTTAGATCCAAGAAAAAGACTTTTTTTATACAAATGGGAGGCTGGAATAGTGTTGTGGTGGATATATATGACTCATTTCCATTTGAACTCAGATTTAGGACAGAATTGATGGAATTTAAAAGGAAAGTACACAGAGGAGGAAAAAAAAAAACAACAACACAAACAAATAAACCAAAACCATAATTGTTAGGTCACAGAAATGACAATAAAAGTCAGTGCTTACATCACACAAATTTACACCAAAAGCAATTGAAGGAATAGAATTAAACATTTTCCATTGTGTCTAACTGAAAATAGTATATAATAATACCTGCCGTATATTAGTTGGCTTCACACACTGGAATGAAGGCACAGGTAAATCTCCTTGTATGAAGGAAGAAAAAAAAAAAAAAGTATTTTTGAGCTAACTTGCCTAGGAGAACTGGTTGGAGCAGTTAAAAAGTGTTTTTTTACTGGTTCATCCAAAATAACTATCACCATAAGCAGAAATGGCTTTAAGATTATGCCAGAAAGCATGTGTATAGCATCTGTTTGTATGTCTAATTCATCACGCTGCCTCAAGTAAGAAAGTTTATAGAGATACATCTTTGCTCACAAAGTAAGATAAACATATTTTGACTTCACTGTTTTCTCTAAGTCTTAGGTACTTTATAAATGTATTATGTAAAAATGTTAATACTGTTGACAAAAAGGTCAGTTTAACAGTCATTGTCTGTACTGGTGTGATAACACTAGCTATAAATCTCTCACTCCAGCTCTCACTCTGCTGCTCAGATCAGGGAAGTGTGATTTACAGAGGAATAATGCACTTTGCTTTTCAGGGAGAAGGGAAACCAAGTGTTGCTATCTTGTATTCTTATTAAAAGAAAAAAAATATATATATATAAGAGGAAATAAGCTCCAAAGATAGCTTTGCATACCCTTGTAAAACTTTCAAAAGTCATAGTAATAATAGGTTTATTTTACAACAAAGAAAGGCACGTATACAGCAAGTCACTCAAAAAGTGCTTTCATAAATCACATAGACTGAATTTTCTCAAGACTGTAGATAATTGGGATAAAACCACCAGTCTTCTCTGAATACTGTGTGGTGCAGGAAAATTTATAAAGTGCTTAATTGAGGGTAATCAATTCTTCATGCTTTGAATAAAACCATTTTCAGAATGTCCCAATTTAAAACTGTTGGAACGCTGAAAATGTTACTCTCTGTGACCGAGCTTATTCAGCTCGGTTTGATCTTTCTCTGAGATGCCTGGAGCCATGTTTCCAGCACCTATGCATTTGCAGGAAATCTCTCAAAAATAACACACACACACACAAAATTCTATTAAATTATGTTTTGTTTGTTTGGGAGGACTGACATTTCATTTTACACTGTAAGTTTCAAAAGCTACCTACTTATTTGTTTTGGTATGCATACTATGAAAAATAGATGAACGTGGTAAGGATTGTTCTTTCGCTTACCTAGTATCCCATCCACCAAGGCCTCAACTCTCACCTAGGTGAAACAGCTTAGGATCACAAGAGTAATCAGTGGCCAGCATCTTCAGCCTTCAGATTTACAGTGTTGTCATGATAAGCTGCAAAGTATTGTGTCTTAGCAGTCCCTTGTGAGTTACCTTGAAAAAGACAATTGTTTTTTATTCTATATCTCTGGAAATTCTCAAAGAATTTCTGGTACTAAATATTCATGCAAGCCCATATGAAGCTCAATTACATTTAATATTTGGGTCTTGGCTAACTATTTTGCAGTTTGATGTAGTGTAACACTGAGCTAAAGTGGAGGAAGAAACGTTTTCCAAAAAATATAATTGAGTCTGTAAGCAATCAGATGCAGGTTTTGGGGATTTGGGCTTTTGGTGGTTTGGTTTTTTTTGGAGGGGTGTTTTCTGGTTGTTTGATTTGGTTTGTTTGTTTGCCTTTTTATTGGTGGTTTAGTTTTGTTTAGCTTTTTCTCCCAGACGTGGAGAAAGGAAGACCCATTTCTTTCAAGTTTCTGGATATAATGAGCTGTCAATAACATCCTGTAATTATCAGCCATGTGGTGTAGCAGGTAAACTTCTCTTAATAGAAGCTTGAGTAAATTCAAAGATTAAAGAAAATTCAACAAAAAATTGAAAGAAGATACTCCAGAAATCTATTTGTTATGTTTATATCCTTTGAGGTGGCAATCCCTACACACGTATAATCTGATATTTATATGAGCTTTTCCTACTCTGGGATTTGAATTTCAATGGACAGTACTATACTTTGGCTTCTTTTAATCAGCTTATTTCAAAGGGAAGTTAATTGCTAGCAAAACAGTTTCAACGCCTTTTCTGCCTTGCAGCCCTTGTACCTGTCTGTGTTCAGAGGACATTATCAGCAGCAAATATTACTTGCTGATAACAGTGTCCCCACCATTCATCAATGTCATTCGTGTATAAATAAAGTGTTATGTGAATTTCCAGACTAACACACTTGCACTGTAAAGCATCCTGTGTACTTTAAAGCTTTGGTGAATTTACAAAATAAACAATTAAAAGGACAAAATATATCATTTTATTCACATATTTATACAAGGTATTACCCTACTTTAGTATGTCTACCAAAGAATATCAAATTAATGCTGTCATATGACCATATCTAGAAAAAAAAGAAGATGTTTTCCACTTGAGTTTGTCATGTTAATTTTGTTTCACTGTGGACTAACTATAAACTGTAAGTGTTCATATTCCTCAAGGCACTTGCTTGTTACTAAATATTAGGACTCATAAACATATAAATTCTAATGTATCATTGTAATGCACATCATCTCACAGAAGAAAAGAAATACTTTTTCAAGAGTTGTTTTGTCCGTAAGTTTTATTTTTCCTTATGGTTGAAAATGACGTTTTAAAATTATCACTTTGCCTATTTAAAAAGTTGATGAATTGCAAAATGAAGTCTAGAGAATTTGAGCCTCTTAAAAACAAAACAAAAAACTACAAAACAACCACAAAGTCTTACTGGAAGTTTATTTCTCTCATTGACATCTGTAAATTTTCCTCATGGGCTATGGACATTCTGTATTCCTACCAACTCTCAGCAATGTAATCCACTAAAGACTGCCAGATTAAATCAATTATCCAATTGCCACAGCCAGTCAAAAGGTTAAAAATGAAATTTAATGGAATATAAATGTTAATAGCAAATCAGAATGACAAACTCTCTCCAAATGTTTCACAGAACTCTGATCAAATGTCTGATTAATTATTATAACATTTATTATTAGAGCTAGTTCGTTTGGTGAATATTTGAATAACATAACATAATAAAAAAGACATTCAGATGGAATTTGCTGAAATCTTAGAATAAAAATTACTACTTTTGTTGCTTAAAGGATTACTTAAGATGTTGGAAAACATGAACTTTTAAAAAAACTTGTATCCTAAAGGTGCTGTTTCATGATACAGTTGAGATGGGGGAAACATAAGCTGGATGTTAGGAGGAAGTTCTTGACAGAGAGAGTGATTTGCCATTGGAATGGGCTGCCCAGGGAGGTGGTGGAGTCACCATCCCTGGAGGTGTTCAAGAAAAGACTGGATGAGGCACTTAGTGCCATAGTCTAGTTGACTGGATAGGGCTGGGTGCTAGGTTGGACTGGATGATCTTGGAGGTCTCTTCCAACCTGGTTGATTCTATGATTCTATGACTCTAAGATCTGAAAGTTCTCTACTCCTAAGAAGAGCAATTTCATTTTACCATCCTGCCTCTTTGTCCCTTTCACTGTAACTAAGCTGTTAATTGACACAAGTGAGTTCACTAAACAGAAAAGGTATATCCTAGCCACAAATATATCTGTTTTCTATCAGATTCCATACAGATGGAGATTCTAAATGCCACAGTACCACATATTGAAAATATCTTTTTTGATAATGACAATTAATTTATTGATATTATCCATCTTCACCCTAAGTAAATTTTCATGCAGATTTTCCATCACTGCAAAACAAAATAAGGCTGATTCAAATCAGTAGTATTGAGTTTGACATGTCACTTTGTTTACTTTCTAGCCTCATTATTTTCCATGGAACAGGAACAAGATATTTCTAAAGGTTCTGTCTATTTCTAAAGGTTCTGTCAAGTGTGTGACAGTAAAAGAAATATTCTAATTTAATGGGAATCCAGGCCTTGCAGTGTATGAAATAGAGAAATTATTTTAAATCACCCTACTTTAAGAGGGCAAAAAAGTGAAGTTAATTAAGTGAAAGCTAGCATCCCAAACAAGATGTTCTGTGGGAATTATTTTTATTACTATGTTATACTTTTTCATTTAAGAAATATGTATTGATGCTTCTATAGAAATCAGGAGAAAAAATGAAATCTTAAGTGAAAACTTTGCCTTATACGTTTAATCTCCTTTTTATCTTCTAGAGTCAGAACGCTCTTCATATTATCACATTTTTATCCTCACAGCTCAAGAACACAGTCTTGTCTATCAATGACTGAGGGAAATCCATTTTATCATCTTTTCCTATTAAGAATGTGCTCTAATATCACGTGTCTTTCCTTAGATGATACATTATAAGTTGTAAAAAATAAACCTAAGTAAGCTGCAGATTCAGCAAAGACATGTGCTTGGTTTTCTAATTAATATTTACCCTTGATTTACCTGTATGGTAGTTTGAGGGGGGTCTCAGTTTTCCTTAAGAGAATGACAGAGACTAGTCCCAGGAGATGGACTTGGTTATTCTATTCCATTTTCCAATATCACAGCTTACAGGCAGTGTCTGACTGACGTCCTCTTTTCCTTCTCCTTCCTTCCCCTTCCGTTCCCCTCCTTTCTTCTTCCTGCCTTTCCACCATTCACTTTTCTCTGGGGAGAGCGTGAGTCCCTTCTTATCCCATGGTTTGTGTGGAGGAGATGGATTCTAGCTGGCAGGGAACTTTGAGCTGTATCATGTGGCCTGCTGAGGCCTTGTAGGCCTAAACTGGGGAGGGCAGTTCTGGCCTACTCTCTCTACTGAAGTAGACAATGTAGCATTTTGGAAGAGGCAAAAAATGCTGCAATTAACTTTAGTGACAACATTGCAAGATATGCACACTGCAGTGTGCCCAGGTGGCCAAGAGAGCCAATGGCAGCCTGGCCTGCATCAGGAATGGTGTGGTCAACAGGAGTAGGGAGGTCATTCTGCCCCTGTACTCTGCACTGGTTAGACCACACCTTGAGTACTGTGTCCAGTTCTGGGCCCCCCAGTTTAAGAGGGACATTGAGATGCTTGAACGTGTCCAGAGAAGGGCGACGAGGCTGGTGAGAGGCCTCGAGCACAGCCCTACGAGGAGAGGCTGAGGGAGCTGGGATTGTTTAGCCTGCAGAAGAGGAGGCTCAGGGNGACTTGTTGATCTATGAGGTCTCTTCCAACCTTGGTAATACTGTGATACTGTGATACTGTGAAGTTTCCTGTGATGATCATTTAGTTTAACTGCCTGACCAATTTAGACCTAGTCAAGAATTAAAGCATGTTATTAAGGTAATTGTCCAAATGCCCCTTAAGCACTGACAGGCTTGGGGGGCATTAAGCAACTCTTCAGGAAGCCTATTCCAATGTTTGACCACACCCTCAGTAATGAAATATTTTCTGTTGGCTAGTCTGCACCTCCTCTGGCACAGCTTTGACCAGGCAACCAGCAACAGAACAAGGGGACACAAATTGTGCCAGCGGAGGTATAGGATGGATATTAGGAGGAAGTTCATCACAGAGAGAGTGATTGGCATTGGAATGGGCTGGCCAGGGAGGTGGTGGAGTCACCATCCCAGGAGGTGGTCAAGAAAAGGCTGGATGAGGCACTTAGTGCCATGGTCTATTTGACTGGATAGGACTGGGTGATAGGTTGAAGTGGATGGTCTTAGAGGTCTCTTCCAACCTGGTTGATTCTATGATTCTCTTCCTATGCATCCTATCAATAGATCCCAGGGAGAAGAGATTCTAGTTTATCGTTGATGTAGAAGGCAACACCCCCTCCCCTTCTCCCCTGCCTGTCCCTCCTATAGAGCCTATAACCATCTATCCCTACACACCAATCGTGAGATCCGTCCCACCATGTCTCAGTGATTCCAATGACATCATAGCCCTGGAGACTTGCACAGATTTGCAATTCTTCCTGTTTGTTCCCCATGCTCCTTGCATTAGTGTAGAGGCATTTCAGTTGTGCTTGAGATTAGCACCTCTCTTTCTACTTCCACTCCTTAGGAAGAATCATGAAGGATTTATATACTTCACTCATCTAATTGAAAGAATTGCATACTAATCAAATCATGAACGTGTCCAGATAAGGTGTCTTGGAAGGCTAATAGGGCCATTAGATATCCTAGCTTGCCCTGCCCTTCTACTGATGGGGAAAGCAAGGGCAGGAGGAAAACAAAGGCTTGGGCCATTATGTCCCACAGGTGCTTAGGTACTTGTTAGTGTCTTGCCCAAATAGGAGTAAGCAAGCCCTAGTTTCACCTAATATGGTCAGTTTTGCAAATGTCATTTTGATTGGAGAATCTCTGTGGCCAAAGGATCCATTACACTTGAGCAAGTATTATAAATTGAGCTAAGTTGCAAGCAGTTGTGCTGCCTCTGTCTCACTGCTCTTGGACTACATGTTCTGCTCTGCCTTGTGTTTCAGACCAGCTTAGCCCTGATTTTTTGGGTGTTATTAGGAACATCTCAAACTACATCAGGTTTCTCAGAGCCTGACCTTGAATATCTCCAGAGGTGAGGGACTCCACCATCTCACTGAGCAGCCTATTCCAGGGTTCTACCCTCATAGTAAAGGACTTGTTCCTGATGTCCAATCTGAATCTACACTTGTCCAATTTAAAAACATTGCCCCTTATACTAAATGCCTTTGTAAATGATCCCTACCCAGGTTTCTTGTAGTCCCATTATAGGTTACTATAAGGTTTTCCTGGAGTCTTCTATTCTCCAGACTGAACGGTCCCAAATCTCTCAGCCTGTCTTTGCAAGTGAGGCACTCCACCCCTGTGATCACTTTTATAGCCCTCCTCCTGACCCTCTCCATGAGGTTCATGTCCTTGTCATGTTGAGAACCCCAGAGCTGTGCACACTACTTCAGGTGAGATCTCTCAAAGCAGAGTTTGCCCATGTCCAGGCTCTCGTCTACCTGTACCTCCTGGCTCTTTTCCTCAGGTATTGCTCTCCATCACATCATTGTCCAGCCTGTATTGATAGTGAAGACTGTCCCAACTCAGGTGCACAACTTTGCACGTGGCATAGTTGAACTTTCTGGGCCTACTGCTCCAGTTTATCCAAGTTCCTCTTGTGGTGCTTCTCTGATTTCTTACACCTGGGGATCGAGAACTGTCGTGCTGTGTGGAAAGCATCCTTAAAGATCAACTAGCTCTTTTCTGCTCTATTGTTACTGAGGACTATTTCCATGGGGATTCTGTTGTCTAAATCCTTGAAGAGCTGGAATTTTGCTTTCCCAAAATTCAGAGTCCTGATTATGATCCCTATCTGACTCATATTGCTCAGATTGATGATCAGAGGGCTGATGATCAGAGGGCTGGAGCACCTCTCCTATGAGGACAGACTGAAAGAGCTGGGGCTGTTCAGTCTGGAGAAGAGGAGGCTGCGAGGTGACCTTATTGTGGCCTTTCACTATCTGAAGGGGGCCTACAAAAAAGCTGGGGAGGGACTTTTCAGGATATCAGGGAGTGACTGGACCAGGGGGAATGGAGCGAAGCTGGAAATTAGTAGGTTCAGAGTGGACATAAGGAGGAAGCTGTTCAGCATGAGAGTGATGAGACCCTGGAATGGGTTGCCCAGGGAGGTGGTTGAGGCCCCATCCCTGGAGGTGTTTAAGGCCAAGCTGGATGAGGCTCTGGCCAGCCTGATCTAGGGCAGGATGTCCCTGCCCATGGCAGGGGGGTTGGAACTAAATGATCCTTATGGTCCCTTCCAACCCTGACTGATTCTATGATTCTAGGATTGTGAAATTCTCCATTGTATGATCACTGCAACCCAGGCTGCCTTCAATCTTGACATCTTCAATGAGTTTTTAGTGGTTGGGTTTTTTTTTTTCATTTTAACAAATATTCACAATCAGTTGTGCTCCATTTAATAATGCTTAAATTAATACACCTTTATTTCCTGTAACTGTTTAAGTTAAGACTCAGTTCTTGGACCCATTTACATTTTCACAGTCCACAACAGTCTTTGACAAAGAGTTTTGTTAATGTACTCACTATTTAATAATGCTTATTGCACCTTTATTTCCCATAACTGGTTAAGACTCAGTCCTTGGACCCATTTACATTTTCACTGTCTACAACAGTCTTTGACAGAGTTTTGTTAATGTACTAACTATTGGGTGGGGAATTAAAAAATAAAAAAGAAAAAAAAGAGCCATCTTTAGTTCAGAGCCTACCTCTCATTAGTTTTTTTTTGGTAGTAGCTATGAAGAAAATATGATCCTTGTTAAACTCTCAGTGATGTTCATGACTTTGATGATGCTTATCATATCCCACTGTATTGTATTTGGCTGAGCTGGAGTTAATTCTCCCCAGAGTATCTTTCATAAGTCTGTGTTTTGCAGTGATGTAGCTGGGCATTGTTTCGGTTACTGCTGAGCCAAGCATCAAGGCTGTGCTTTCCCAGCATTTTCCCCCAAATAGTATGAGGAGAGATGCTAATCTGGAAAGTGCTTAGCTCCAGATAACCACCATGCACTGGAAGATCAAGCTCATTCTTGCTTACATTTATCATTCATTAGTCACAATTGTCTTGGATTTTTGTGTATAATTTTTTTTCTGCCTACCTAGTTATACTATTCCCCTAGCCACATGTCATGCCATTATTACGATCATTCCCCAAAGCTACTGCTGTAGTAAATAACACTTCTGGGAATGCTGCTTTGCAGAAAATGAATCAGTATCTCTGGCAATGACAGGACTGAGTTCTCTGCCAGTTTTACTGAGTGTTGATGAAGCATCAAGATACCATCCAAGTGGTGGGCAGGAATAAGAACCCCCATAATAGAAGTGTATTTGCAGCTGTGAAGTTCTTCCCATTTTCCCAAAATAATTTAACTCACTGAGCCAAGGAAAGATGATCATTTTTAATTAACCACTGATACCTAGCATAGAGGAACATTTTACTAATCATAGCATCTCAGGGCCAGTGTATCTTGCAGTGTCTATTAGAACACCTACATTGCTGCTGTGATTTACTCTGGCCAGTAATGGAGCACAGTGAAACGTTTTACATGATAGAGATGATGGCAGTGATGAAGTGCTTTGGTAATATGTCCTCCTCAATGGGAAAGACTGAACTGCTGAGTGATATTTCACTATGAAACTAACTTCTGTTGGACTGAAAGCGCTTATTTAGAAAAAGGCAGACAGCTTTTTTTAGTATCTGGAAAAATTATTACATCCAAAAGTATATTGTTGTACTGGTTAATTACATATATTGCCCAAAATGCATGTTTTGTTTCATCATCTGAATGAGCTTTCTAAACTCTTTATATGCTCAAAATCATTATGTCTTCTAAGTGCAAATTAAACAGTCCTCTACTATCAGAAATCTTTCTTGCTGCATGTCTTGACTGTGATCAAGCCTTAGCTTGGGATAAATTAAGTACTCAATCCTTTTGTTCTCTTTGTGTAAAACAGATTTTATATTGCTTTAACTCTTAACAGCTATATGCAAATGACCTAAAACTCTGATTTTGATACACAAAATAAGCAGCATACATGAGTATTGTAGACATCAAGGTACAAATGTGGTCTTTAGGTACAGTCATGAAGCTTCATTCTAGTACACTTTTTGCAGATACCAAAGATGTGTGATAAAACATGTGTCTATACATTGAGTTTGCATGGCAAGGTTTTTATAGCAGAACAAGCTACAGATGTGGCTTCTCTAAGAAGATCCCATGAGCTTCCTCCATGTAAGACAGAGACGATGCTAGTCTGCTATGCAATGTGTGTGCTGCAAAATACACCTGCTGCTGACCAGAGCCAAGCCAATTAGTGATGGGGGCAGTACTGGACTCTGTGATAATTTTTTTTAACGGGGGAAGAAATCTCTACACATCAGCGGGGAAGAAGAAGAGTGACAATATGTTAAAAAAAAAGACATAGTAGAAGGGATATGCTCCAGGAGTGGAGCAGAAAGTGCTCTGAGGTCTGCTGTGAAGCCCATAGTGTGGCAGACTATCCCCATGCAACCCAGGAAGCTTAATAATTAATTAAATATTCACCTGCAGCCAGCGAGGACCCATGCCAGAGCAGCTGAATGCCCAAAGGCATCTATAATTCTGTGGGATGCCCATACTAGAAGGACTTTGGTGTCCATGGAGAGGGAAGTCCACTCTGAGGCAGGTCTTGTAATCAAAGAGAGGACCCATGGTGGAGCAGTGTGTCCCTGAAGGGCAACACACTATGGGAAAGGTCCATGTTGGAGAAATTTGCAGAGAACTGTTTATCATGCATGGGACCTCATGCTACAACAGAGGAAGACAGCAACAAACACCATTTGATGAACTAATTGCAACCTCGTTCCTCCATCCCCCTGCATTACTTGAAGTGAGGAAGTAGAGAGTTTGGAAATAAAGTTGAGCCCAGGAAGGGGTCTTGGTTTGTGAAAGGAGGAATGAGGGAACGGCATTTTAAGATCTGGTTTCATTTCTCATTACCCTGCTCTGATTTAATTTGCAATAAATTTCCTCAAGTTGAGCTTGTTTTGCCCATGACAAAAACGGTGAATAATCTCTCTCTGTCCTTATGCTGATCCACAAGCCTTCCATTGTATTTTCTCTGCCTTGACCATCTGAGGAAGAGTTTAATAGAGGGGCTAGGCTGGCATCTGAACCCACCAGTCTAGCCTCGGGAACAGAATCTATATTAATTTTGATTTAATATAGATATATTATTTGATTTTTTACTATTGTGCTGTTTCTGGCTTGGACAGATTTTCTTCATAGCAGTTAGTATGAAGCTATGGTTTGGATTTGTGCTGAAAGCTGTATTGATGACACAGGGATGTTTTTATTATTGATAAGAGCTTACAGAGAGTCAAGGCCCCAGCCAAGAGCAAATAGGCCACAGCCAGTGAACAAAAAGATGGGAGGAGACACAGCTGGAACAGCTGACCCAAAATGACCAGAGATATTCCATGCCATATGATGTCACACTCAACATAAAAGGCTGGGAGATGAGGAAGGGGGTGATATCTGGAGTTATGGCATTTTCTCTTCTTGAGTAACAAATGATGAAGCCCAGATTTCCAATGGGAAGTGGTGAATGAATTCTTTGTTTTGCTTTCCTTGTGCACCCAGCTTTTGTTTTACCTATTAAGCTGCCTGTTGTGGGTTAAGCTGAATATTTGCTGCTGTTATTCAAACCCATCCTGCTGCGTGTTGGCTTCAAAATTAGTGCTAGCTGGAAAAAGTATTATGGGGCCTGAAGTTCAGATTGTATCATGAGAAGTTTTCTGTTCTGGTTGCTGCTTTTGTGTTCCACAGGGGTTTGGGTGTTGGTTCTTTTCTGCTGAGATGGCAGTGGGATGGGGAGGGATGAGGGAGTATCTCCCTGGTTTGGTTTGGGTTTTTAGCTCACTTGCTTCTGCTTGCTTCTGCTTTCTGCTGTTCTTTTTATGCAAATAAGCTAAAGTAGTTGTGCATCTTATTATTATTATCTCATTTGTTCAGTAAACTCTTGTGTTACCTCAACTCTTTATCTCAATCCAGATTTTTTGGTATATATTACTTTCCCCTCACTTCTGTGTTGTAGTTAACCTAGTGCTGTGCTGTGTTAAACTAGCACACTGCCTTTACAAAAAAGAAACACATGAGTTTTTCTCATTTTCACACTTCTAATTATCTCTCTTATACCACTTGGGGGGAGTGAACAAGCAGCTGTGTACTTTGCTACCCCCTGGGGTTAACCTATGGTAATTATTTAACTTCAATTTTGGTTTTACATTATAAAAAATACATTTTAGTACAAAAATATACCTACAATTTGAAAGTGCTTGATATACTAAAAAAACCCACCCAAACAGAGTAATTTCTATTTTGCATTTACTGTCTTACACTTTTTTTCCCCCATGTAACGAAACTGTGTAGTATGGAAGCTAAACCACTTTAACTTGATCCAGGTAGACTGGCATAGATTATCCTTGAAACTGATGACTAAAATGTTGTTGAAATTATAAGCCTTGTAGCCAGAAGATAGAAGTACAGTGTTTCAGTCAGTAGATTTCTGACAGAAATTGACTGCCATCTATTCTCTGTTCAAGTACAATATATGGTTTAAGAGTTTCACTAGAGGGAAATGATCAATAGGGAATACTTGAAAATCTGGATTAAATGTCTTAGTCCCTTTTTTGTGCATCTTTAAGATGATTCCTTTAAAAGGCATTTGATATGATTACAACTACATCATAATCCCAATTTAATTAGCTATTGTGTTACTTGTCGTTATGCACTTCTGCAAAATGAGAGTGAAATATTACAATACAAAAGAGCAATTTAATATTCATTTATCATAGTGTAAATGAATGCACAGCATGCAAAGTTACAGAGGTTTCAACTCCCAGACTGCGGACTAAGATACAGGTTTTCCTGGTGACAGTGGCCTTGATGTTCATGAACCTTTCTTATTTCTATTACTTAATGTATACACTATCACCAACATCTTTATAGAAATGTTAAAGAAGCATTGTCAGTCTTCTTCAACAGCAAAAGAAGGCCAGAAAAAATACTTTTCCAGCACCTAAAATTAAATTGAAGTCATTTAGTTAGAAAACTAACTCATGTTCAGCATTTTTACTCAATATGAAATTTTCATTTTATCTCATAAATGATAAATCCAAATGCAAATGGATTATGGTGTTGCAGCTTAACACAAGGTATAACCATTATTTCAGTTTCTTTTAGTCACTTCTGCTTGGATCTTCAGGATAGATATGTCTCTACATTGACAGGTCAAGTACTAACATGCAGAGTAGGTTCCTTTAATCATAGAGGGAAACAGTAAGCATATTGACTAGTTGTGACATTGGTGAAGGTTAAGGAATAGAGATTCTACTTTCTCCTGGTTTGAGGCATAGAGAAAGATTATTAGCATATGGATAAAATTATTTTATCACCTTTAGCATATTCTGTGGAATGCTGGGGAAACTGGATGGGAAGAAGTTCCATCCTCATTCTGAGGGTCATATACTAAAGACAAGATCTCACAAGTCCCTGAAGAGGAGTTTGAAAAATTATGCAAAATATATTACAGATATTTCTGATTTATGCACACTAAGAAAAAAGTCTTTACATTATTGTCAATCTCAAATTATGTTCAGACATAAAATGTAAAAAGAAGAAAATTCTTTCTGGAAATTCTAAGCCTACATGGTGTGGGGCTAAAACTAACCTTGACATTATGAGCAAAGCATTTTCATTTTCCAAGAATTGAGGCTTTTTATCTTTCTTCTCTTTTTTTTTTCTCCTTTTTTGCTTTATTTGTTAGTTGATGCTTCTTAACCTTCACCAGTTTGAAAGAGAACTTTATAGTTAAATGTATTTATTCATTTGAATTCGTTATGTATACTTTCGGTATTTAATGTAGTCAATGATTCTTTCAGATTTTCCTAAAAAGAAAAGAGTGAAGAAATATAAAGGCTTATAATTGGTATCATATAAAAGAAATTGTAATGAGTATACATAAGGTGAAAATGCAAATCTTTCCTACGTCTTTGTAGATGAAAAAATTGGGAATCAGTAGTTAATCCATGGAGATATCATTAATGAGCCAACGGGACTAAAACAATTCAGTAAATCTTTAATATCTAAAATGTGCTTCTCTATCAGCTATTTTCTCTTTTGTGAGTTGTATTTAAAACACCACTTGTATATCTCCTGGGTAGAATTGTTTTGAAGGCAACACATGCACTGAGAAAGGTAGGAGAGAATGAATTGCTATGTTTAGAAGATTTTCTCCCTAGGTAGATCTCATGCAGAGGGGGCTGGCTTTGTTGCAATTTAGAGAATTATTTTTTTTTTACCTCAGTTACTTTTTCTAGGTTTTGTTAAGCAGCCTGCTGTCACCAGTTTATAACCTATTTTCACAATTAATTTCCTACATATTTTCTTTTATTCTTTTCCTAAAAAAAAACAACTCATCACTCCAGAAACAGAATGTTTTAGGGTTCCATCCAGAATTAAATAGCTAGAGAAAATTAATTTGTGTTAGTGTTACAGAATGCAAAAATACTCCAAAAAATACTTGAAGAACAGATAATAGAAAAGTTCAGTCGTGAACTTTCTTCAAGATTCTTTTAATGCAGTGCTTTAGCCAAAGTACACATTTTAGTGGAGGTCTTTTCCATTAATGATTATTTCTTATCCTGTTGCAGTTCTCACAGCTTTTTTATCCCTTTGATATGATTTACTTTCCCTCTAAATTAAATGTTCACTATGAGTACTCTTTTATAACAAGAATTGTCAATGCAGACATTGGTATTTGTAACTGCATGAAGATTATCTCTGTAGCTACTGTCTCTGTGAAGATGACCCCTAGTTTGATTCAGAACACACAATTTGAAATTATGGTCCACAAAATGTGTTCCAAAAATAGCATCAGATGAAAATTAGATTTAAAACAGAAGATCCATTAAGACTAGGAATCTTTCTTTTACCCATTTGCCAAGATATTAGTCAGAAAAATGCTTCCTTCTGCACACGTCTAATCAAGACATTATGGGTTATTTCTGTCAAATATATTTCAGTTTAAAGTTAGTAACTTCAGTGGTAATAAACTTTGCCTAGAAAAATAGTCTTAGAAAAATACTTTTTGTGTATTTGAGAACAAAAAAAAATTTTTTTGGCCTTTTTCTATTTCTTTGGTTTGTTTAATATCTATCCTGTCATTGTGCATGGCTACCACTCTGTTGCAGGTAGACATGATCTTGCTCTGCCACTGAGTAGATAATTTCTCTGCACTGATTCTGTCACAGCATAATAAATCTTCATTTGGACTCATTGCAACTTTTGCTTTAATCCTTTTCCTTATAAAAGTGTTTCTGTCTCATAATATTTGCTTCAAGGTCTGAGTTGGAGGGAAAAAAAAAATGTTTTAGGGCACGTAAGGGGGAAAGATCCCCTCTGTGGGAGAATTTTCTCCCTAGCAGTGCATGAGCTGGTAAACATCAGAGCTCGTGCTGGGAACTGTCCTTGGGCTGTCTCGGGCCCAGGAAACCAAGCTGTAAACAATGAGCACCACACACACAGCTGCAGGGGGCTGAGCTTGCCATCCTGCAGGGGTGGACACCAGGGCTTGTTTTGATACAGAGTGACTTATCGGTACTTACACATAACTCTGAGCCAATCTGTACCTTCCACTTGTGTCAACCTCAACTAGCTGTGCACACCTCTTCCAAATAGTATATAAGCTGTTGTACTTCCTTAATAAAGCGTACTGTATTGCTAGCAGCTAACTGAGTCGACTCGTCAGTACCTCCATCTCGCCTCCGCCGGCTTCCTGCTTCCCACACCTCTCTTTAACTTTTTCTCAGGTTTCTGGGGGGATTTATTATTTTATTACCACCCTTGAATCATTCGCATATCCAAGTCAGAAGCTGCAAAGTTCAACTGGTTTTCAATGATCGGTTCCACTAAGAAACCGGTAGTCAGAATGAAGCATTTGTATAGGAGTATATATTTCATAATATAACTGTGCAATGCTGAAATGGCTAAAGGTATTTTCTTCTAGTCTTCCAGAGCTAGAAGCCAAGCATGGAGAAAAATAATCTTTTTAGAAAAGTTTGTTATATTAAGTCCAAAACCAGTTTAATAGGGAAGGAGGTCTGTTGCATGGCAAGGTTAAATTTAGATTTTGCTATTATTGAAAGCTGTCACTTTTCAAAGAAATGTAAATTTCTCTCCCTGGAAGGAACTAACTTCCTCATTTAACCTTTATTTTTGATGGAAACCATTTTCCATAAATATCAACAACTATTGCTCTGAAACTCTCTTCTGCCTCAATTCCGAAGGTAGAAGCAGATTTTATGTGCATACAATGTCTATGTATGTGATTTAGGCACGTCTCATACTGAAATACTTTAAATGACCTGAAATATAGCTGTTATCTGATCGTTGATTGATCAAATTAATGGTTAACTTGAATGATAGTAGAATAAAACGACATTGATTTGGGAAGATAGCTGGAATGCACTTTTTTTGAGGCTTTTTGAAAGTTTCTTTTTCTTTACTTTGGAGCTCTCCCTAACGGAGAATCCCAGAAGGGGGCAGGGGAGTGGCAGGTGTAGCAAGATACGCGGCGTACATGCACGCTGGAGAGAGTGGGCAACTTTAACCTGTCAGACATCTGCTGGGACTTTATTACTTCAGACAAGAGGCAGTCTAGAAGATTTCTAGAGTGTACAGAGGACAACTTCTTATCTCAGCTGTTACGTGAGCCTATAGGGGTGCAGCCCTGCTTGACCTGCTGATCACAGAGAGGGGCTGGTGGGAGATGTGGTGGTTGGAGGCTGCCTGGGGTCCAGTGACTATGAAATGATAGTTTTCTATATATGGTGAAACCAGGACAGGTATCAATAAAACCTCCACACTGGACTTCTGAAGGCCTGACATCAACTTATTTAAGGAATTAACTTGGAAAGTTCATTGGGAAACAGCCCTTAAAAACAAAGAGGTCCAGGAAGGCTGGACCTAATTCAAGAAAGAACTCTTGAAGGCACAGGAACAGGCTATCCCATTGTGAGGAAGACAGCCAGACTGGATGGGCAAGGAGCTACTGAAGAAATTAAGGAGGAAAAAGAGCTTGCACTACTTTTGGAAAATGTCCTTTCAATTCTATTCCTTCTTTTCTCCAGACCAAATTTTACACACCTCAAGTGTGTGTCCAGTTCTGGGCTCCTCAATTCAAAAGAGATGTTGAGGTACTGGAACGTGTCCAGAGAAGGATGACAAAGCTAGTGAGGAGTCTGAAACACAAGCCCTCTGAGGAGAGGCTGAGGGCAATGGAGTTGTTTAGCTTGGAGAAGAGGAGGCTCAGGAGTGATCTCATTGCTGTCTACAAATACATGAAGGGAAGTTGTAGCCATGTGGGGGTTGGTCTCTTCTGCCAGGCAACCAGCAACAGAACAAGAACGGGCAGCCTCAAGTTGTGCCAGGGAAGGTATAGGCTGGGTATTAGGAGGAAGTTCTTCACAGAGAGAGTGATTTGCCTTTGGAATGGGCTGCCCAGGGAGATGGTGGAGTTGCTGTCCCTGGAGATGTTTAAGAAAAGACTGGATGAGGCACTTATCGACATGACCTAGTTGATTGGATAGGGCTGGGTGATGATCTTGGAGGTCTCTTCCAACCTGGTTGATTCTATGGTTCTATGATGGAGAACTTATCATAACAAATATACATACAGAAACCAAATTCAAGATACTGCAGCATAAAAAGAGACAGATAACTAAAAAACTCAAAGAAACAAACAAACAAACAAATCAGTGTGGAGAAGGAACTAGTAAGTAACGTAATTTGTTTCAATTCCTCCCCCTCTTCAGCTCTGGTTAGTCTACATCAGAAGCACTATCTCCGGTCTGGGCTTCCCACCACAAGACAGATGGATAGACTGGAGAGAATCCAGTGAAAGGCCACTAAGATGATGTAAATACTGGAGCAGCTCATAAGAAAAGGCTCAGTGAGCTGAAACTGTTTAACCTGGAGAAGAGAAGGCTCAGGTAGGATCTCACTGATTTATATAAACTTCTGAAGATATGGTGCAAAGTGGACAGAACCAGGCTGTTTTCAGTGGCACCCAGTGAGAAGATCAGAGGTAATGAACACAAATTGAAACACAGGAGGTTTCATGCAAACATTAGGAGTACTTTTACTGTGAGTGTGACAGAACACTGGCAGATTGCCCAGGGAGGTTGCACAGTTTCCCTTCTTGCACAATATGGGGTGGCTTACACGTCAGTTTTGGTTCATTTTTATTTCTATGAGGCTTTCAATTGACAGGTTATGTAACTGATATTCACCTTCACCATCTGTAACATCTTTTAACTCAGTTGTTTGTGAGATTGTCAAGCTCTGAGATTCCCATGCAAAGAAAACCTAATTCGCACAGTAAGGTCTCCAGCGTGGAAACTTTTTGTTTGCTTGACTGCATATTCATATGAAGCACTGTCTACATATAGATAGAAGGAATATGCATAAGCTCACCCATTAATGCTCCTTTGGGTTAACACAGTCCACTCTCACAAGCACCCCACACACACACAGAGACAGAAGGAAAAGTAACAAAAGCCACAGAAGTCTGGGTTGAGATAGAGTTGAGATAAAGAGAAAACAAATGAGAAAATACCTTAGCCTATTTGCAGAAAAGTGCAGCAAAAAGCAGAAGCAGCAGCAGCAGCAGAAGCCAGCTACCTTTTCTCAGCCCCTGACCCACAGCTCACTCAGTGGAAAAGTCTAACACCCCAAAAACCATAAATCAGAAGCAGCAACCAAAACAGGAAGCCTTTCATGTTACAGTCTGGACTTCAAGCCCCATGATACTTTCCTCCAGAGGGCACTTTCATTTTGTAGCTGGCATGATGGTAGCATGGTATTGAATATTGATAGATTCAAATTCTTATTCTACACCATCTACATCATGCCTAGAAGAAATTAACGTCAGACAGCACACATTGTTCATCATTCGCTGTACATTTGGCTGCACACAGATTTCTCATTGTAAGTGCCCTGGAGCGCCACTTTGTTCCAGCAGAGTCTGGATCAATCCAAGATGAGTCCAAATGGTTTCTACCCTTGGGGCAGTGTCCTGGAAGGCTAAAAGGCCCAAAACATGTCCTAGCTTGCCCCACCCTTCTGCTGATGGGGGAAGCAAGGGTGGGAGGAAAGCAAAGGCTTGGGCCCTTATGTTCCCTTCCAAAGTGATAAACAGGTACCCACAGGTGCTTAGGTACTTGTTGATGTCTTGCCCAAGTAGGAGTAAGCAAGCCCTGGTTTCACCTAATATGGTCAGTTTTGCAAATGCCATTCTGATGGTGAATCTCTGTGGCCAAAACAGCTATTACACTCGGGCAAATAATACAAATTGAGCTAAGTTGCAAGCAGTTGTGCTGCTTCTGCCTAGCTGCCTCTCCCTCACTGCTCTGCCTCTCCCTCACTGCTCTGCCTCTGTGTGTACTGTTCTGCTCTACGTTCTGCTCTGCTTCACTGCTCTTGCACAACATGTTCTATTCTACCTTGTGCTTCAAACCAGCTTAGCCCTGATGTTTCGGCCTTGAACTACCTGGAAACTTAAGTGCCTCAAGTTTACCAGGAGAAGGCATTAAGATTCTGACAACATTGCACTCTCTGCACATCTGCAAGAGACCCTGCCTTTGCCTCTGCAAACCTCTGTGCCAAGAGGAACCAGGATCAGATCGGAGATCATCTGCCTCTTTCCCAGCACCCTACTAGAGCCTGGGAAGATCTAGAAGTCTCTCAATGGCTGACCAGTTCCAACACTGCCTCAAAGGAGCCAAAGACTATCTGGAAATTCCTACTTCATCAACGTGAGTAGCACAGACATTTTCTAGGGCTCCAGGCTGCCTTTTATTTTTAAGTGGGGCAAAGCCATTCTGTGGCTAAGCTTTTCCAATTTTCTGCCCATAAGCACCCTAGAGAAGATTTTCCCGACTGAATTAGAACCCAAATGTAACTAGTTTGTACATAGTTTGTGGGTGGGGCTTTTTGAAAATAACTACGTATTTTATAATTCCTGACTTGTTAATTGTCACAACTAAATCAGGCAGGTAATTCCAGGGACTCCTTCCATTGCTCCAAGTGAAAGCAAACTATTTCTTGCATTCCGATGCTCTCCTTCCAATGCATCCAGCTGCTAGGATCCACATGTCACCCAAAATATAAATGGGTTCCACGTCTCATAATTTGATGGTATCAGAGTATACTGTGTGCCTGTATCTACTAAAGCTTTATACTCTTGTGGATTCAACTTGTCAAGCCATCAGTTCTGTACAGTTCAATAAACCCATTTGTACTTCTCCATCTGGTTGGACATAGGGTCCCTGTGATCACTTGAGTTTCGTGAGAATGCTTTGAGAGTATCCTCAGTAGAATCAGCAGCAGTATTGTTTTGTCTGGGCCTTTTGTGCAATTTTCCACTGGAAACTGGGGTAGCATTCTTCCACAGAGAATTCTCTTGTAATTCACATACTTGTGCAGCTAGGGCTGAAGTGGATTTTTGCCCCACTTCCTCATGTCACCCTCATGGTCACGTAAGAAAAACAGGGTATACTGTGGTGTGACCTCCTAGATTTGCTGCTTTGGACAGCCTTGGAATAGCCTGCTTCTCATGGCTGAAACGTGGGACCAAACAGGCAGGGAATAAAACAAGTTCTCTTGGGTTCACTTGACTTTCTGGGACAGGTCCTTCACAGCTGAAATGCAGGCCCATACAGAGGAAGAGACACTTCCCTTGCATTGCTGGAATCTGCTAGCCATTTCATCCACCATTTGTCTTTGACCGAAGTCTGAGACAAAGAGTGAGTGATTACCTCTGGTTCTTCCTCTTGTTGCCTTGATGACCCTGACTCATCTGCATCTTTTGCCAGATGAGCTGTTTTCCTTGTATGCTGCTGCCTCTCTGCAGGGGCTGCTGATAAGGGGTACAGTCTGGTGTTCTGCCGCAGCTGTCATGCCTGCTACTGGGATCTGAGTAGCTACAGCTACTGCTTATAGGTTCAAACCTCCTCTTTCCCCTGAGTGTTCTGAATAAGGATGAGAAGGCTCAATAAGCATGAGCCAGTCCCCACCACATATCAGTGATTTTTGACCCTTGGGAACTTTTGGGCTGGCATCCTTTTTCCAGACATTTCACCAACTTGTCAGTATTTTGCACTTGCTCAGGGGTGAAATTCCAAACCACTCTAGGTAACCAGTGGTCTAGGCACTTGCCTATATTCTCCCACACACCATGCCGCTCAAAATTATCCAGCCTCAGGGCAGATCTCTCAGTGGTATTCTTAGGAGAGACCTGTATTGCTCTTAGGAGAGACCTGTATTGCTCTGAACAAAACCTCACCCACCATTAAATATCATAACAATTGCCCATCTCTAAGCCATTCCCTGAGGTGACACACAATACCACAGAAAGCACATACAGGACCCCAGCACATCGGACTCAGCTGCCACAGGAAAGCAAATGCATCAACACAGTAAATACACAGTAAAAGAATTTGTTTAAAGTGTATAAAACTCTCTTAACAAGCCTCAAGCCTTATTTGAATCTGCTCATTATCTCTCTTGTCATTATCTCAACCCTTTCATCTACTGCCAAAATTGAGTGTCAATTAAGACAGCCCACTTTTCAATTCCCATGTTGGATGCCAGATATGGGCCACTCCCACAAGCCCCCCTCTCTCCACACAGACAGAAGGGAAAGTAGCAACCTCTCCAGAAATTATTTGCAGAAAAGCACAGCAAAATACAGAAGCAGCAGCAGCAGCCAGCAACCCGCCCCACTCCCAGACACTTCCCAGTGGAAAAGACCAACACCCTAAATACCAGAAACCAGAAGCAGCAAGCAAAACAGAAAGCCTCTCACGTTACAATTTGAATTTCAAGCCCTATAATACTTCGTTCCAGCCAGGACTTTCATTCTGAAGCTGGTGTGACAGCAGCATGGTATTGAATATCAGCAGCAGATTCAACTCAATCCATAACAAAAAATATAGCCTAAAATGTATAAAGGATTTCCTGATTTTCAAAACTTTTCAGTTTTTCAGAACAATGAAAGAGTTAATATTTATCTGCCTATTTGTTCCTTATGCAAGGTAGTAATGTATTTTCCTCTTCAATTAAGTGTTCATCAGGGAGAAGGAGCACTAAGAGCTTTCATGAGATTTTCACTGGAAACACTTGTTCTCTCTCACATTTTAAACAGCTACCTAATCTGGAATCTGATTTTCAAAAAGTTCAAATCATGTGCAATAAGGAGAAATTTAAAAAAAAGAAAGAAATAGTACCTTTCACCTTGCTGCATGATATTGATAGTAACTTATTGTTTTCTTTACGGTTCTTGATTTTTGGTGCAATATTTTTCACTGCTTGATCTGCACTTTACCTACATCCTGTGTAAAATTGTGATCTCACAGTATTTGATGATCTGTCCAAACTGCTTATTTACACTGAAAGATGAAAAAAAACAAAAACAAAACCCAAAAACTTGCCATGGTTAATTTTCTTTCTCTTTACTTCCTTGCCTTCATTTTTATTCATCCTACAAATGAGAACCTACTGTTTACCTCAACAGACTTCTTATAGATTCTTTTTCATGACTCTTAATTACTTTTTCCTCCTTCATCTAGCAAGCTGCTGTCATGCATGTGTATGCACGTTCTACACTAAAAGAATAGTGTAGCTGTTCTAGATTTTCCTTTTGTCTTATTTTTTGCTTTGCATTTTGTTTCAATTTCTTAATTGGAATTAGCTTCACTCTTCTACATCTGATTTTAGCACCTAGATGTGAGGATGTTGAATAACCTCATGAAGGCACTAACTTGGTTATCCTAATGTTTTTTTTGATCATTCTGCTATTTGAAATATATGAATGTACCTGTTCCTTTCATTAATTTTTCACCTGTTTAAGTATTTATTTGTTTATAAGATCTTGATGGGTTTTTTTCCCTAATATTCTAGTCTGAGTTAGAGATAATTCTGTTCAGTCATTTTAATGAAAACACAGAAAAAGGAGAGATAATGTTGAGACTTAGTAATATTTCCATGTTCTTTCTCTTTTCATGCATCTATTATTTGATTTTTTTTTTTTAAACTGCATGATCATTTTACTCTGAGTGTTTCTGTTTTAAGACTCATTTAACCGGGAACTTTTTTGTGCTATTTCCTACCCATGTTTTAATTTTTTTGAGTTATATGAAGATAATTCATTTTTTTCTTTTTAATTAGTCTATTTAATGATTCTAAGTTCTAACCCTGTTAAGAAAACTAATTCCATAGAAGAAGATGAGACTATTTTGTTCTGGCAAATGCCAAAACCTTTCTGTCAGAGGCTATTATATCAGACTTCTCAGCAATAAAAAGAAAAAAAATGGCAAGCAAATTAGTATGTGGCTGAACCTGAAATGAAGGTCAGCTAGTAAAAACAAATCTGATAAACACAGTAAAGATTTATGACTAAATTTACAGACAGCACAGATTATATTTGTTGACACTATCTCAAGGGGAATAGTAGGAGGTATTTTATATTAAAACAGCAACTACATGTATTAGGGATTATTTGGCAGAATGTAAGAGTCCTCTATGTATGCTAGCAGTGAGTGTGCAAATTGACTTTTAGATCCTGTTTGCAATCTGGAAGATATTTCAAGCATGTACTATATTTTCAGCTTGATTGCCTTTGCTTTTCTTAAAGCAGGTTAAAAGCATGAAAGATACTGAAGGGCAGTTTCTGACCTCAAGCTAAAACAGTTAAGAAAATCTACCCTTAATCTTGAGTCTGATAGCTTCATTGTCAATTTCTGTGGATATATGGTTGCAAAACCAACAAACACAAATAAAACCAAACCAAACCAAACCAAAAACATAAAAAAGCCAAACCAACCAAACAAAACCCCCAAAATAGCATACTAGCCATAAAAGCAGACAGTAAACCCATTCCTTGTCCATTCTAGTGGGACCAGCCATCTTAAACAAATACAATTTTGAGGTGTATGTGTGTGAGATTTGGCTTGGTTTAGTTCTTTTGGTTTTGTTTGTTTTTTGTTTGGGTTTTTTTGTTTGCTTAGTTGCTGTTTGTTTGCTTTTAATATGAAATGTAGAATGCTTCCTGTTTATTAAGACTATATAGCACAGAATATGGCATCATTACAACAAGATAATAGTTAAGGCTTCTTGCCTTTTTCTTACTCTTAAGAATGTTGCAGCACTTTGTCAAGCCACAAACTAGATTCAAAACTGCTTTGCAGTTCTGGTCTCCATGTCATTGTAGTTGCTAATGTCTCCCCTTATAATAGTAATCCTTAACCTTATGAGAGTGATACAATTGTTGGAACTGCCTATTTTCCAGTTATTACACCTCAGTTCAGACTTCTGTGTAGTGATGCTTTTAAATAGATAGTAAATGCTGAAATCAGCAAGTGTGTGCAGAGGATTTAATTTCCTTGTGTTTCCCCTAAAGTTCATGTATTTGAGATCTGAAGAAAAAATTGATTAGAAATTAATTTATATTAAAGTTTGATTTTTTTTTTTCCCCCTATTATTTACTGATCTGAGACAAAGACACAGAGAAATGCCCTAGGGGAAAAAAAAAAGTTTCTAATTTCTTTGTTTTCAAGTCCAAACTCCTCTGTAGTTTGTTTTCTCATGAGACAAAATATCCATATTTATTTCCTTAGAATGAGGACTTTGAAGAGAAACTGCAAAAAAAAAAAAAAAAAGCAGTTTATTAAAAAACTTTTAAATTCAAGAGCACTAAAAAATAAGGACTTTTTCTATTTCTAATATTTATGAGTGTTTTAAATTATGAAATTGAACATGCTAAGCCTGAAGACTGGGGAGTAGAAGGGATCGGCCGAATTTAGAAGGGGAAAAGTTGATTTTGAAAGGGTATAATTAATTGGTTGTCAGAGGAACATCTCTGATATCAATGCAATGGACAGTTATGGCTACACGAAGAAACCAGGCTGTCATCCTGGATTTAAAATCTAAATTAAGCTGAATTGTCTTCACAACAAAGGTTTTCTGAAGAGATGACATATAACCAATGATATGTCTTACTCCTACAGCTCACAAAACAGTATTGGGAAAAAAAAATTAAAAAGGCAAACCAGAACAGGTTGCTACCTCACCTTTCCAAGGATCAAGGTGAGGCCAACTGGTCTGTAGTTACTCAGGTCTTCTCCTTTTCGAAGGCTGCAGTGACTTTGGTTCTCTTCCAGTCCCGAGGCACCTCTCCTGCTCTCCACAACTTTTCAAAACTGATGGAGGGTGTTACAGCAGCAACATCAGTCAGGTCCCTCAGTGCTAGTGTGCATTCTCTACAGTCATTTCATTCTTTTTCCTTTTAGTGAATCCATTGCAAATGTAGCCCTTTATATATATTTTTTTTAATATAAAGCACTTTCTAAATTCAGGCTCTTGGATTATGAGTACAGAAGGGCTGGTTTCTTATTCGTGTATTTAAATTCTATATATTGTTTCCCCTGTTTCATTTATATGCTGTTAAGTATCTGTGTAATTCCTCATTTCTATTATCAAGTGTATGAGCAAGATATAGCAAAATTATATAAAACATACACAAACTTTTCTTTTTAGCAAATCAGATATGAAATCAGAAACAAAGATGATTAACTAGAAACAGGAAAACATGAGGGTTTCTGTTGTTGGGGGGTTTGATTGGTTTGTTTTGCTTCTCTAATATAAAACTATATAAAAATTATATAAAACATACACAATCTTTTCTTTTTAGCAAATCAGATATGAAATCAGAAACAAAGATGATTAACTAGAGACAGGAAAACATGAGGGTTTCTGTTGTTTGGGGGGTTTGATTGTTTTGTTTTGCTTCTCTAATAAAGTACCTTATAAAAAACAAAGAAAAAAAGGACATTTTCACCATAAAAGGGTGTAGAAGATTTTTTTTTGTCTTCACATTAACAAACAAATAATTGCAAAGCGTATGTTCCTAGCTACTTGAAAGTGAAATTGGTTGTCTCTTTTGTTTGTTTGTTTTCACTGGTGTCAATATACTTTTGTGAAACTAAGAAATACTTGGGGTAGATTTTTTTATTTGCCTTTCCCTTCTCCTGTTTCTTGCCTTCCTTCCTTATTAGATGCAGCTTGTTTTGCATTTTACTTATTCAGACATATTTATATGAGTTAATTTTGTCCCACTTTCACCTCCTGATATATAGTCCAAATCTCTTTTACACCATACTCCCTTTCTCTTTCCCTGTTTTCTTGCCTTCCCTCCAAATTACATGCAGCTTGTTGTGCATTTCACTTATTCAGACATATTTATATGAGTTAAATTTATTCCACTTTCACCTCTTGATATATAGTCCAAATCTCTTTTAAACCGTACTTTTCTTTGATCACTTTGACTAATCAGAGCAATACAGTGTAGAGAAAGTTAAGAGTGCTATATGCTGATATAATAGCAATTTGTAAGAGAATCCATTCACAGAAGTATCTCCAAAGTGTTAACAAGCTGCTAGCCTTTTTCTCTACACAAGTGTAACTTCAAAAATAGTAATAACCAGATCACTCATTACTGAAAACTGTTACAGTTTGTGACAGAGAAATTCTTTATCCAGACAGAAGTTGATAAAGTGTGTTAAGAAAATGGTTACTATGTAGACATTTGTCACTTTGGTGAGGGGTTTAAAAATTTTATCCTTTCTTTCTAACCAACTCAGCAGATACTGCTTTCTTGCCGCACACTTCAAAAACGTTGCTTTTGCTTTTCACTCTTTTTTATGGAGTTTGTAAATTAATCTGAAATATCTAATAAGGCAAGCATAGCCAAATAACTAGAGGCAAATGTGTGGAATTCTCATACAACTGTTTATAACTTCAGCTAAGTCATCCTGAACTTTGTTGCCCTATCTCCGTGTTACAGGAGGTATGCTAGGTAAGTAAACGTGGTGGTTTTTTTAACACAGAAGTCTCACCACCTTAGCAAGAGGGAGGCAAATATCTCATATCATGCATCTTAACTTGTGGAATTAATGCCATCTCTACATGTTCCTGACTCTGGTGAACATTTACTTCATCTAAATGTTTATAAGCATTACTCATGGGATGTATTCTCCGTGGCATGTTTGGTATGCTTTGTTCTGTTACTTGATAAAGTAATTGTGGTTTCGTTTCATGTGATTCTTTTGATAATCTGTTATAAAAAGGAAAAAAAATAGTTCCTGAGACATCCTTAATTTTTGCTTTACTTAGTCTTCAAATTAGTCAATTAACATATCATAGAATCACAGAAAGTTTTCGGTTGGAAGAAATCTTTCAAGATCATCCAGTTCCAAACACCCTGCCATGCTCAGAGAGTACTCCTGTTAGATCTATCACTCAAGGCCCCATCCTATCTGGCCTGAAATGTTTCCAGGGACAATTCTTCGGCCTCTGAGCAACCTATTCCAGTGTTTCAGCACCCTCTTTAAAGCTATTTCCCTTTATCCTGCCACAGCAGACCCTGCTAAATGATTTGTCATTGTCTTTCTTTTAGCTCCCCTCTAAGTATTGAAATGCCTCAGTAAAGCCTTCCTGAAGCCTTCTTTTCTCCAGACTGAACACCACCAACTCTCTCAGCCTTTCTTCAAAGGAAAAATGTTCCAACTGTTTGATCATTTTTTGTAGACCTTCTCTAGACCCACTCAAACAGGTTCAGGTTTGTCTTGTGCTGAGGATGCCATATCTGGACATAATAATCCAGGTGGAGTCTCACAAGAGTGGAAGAGAGGGGAAAAAAAAAATCACTTTTTTAACTTAGCATTGCAACTAACACATCATCCTTGAGTCTTATATTGTGGTTATCTTCATAATTTTAAAAACTATATATTTTTTTAAATCACTTGATTTCTTTTTTTATACATGATGCACAACTATTATTTCTAAAAACCTGAATAGGCTTTTAGAAAAACAAATGCTCTTGAATTACTTGTTAATAAATTAAATGTTTGGAGAAGAGTGTTGTGTTTTGGCAACATGTAATTCTATCAACACATCCACCATTTAATCACATAGATTTATTAAAGTTAACAAAATATAATTGTGGATGTTTGATTTAATATTTTCAATATTTTAATTCAGATCTCTTTAAAACCTGATCAAGTATTTTATAATTGTTTAGGGATATAATTGTGCAATAATTGTTTCATATGATTTACAAATGACTTAAAATACCTGAATCTACATGACATCATCAAGAACTGGGATGAAAGGTAGGATTATTTGAACGTGACAAGTGCTTACTTCCTATATACACGTAGAGAAGTATTTAAAACAAATTTGGCAGTATTCTGTGTAAGTGTTGGGAATTTATTTACTCAAAGAACAAAAATGTTTTCAAATCAACTTAACAAGAATCATAGAAGGTAGATTTTTAAAATCTTAGGTCTGTGCTCTGCTAAAACTTTAACCCTGATTGTAAGGAAATCTCTGTGTAAGACTCTAGACCTTTCACATACCTGTATTTTGCTTGGCAAATATGCTGATGTATGTGAACACAAGGAAATAACTTGCAATTGGTTTTAATATTTAAATGACAGATTCTCAAATGAATGCAAAATTGAGCTCTACATATTTAACACCAGTGAGCATTCAGTTGTTAATCTGGGATGTAAAGTTTTTGCAAACATCTTTTCAGTAGTTTATCTCCAAGAATAGGTTGATGCTGAATAAAAAGACCAAACTATTATGTAACCAGTTACACAGAGTCACCTGGTTATAAATAATGTCAAATGGCTTGCATGGGATTTTAATTACATAAATTAACTGATGGGAAATTATATTGTCATGGTTAAACCTGAGTGCAACAATCTGAAAAATTTCTGTAGCTAGAAACTAGGAATATTCACAAAGGACTCCATTGATGTAAAGGCTGAAATATTTGCAGCATGGCAAATAATAATTCATGTTGCAATTCTTATCTATTGTATCATACTTTGTAAGGGGAATACATGCTTTGTAAGGGAAATGTCAAAAGTTAATAAGTACTACATATCACCATACAAAGACTGGCTTTGAGATTTCCTTGGTGATTCATGTTGGGGTTTAATTGCATAAAAAATGCAGATACTATTCAAAACCTAATTGAATCACTATAAAATAACACTGCAAATTCAAGAGTAGCTACATGACAGACCTAGATGCTGTTCCAAAGCTGTCAATATACTTGAGGAATTTGCCAAAGAGACAGATGCTTACAGAAAATTATGTTACACATCTTGGTATGTAGCTATAGCAATGGTCAAACCTAAGACAAACATGAGTGAGATAGTGTTCATCATTCCCACAAAATTCTATTTCATGTCTACTAAAGGTGAGCACAGTTCCGTTTCCCTAGTTCTGTTTTAGATGAATTTCTGCAGAAGTTTTGGCTCCTCTGATGCTGATTTATGCACAATAAACTTTTCAAACTCTGCTTTCAGTCTAAAATGTCACCTGTAGTGTAGCTCCCAAATGTTTACAAAGCATAGCAGCTTGAAAAAAAAACAATTTTAACATAATCATAAAGTCTAAAGTCAGCAAGTCAGAACTGATAATTTCATGCTTGTAGTTTTGATATTTGATTCCTTGCAGAATTTCAGAAAGAACTCTCTTTTACTGTGCAAACGCTGGAACAGTCAAGTAGATAACTTAGAAGATAAAGTTCTGTTTCCTCTACCACATAATTCTTATATGATAAATCAGATATCAGGAAACCTGAGTTGGAATCATAGAATCATAGAATGGTTTAGGTTGGAGGTGACCTCAAAGATTATCTACTTCCAACCGCTCCACCGTAGGCAGGAACACATCCTATTAGAACAGGTTGCTCAAAGCTTCATCCAACCAACCCGGAACCCTTCCACAGAGGGAGCAACCACAACCTCCCTAACCAACCCATTAAAGTATTTCACCACCCTCACTGTAAAGAACTTCTTCCTAACATCTAGTTGAAATTTCCCCTCTTCCAGTTTAAACCCATTATCCCTCATCTTGTCATTACAAGACCTTGTAAATAGTCCCTCCCCAGTACTCCTGTAGGCGGCCCTCAGATACTGGAAAGCTACTACAAAGTCTGCTCAAAGCCTTCTCTTCTCCAGGCTGAAGAGTCTCAACTCTCATAGTCTGTCCTCATAGCAGAGGTGCTCCAGATCTCTGATCATCTTTATGGCCCTTCTCTGGACTCGCTCTAACTGTTCAATGTCCTTCTTGTGTTGGGGGCTCCAAAACTGCACACAGTACTCCAGGTGGGGTCTGACGAGAGCAGAGTAAAGGGGGAGAATCACCTCCCTTGCCCCGCTGGCCACACTTCTCTTGATGTAGCCCAGGACACAGTTGGCTGTCTGGGCTGCATGCACATATGGCCGGCTGATGTCCAGCTTTTCATCAACCAAGAGCCCCAGGTCCTCTTCCTCAGGGCTGCTCTTTAGCCCAGGCTTGTGCTTGGGATTGCGCTGACCCAGTAGCAGGAACTTACACTTGGCCTCATTGAATTTCATGAGGTTGGCCTGAGCTCACCTCTCAGGCACCTCTGTAGCTATCAACCCACCTCTACCCATCATGTTAGAACTACAACATGGATTAGCACGTGATGTTTCTCTGTCGGCAGCTAATACCTGAAGGGGATCTGGCTCATCTCTGCAAGACTTTGAGGGCATTATTTTGTCCCCAGCATGCTTCTGGGCAGCAGGTTGAGAGCCCTTACTATTCCTCCATTGCTCCCACACTGGTGAGTCCTCCCACACCTTGCCACATGGAAGCCTGATGACATTAGCCCCCTCCCCCTTCACATCTCCTTTAAAGCCCTGTCAATTAGCCCTGAAATCTCCTCCACAAAGACTCTCTTCCCCCTTCGAGAGAGGTGTCTCCTGCTTGGTGTCAACAACTCCAGTGTTGTAGAGATCATACCATTGTCAAAGAACCAAAATTTATGGAAGCATGAATATAAAGTGTAGGTCAGACATCCAAAATCCCCATTTCAGAATGAACAATGTACCCAGTACACAGTGCCTAAAACCTAAGCTGTTGATCAGTTACTGCACAGCTGTCTGAATCTTTTGACTTTCTGAACACAGGAAGGGCAAGAGCTTGGCTTATGCACTGAGAAACACTGTGTTCATTAGTGAGAGAAAATTGATTATAGCTGAGAGAAGGAAAACCACCACAGCATTGATTAGGAAAAAAAAAAATAGAAGGATCACTGCTGGAAAAATACAGGAGGTTGGTTTTGAGTTGGCCTTCTATTCAGGGGTGAAAATCTATGAAGAGTTTAGGATGGATACAAAAGCAGAAGTTCTTTGTAGATAGAAGTTGTTTAGTTGTATATTCAACCAAACTTTGAGCTTGGTGAGACATGCAGAGGAAAGGGTAAGGTCAGTAAAATGTCAAATAAAATGTAGTGTCTATTGTTCACTTAGTAAAAATAATCTTAGTTATCTAAAGACTGTGATAAGTGTAAAGATCTTGGAGTCATTGCAGACCATTTTCTGCAAAACTCAGCTCAGTGAACACCACCGCTCAAAAGTCAAACTGGATATCATGAATTATTAGGGAATAAATAGAGAACAAAAGAGAAATTTTTACTATGCCACTGTGGAAATCCTTTGTGTTTATCTTTAGTACTGTATGCAGGTCTTGTTCTTCCACCTCAAATATCATGCAAGAGGATTTAAAAATAAAGAAAGATATGCAAAGATTGCTGTATGAGCAGCATGTACTCTTCCCTTGTATTGCCTCACCTTTCTTTTGTTTGTTGGTGGCTTTGCCACATTGAAGCAAGCTTTCTCTCTTACTGCCTCAATATGGAGTTGTAGCTTTGTTTATACTCCTATCTGCCATGTCACTACCATAAGATGTTTAGAATTTAACAGGGCTCCAATTCTTTTGCCCATCTTGGCCTCTGAAGTGGTTCCTAAGGGAAAGTCTTGAGGTGAGACAATAAATTACTTTATGAGTAGTCTGTCCTAAGCAGGTTGCTCTGTAAATCCATTAGGGTTCTGCCCAGTCATCTACATAACTCTAGATCTGAGCATTAAAATGGGAAGACAGCTGGCAATAGCTCAAAGAAGCTGTTCTCTTCCTTCTCTCCCTGCTCCCATGACAGGTGGTCCCTCAAAATTATTTTAGTTAATAAACATATAATAAATTTCACCTCCTTGCTTACATTTTGGGATTTGAAGAAAATCTAGTACTTCTTACAGGCTTTTTTGAGCCCCTGTCATTCACAATGCTACAATAACTAGGGACTGAATTGGCAGATGCCTTGTTCAGTACTTCTGCAAAACAGATCTGGTATATTGTGCAAAATTCTGCTAACTGTGAAGTCTGTTTGAGTCTCTGCACTCTTAATGACACCATAGAGACTTAGGATTTACTTTGTCTTGTCCTCCCTCTTTTGTAGTGCCATTGAAGTATTAATTTGCAAGCACCTTTGTTCAAATCAACTTGTAATTAGGAAAGCATGCGCATTACAGTAAGCGTTTCTTGGTCTCCTAGATTTTGTCCATTTAAAATAAGAAATTTCTACTTATTCTTCACAAACATTTGGTGAACTTTTCTTTAGAAATAAATTGAGAAAAAAACAGAGTCTTGTCATGGTTTTAAAATAAAAATTACTGGAATATGAACTTTATTTTCTCCAAATGCCTGTTAAATTGTTTAACAAAGCTCTTCTCACAACCACCCTCTGTTAGCTTCTTTTTATATGCTTTTGGAACTTGAATCTATTTAGAATGGCTGTAGAATTGTTTGACATATTTCTCATAAATGTCTTTAACTTCTGCCCTCCTCCCTGCTTAATACTTCCCAATTAACTCTGAAAAGAAAATGGATACCAGTTTTCAGTCAAACACAGTATAATATTCTCCACAGAGTATCACTGAAAACTACACTAATAGAGAATGATTCCCTTTGTAAAACAGAGAAAATGCATCATTTTTATATGACTTGCACATAGTTCTTCAGATTCTAAACTATGCCTTTCTGATTATAAATATCTTGACTACATCCGTACAGCTCAAACACTCTGAACACTCCAATAAAGATGATGTCTGTAATTCTAAATTACTGTATTTATATATTTGAAACAGATTACAGTTAGCTACAATGCAACACATTTTTGTAGGTTGAAGAAATGAAAAAAGAAACAGTGAACACGGGATCTAAAATGAGAGACTCTGCATGAGTAACAATTAATGACTAAACTTGACAAAGCCTGAATTTTTTTTAAGTTTTATATATTTAAGCTAATATGGAATTATAACCTGTTGCTCGTGATCAGAAAACTTGGAACATACTCCCTGAAAATCTGGTGTCATTGCTGCAAAATATTTTTGCCTTGCAGATTGTAAGCTAAGGACAGTAAAATATATTTTATATATGCATAACAGCTTGCAGTTTCATTTAACAATTGAAATAGCCCTGATGGGCTAGCTTGGCTAACAGTCAGACTCCCAACCAGCAACTCACTCCCTTCCACTCATCAGAAAGGGAGAGAAAAAACAATCAACCAGCCAAAAACCCAAACCAACCAACCAAACAAACAAAAAACCAAGAACCCCCCACGGTCTCGAGAAATCTTAAGGATTGGGATAAATACAGGGAGATTGCTTATCATAGAATCACAGAATGCTAGGGATTAGAAAGGACCCCCAAACATCATCGAGTTCAACCCTTCTGCCAAAGCAAGATCAACTAGGGGAGGCCACACAGGAGCACATTCAGGCAGTTTTAAAATCTCCAGAGAAGGAGACTTCACAGCATCTCTGGACAACCTGTTCTGGGGCTTCATCACCATCACTGTAAGGAAGTGTCTCCTCATGTTGGAACCTCCTGCGTTGTAGCTTGAACCCACTGTTCTTTATCTTATCATTTGGCATCACTGAAATTATGACGTTCATCTTGACACCTACCACTTATTCATAAACATTCATAAGATCCCCTTTCAGCCTTCTCAAGACTAGACAGCCTTTCTTAATAAGAGAAATGTTTGAGTCACAATATAAGTACCGTCAATGAGAAGTGTGGGCAAAATAGACTGGACTTGGCAAAAAATAATTAAGCTTCAGCTTCATTTCATCACAACTGTCCTTCACCCTGAGTAGTGAAGAAGGAATGGAGAAAAGGTGTTTGGTACACAGCAGCTTCTTTCTGCAGGTTTTTCTTCCTAACACATTTTTTTTCTGTTTGCCTTTGGCATGGCCTGCTGTGAATACCTGCAGCACGAAGGACATCCCCTTCCTCTTTCTTTGACTTTGTTTTTCCTACTGTTGCCTATTGCTAATTTTGTTCCCTCTTCCTCTGCCTATGTAGTGTTTTCTGCCATTTCTTGAATATGTTTTCCCAGAGGCGCCAGCAGCTGCTGGGCTCATCTATGTCCTATGGTAGTGTCTCAATCCTCTCTTTATGGAAAGGATGATTCTTTTATGGATTCCCCAAAAGAAACCATGAAGGAACCGAGTAGTTGGTTTGGGAAAAACCCTTGGATTTATACTGTTTACATATGCAGGAGGAAAAGTTAGAAATATAAAATAGAAGAAAGAGACAAGCAAAGGGTAGCAAAGCAAAAAAAAAAAAAAGATAATTACCACCATGGATCCAGATGAGGCCTCACAGATCCCTGAAGGTCTTGATCAGCGGGGAAGCTTCAAACTCTCCTTTTCTAGTCTCACACATAGTCACACTGTCCCATTCAGTTTGACCGGTGTCAGCACCAGTCTTACAGCTTGGAGGAGTAACCAATAGACAAGAAACCAGAATTAAACCCCTATAATTCTAAAGGAGATGGTTGGTGACCTTCTGCACCACTTACACATACACAGGTTTGTGGGGCTGGATGGCAGACATTCAAGACTACTGAGAAAGCTGGTGGAAGCGCCCACTAAGCTACTTTCCATCATATACCAGCTGTGCTGGTTGTGTGCTGTTTGAACAGTACTGGTAGAAAATTCTGCTGATAGACAAACCAAAGAATCATCAAAGAAAACAAAGCATGATTCTTTCTGAACTGGAGAATTTGCCATCCTCATGACCCAAATAACTTTAAATAAATGGGAGTTCTAAATTTATAATTCTAAATTAAACTCTTCCTTGTTAGAAACTGGAGGAAGTTGGAGGTACCTATGGCTGTGGGAACTATTTTATTCAGCTTATAGAAAAGAAAATTGAAGAAACATATGACCAGAGCCACTGGAGAGATAAGGGGAATTGATTAAAAGATTAACCTGTAAAAGTTTAAGTAACCAAATGAAGGTATCTATGTGGCATGCTGGTTCTCTAGGCTTACAGTATGATCATCATCAAAGGAGAGATATGCAACACAGTCTCTGGAATATGAAAAGGCAGTCATCTGATCATACACTACAATTTCAGAGTTTTGTCAGAGTTGAGGTGTCTAGTGTCATCTGAAATTTCATAGGGTATCCCAGCTGGCCTCTAGATGCTGCAGCAGGGCACCAGTGTCCTCTTGGTTCTTGGATCGTATCTGCTTGCCTTTGTGATTTAAAAACTTCACTATGTCTGCTAGCCCATTCAACATTGCTTTTGGTGTATTTGTTTTTTTCTATTTACCCAGACTACCCACACCTTGACCTGACTCTAAGTAAGCTTTGAGACTTGCCTCACACAAGTACAACAATATATAGGCATCGACATTTAAAAGCCAGCCTGGCAGCTGCCTCTCACCTTTAACACTTAAAATTAGCTATAGAAAGAGAAGAGTAATCAATTTTCCAGGCTCCATTCAGTTACCTATGTATGAACATTTAGTGCTATTTCCTTGAGAATTTTTGTTGCTCTTCAGCTTCTACATTGAAAGAGTATGGATGGTATGAGTGTCCCCTGAGTCCTTTACTATAACCTAGAACTAGTTAGATGACACAATACATCTGTAAGGACACAAAAACTCACACTCATTGTAAACCATAAAGTGAGATCAAAAAGTCCAGGTTTAGCTTCTACCACTTTACACAAATAGCTGCATAAAATTTAACAGTTCACTACTTGGCACTTCATTTCATCTATGTTTTGAATCCATGATGAAATTTCATTCTCATATCTAAAGCAGATTTCTTCATGCTGTCAGACAATCTCATGGGAAAAAAAAAAAAAAAGAGTGTAATATGGAATGTTGTTGAATAAAAAATAATCCAGTTTCAGTATCTTCCTCTTCTTTTGGTCTCTCTACCTGATCTTTTTATATCTCCATCTGTAAGGAAGTCACAACAGGATAATTAATTATATTCAATAAGAATTAACATTTGAAAATAGTGATATTCAAGATGCAAGGAAGTAAAATTCTTGTTAGCAGCTTTTATATTATGCAATTTATTAGTCTGGGAAAAAAAAAAGATGCAAGGAAGTAAAATTCTTCCCTGTTAGGAAAGCTATCTATCATAATCTTACAGATTTTCAGTGAAGATGCTCAGAAATACTGTACCATCTCTTCTAAATAAACTTGGAGAAAAGCCTCATCATTAAAACTTTAAAAATCTGTAAAAGCAAATTTCTGCCACCTGCCAACCCATTCAAAAAGAGCTAAGCATGAATAAATGTGATGTGTGACAGGAGAAAGAATATCTTCACCTTCCTTCACCTCAGGACGGGAAATAGCTTTCTAACATGTGTGAAATCATGGAATCATAGAATTGTTGTGTTTGGAAAGGACCTCTAAGATCACTGTCCTGGCAGGGCAGAAATCCTGCTAGACTGGTTTTGTCCACTGCTCTTCTCCTCCCGTTTCAGGGTCTGGGAGTTGAGTTGATGGGCAGACAAACGATGGAGGGTTTGGTCCCAGCAGAGCTGTGCCCCGAGGGCCAGGAGCAGCCAGCACCACCAATCAGGAGTCTTGTGCAGCCCCTCAACATGCCTGCGTAGTCACAGGAGGCATGGAGCTTTGAATTCATTGGCCAAAACAGTGATTCTAGTGCCTATTGGCCAGTGTCAATTTCAAACTCAGGGATCTAATGGGGAGATGATTTCACAGTCATGCCTTTCACCGCCGACTCTCCACTGGAGGAGCACCCTGTTCGCAGCTCATTTTGACTGGGAATCACGTCAGCCATGTGTTTGCAGCTTGCACCAGCAGCTTAGCAGCAAGCCTCTTCTTCCCTCTGCCTGGAATAATTTGCATTTTACCCCGGGATCACTTCCACAGTTTGTGGAAGTGTCTTTGTACAGGTAAGTCACTGGGGGATCAACACATCATAAGTACGTATGCTAGAGTTAATGCTAAGGCCCCAGAAGCATAGTTAGAATTTTTTCTGGTTTGCTTCCCTGTTTTCCAAGTTCTGATTGTATAAACTGTTTAATTCTGTGTTTATCAATACCCTTTGTGCAACTAATTACTGTTGACTGAAAATCCAATAGAATCTTAAGGAATTCTCCCAATTTTTAAAATATTAATAATAAACTTAACATTTATATAACAATTATTATTCATAATTCATATCAGAATATTAAATGCTGCAACAATCACCGAGTCCAAACATTGACCTAACACCACCATGGTTATTAAACAGTTTTGTGACGTGCCCTGTCCAAACGTTTCTTTAACACCTCCAGAAAGGGTGACTTCACAACTACTTTGGGTAACTTATTCCAATACCTGATCACTCTTTCAGTAAAGATATTTTTCCTCATTTCCTATCTAAATCTTCCCTGTCACAACTTCAGGCAGTTGTATAGAGAAATGAGGTCTCCCCTCAGTCTCCTTTACTCCAAGCTAAAGAATCTCAGGTCCCTTAGGTGCTTCTCATAAGACTTGTTCTCTGGATCTTTCACCAGCTTCTTTGTCCTTATCTGGACCCACATCTTACATCAGTGTTTATTGTAGTGAGAGTCTCAAATCTGAACACAGTAGTGAAGAAGTGTCCTCACCAGTGCTGAGTACAGAAGGACAATCAATTCTTTACTTCTACTGGCCACAGTATTTCTGATGCTGTTGGCCTTCTTGGCTGCCTAGTCACATTGCTGGCTCATGTTCAGCCAGCTGTGAACCAGCACTGTAGTGCAGATCAAAGCAACTCTATAGAAAGATGACACTGTGTAATTAAACAGGTGTAATTATCTTGATAGGGCTATGTAAGTAAATATATACTAATACAGTATTAGTTTGCTCACAGCAAGTGTATCAATCTTGAACTCATTCAGATGACAGTTCAGAGATTAACTTACTTTCCCTGTATAAAAATGGCAGCTAGTATTGGGGTCGAGATAGCTCAGATGATGATGGGGATAAACCAGAGCAGCATAATCCCAAGGAGGGAATTGTTAAGGATGCTTTTGCTGCTGTTGAGCAATTTGAGAAGTTTCCTCAACTCATGAAGGAAAGGAAAGAGGATCCAGGAGAGGTTACATCTGCTGGTGTGAAGGCTGGTACCCCTGTGGGTTAAAGGAACAGAAAGGCTATTGCTAAGAGAAAATGTACTCAGGAATTATGATGATCAGATGATAGTGATGATGAAGAGAAAGCCCAAGGAAGGAGGTCAGGCATATTAGGCAAGATTATGCCTGCAAAGAAAGAGAACTGTTGATGAGTTGGTTAAACAGATGTTGGGATGGAGGTATGCATACTATAGAAATAAACCCTTGGTTGGTGAGGCAGCTTGAAGATTTTTTCAATAGATAATGGCATAGATAAGCATTTAGGACATCTCAGGGGCAATTCTAACCTCTATTTGTGTATATTTGCAGTTGTGGTACTACAGTACCCCAACAGGGATGATTTACACTGGAGGCCTTCACACTGGAATACGGTTGTATAGGGGGTTCAGTGTTTGTGAGAGATGACCATAAAAGATCTAATCTAAGTTTTGCAAAGAGGCTTTTGAGTGTTTACTAACAAAAATTATCTCTGGATTTTCAGGGCTAACTAGTTTCCAGACAGTACCCAAACACTTGAAGGGAGTTCTGTTAGCGTCTTGTCAGCTGTTGAGGCTTCTCAATCTTCCCAGGCTCTAACAGGGTGTTGGGAGAGAGGCAAATGCTGATCCTGGTTCCTCTTGTACTCCAGACTTGGCATGGAAGTTTGCAGGATGTCTTACAGATGTGCAGATGGGCACAATGTCATGGTGGCTAAGTGAGCCAATCCTGTGAGGCACTTAATGCCTATTCTCTGGTAAACTTGAGGCAAAGCCTCTTGCAAAATTTGTAAATTCTAATTGAACCCAAGTGCCTTCTGCTTTAAGTAGAAAAGAGCTTCCTGAGTCCCTCTAGTGGACAAGCGGCATAATCAACTTCTAGAACTTCTCTTCCAGGTCAATTAAGCTTAATGTTTGTTGTATTTTGTTAGTTATTTCTTAAGTGTTTTTCATGATTATTGCAAAGAACCTATTATTAAAAATGATGGCCTGTGCTGAGAGTCCTGAATATCAAAATTAATAAACTATATTAATTTTGAAAAATAAAACCTCTCCCATACTACCTGCCATTGCAATGATACACACAAAAAGATTACCTCAGAAATAAGAGTGAAAGTAAATTTGAGATCATGGTCTAGACTTATTTACCAGGGTATTTGGAAGGGATTTGAAGAATGTCATAATGCAAAAGAAAGCATTAATGAGAATAGTGACAAAAAGGAAGACCAACACTATTCTGAGCTCTCCTATAATGAGCAGCACATCTTAGTAAAGAAGGGAAATAGGATTCTTGTTTGGTGCATGGTTTGCACAGGGTAGCTTTAATTCCACCTTCTACTTCAAGTAGAAGTCAGGCATCTTTAGAGACGCCATTACCTTTACTGCTATTATTGCTATTAATTTAGTTTAGGACTTTACAAACAGTAAGTAAGTCTCTCTTTGGGCACTTTAAAGTCATAGGCATGAGAAATCTTGCAAGCCTCAACCCTTTGAGTAACAGGTATTACCTTTGTGTATTTTAAAACAAGCAGAACAAATAACTAGCAATATTGGATTTCAATTAAATAATTGAAAATATCAGAATACTGAAAAAGAAAGAACATAAGGGGATGAATTATGGCTTCCTAAAATGCTGCCAAAACTTTCAAAGATTAAGTGCAGCTCTCCTGTCTCATTGGATTAAGGGAGCAGATCTTAATTTCCACAATTCACAATTTTTCATATTCATTCCACAGAATAATGCTTCTAGTGTCTGTCTGTTTTCCAATGCTTTTGTAATATTATTCTAAGACTTCTTTTCCAAAATGCCAGCATATATTTCTGTTGTAAATTTATTTCCAAATGTCACGCAGATATTAGAATATCAAGACCATGAAATCTGCAGTTTCCTGAAAGAGTATGATGGCCAGAATAGATTTTATTCTTATTTTTTTTTTCTTGCAAATACAAATGAAGCACATTATTCAGATAGCATACAGTTCCAAATTTCAAGTATATATCCTATACAAAATCATCATTAATTTATTTGATTGCTGTAGAAATTAATGGTATGAGAAAAATCATCATTCTTTCAAAATTCTGGTAGAAGTAATTTGCTTACTGTATGCCAGGTGCATTATGTGACTATATAGCTAAGGGAGTATGGGTTGTATTTTTCTGTTTTTCTCAGTTACTATACCTGCATACAAATCAGTTTGAATATTTTAATAAATATCCCCAGGATATTTCACTCACTAAAGCTAAGACAATGAGCTGACTTTGTGAATGCACTTATTAAGAGGGGAAACTTGTGCATACATACACCAAAAATTTTAAAAACCAAGGAATACTCAGCTCTTTGCAATCAAAAGAAACCCTTGAAAAAATACTAACATCTGTTTGCCTAAGAGTTGTTCTAAACTACCACGAATGTGAAATAGATAGCCAGGAAATGGTATCTAATGAGGAAACATATCATGTTTGGATTTCAAAAGCATGGGTATGAAGACACTATCTAGGTATTGCATTATCATTTGAATTTCTTAGACCTTCAATTTTAGTAGTTGAACAAGAATTCCTACCTGAAGGAACAGATGCTGCTTGTGTGAAGAGAAGCTTCTTTGTTTCACAGGACATTCATCTCAAATGTTGAAAGGTACTGTTTACATCTCATTCCCTGGTATTCTGACAGAATCTACCGGCCTTGATTTGCAGCCAGGAATCTCTAGCAGCCCTTTTGTTAGACATTGCTATAAAGCAGTAGATTCCTGAAAATGGTTGATTTGATATTGAATTTTATTTCCTTTTCTTAAATCGGTGCTTTTCAACTGGTTGTAAACTAGGAGTTAATCTGCTAAATCAGGAAGTTAATCATCTTCAGACTTTAAAAAAAAACTTCTCTGAGAGGGGGCTTGTGAGTATAGGAAGTGCCACATTCCTACTGGAAATTACAGAAGCTCTTAAGAGTGGTTGGGAAAGCTCTAAAGAATAAATGGGATACTTCTAGCAAGTGGTATATGTACTGCAGACAACACCACATTTAGAACTTGACTTTTTATAATGTCTTATTTTGAAAGCACAAACCTAGAGTAGATAATCCTGAATGTCTCTTTCAATTACAGAGTATTTGCTCGTTACTTCTGGTTGCTGTCAAGTGTCTCTACTTCTATTTGTGTGAGTTTTCAGGCTGAACTAGAAGTTACTGTAAGAGAAATTCATTTAACTGTTAGTGATACTTTAATCAAAGTAGTAAGTTCTATTCTTACTCCACATCGCTTTCTCTTCATAAAACCCCCAATTTATCTACTTTTTGTCTAGAAAAGCATTAAGGGGAATTGAAGAGGCCTGACAAACATTCTGAGTAAAGGCTCCACAGGAAAAAAACAAACAAACAGAAAGGGGGAGAGGTGTGTGTGGAAGGAAATGTAAAGTTGGAAGGTTATTTTGAAGGATACATTTTTTAAATGGCCTTCGGTGCAATATTGTCAGCATCAAAATTCTCTCTCAGATGCAACATAATTTTGGAAACTTCCAGAATTCATTAAAGAGCTGCAGTCTCCCAGACAGCTGAATTTCCACTGAGAATATATGCAGGTTAAATATTTAAAGATACTGAGATGTAAGAAACAAAAGAAGAGCTATAAAAAAAAAAAATCTACTTAGGGAAATATAAACCTCAAACTCACATGACAGTTCTTTGCCTGACAATAGGAAAGTGTGTAATCATTTCAGTTCAAGTTCTGATGCAGAGATGTCACTCAAAATGGCTTCACGTTTGACTTCATTTGACAGTTTTTATTGGCACTTTGACATCTACCCTTAAAAGTGATCACTCCGGCTCATAGTTCAGGCTTATCAGAAGGGAAATCTCTTCATAGCTCTGACTAAACTAGTCTGAGCTCTGACTGTTTCAAGGACATCAGAGGAATTACACTTCAAGGTTATAAATATAGACACATAAATTCAAAGATCTCTAAAGAGAATTAGAGTGCATACAAGATATCAATCAAATGTGACTAAATCAAATAATATAAACACTACACACCTTGAAATTATCTCAGTTGTATTTTGCTGTTTATTCATAGATCATTATTTTGATTTGCCTCTACTTTGTGAAGTTAGATAAATTGACTTCTTTATTCATGTGCACAGTGCTGTAACATATTAAACACAGTTTTCACATTTCTAGAAAGAATAATGAAAATTCATGGGTGGCATATATTGTATCTTTCATGCTTATTTAGAGCGGTGCAGCATGTGCGAATTGTTGTTCTACTACATTTACCTTCCACTTCATGTGTTACAAATATTACAGGAAACAGATATCTTCACCCATTAATTAGCACTTAAAAACCTTATAAATGAAGTCAATTCATAAAGACTTGTCTTATTAAAATGCAAACTATAATTCCAGATGACTTTTAAATAAGAAGTGAACAGTAATGCTGAAGACTGACTACTAACAATGCAAGAACATCTTCAAAAACAATTTGTTGAATATTAATGAATTGAAAATGTCATTTCTGGTCCAATTACTACAAGTAATTAATTTTATTTTTAATTATGGAGGAAGTGGAATTTTAATAAGGTCAATTTTACAATTACAGTATTGAAAAAAAGTATCCTAATCGTATTGTCACTGTATATAAAAAAATAGAATAATCTCAATAGAATGTCAATAAAGAAAAATGTGCTGGGTTAATTCAGTAGGAAGTGACATTTTAGATGAGGTTTATTTTTAAACATTCAAAATAAAATACTTTATTTATGTAAATATTAGGTATAATAACAACCCCCCGATGTCAGTACACTCAAAAGTATTTGAGATGAATGATTAAATGCACTAACACTGTTTTGTCTTTTGAATTATTCACTGTGCAACTGTTTTCATTTAGTGAAATCAGAACGCTACTTCCAAACTTGAGGAGTGCTGTCTACAACTACCTGAGGGGTGGTTGTAGCCAGGAGGAGGTTGCTCTCTTCTCTCAGGCGGCCAGCGCCAGAACGAGAGGACACAGCCTCAGGCTGTGCCAGGGGAAGTTTAGCCTCGAGGTGAGGAGAAAGTTCTTCACTGAGAGAGTCATTGGACACTGGAATGGGCTGCCCAGGAAGGTAGTGGAGTCGCCATCCCTGGGGCTGTTCAAGGCAAGGTTGGACGTGGCACTTGGTGCCATGGTCTAGCCTTGAGCTCTGTGGTAAAGGGTTGGACTTGTTGATCTGTGAGGTCTCTTCCAACCTTGGTGATACTGTGAGACTGTGATACTGTGAGACAGACTAATTTATACTAATGAGTATTTTAATGTCACTGTTGGATTAAAGGTCAGTGTTTTCTATTAAAAAAAGAAAAAGAAAAGAAAGAAACAGGAGCAACATCAACAAAACAAATAACAACAAAAAAAAAGCACACACACATATACAGAGAGAAAAACAAACCCAGAATTTAGTCATGGATATTTTAGATCTGGAAATTTTAAAACTTAAGGGACAATACCATCGTGCACCATGTTATTCAGTGCTCACGTTCGAGAAAATACATCCTTATTAACTTTGGTGATGTAACTTTCAGTTGAAATTCATTTGATTTTCACCTTTAATGCAGAGTGTGAAATTTATTGAACAAATTTAAACTTTAATCTTGCATTATTTTAGCCCAGATGTAGTCAGCATTACCATTGCAATGTACATTTAGGTTGCAATGGTAATGCTGGCTACATCTGGGCTAAATTAATGCACAGTGTGAAATTTATTGAACAAATTTAAACTTTAATCTTGCATTAATTTTGCCCAGATGTAACCAGCATTACCGTTGCAACCTAACTTTTCCTAGCCAAGTGAAATATTTGCTCTGATGAACAAGCAAATGCAGACCAACTTCTATACACACAAATAAAAATCTGTGTCCGTGATTTTTTTTTCTGTGGTACACAATTGATTGGTCTGTAAAAGGAATGAATGTATGGATAACATATCATAACAACCATATTCTGTGATTTACATATTTTATCTGAATATTTTCATTGTTACAGAAAATCACTGGATCATGAAATCTACATAATTTCATTTGTAACATTATTAAATAAACCCCTCAAAAAATCAAACAACCAACCAACAGCAGCATTTAAAAAATAAAAAGACAAAAAAAATCCAACAAACAAACAAAGAACCCACCCTACTTTTGAAAATATTTATTGTTTCATTGAAAAGACTCTCTGCATGTCTCTACTTTTACAGGCAGAAAAAAAATCCTGTTATCTATGCCTATTTAAATTTTCACTTTCTTTTTTGGTGGAGTACATTTGCAGCTTGTTAGGAGGTAACAGCTGCAAGAATACCAAAAGTATGTTCTAGTTATGGAAAATGAAATGCCAATATATTGGGCAAGCAAATCTATCAGACATTCAGATACAGAATTAGAGGAAAGTGTTTCCAAATGTTACATTTGGGAACATTATTTTTTCAAATCATTTAACCTTCATGAACAAAATTATTTTAAACCCCTGTGATGGTTTGGGTATCCCCCGCCCCCCCACACTTTAGAAATCAGCCAGACTAGACTCAGTCGGCTCTGGAAATTTGAATGAAGCTTATTTATATTTACAGCTAGCACAATTTACAGGCAGATATTTACAGTTATAAACAGAAATATACAAGGTAAAAAAGTAATACAGACACAACTCCCCTCCCAGAAACCTGAGTCCCCAGGAGGGGCTCTCAACCACCCCCTCACCTTTCCCCTACCCCTCTCAACCTTACCCCAATCCCAAGGAAGAATGGAGGTTCGGCCAAGAGGGATTAAGAAGCAAAGGTGAATCAGCAAAGCAAATGGAGGGTGAGGTTAGAAAGCAAGATGGAGTTCAGCCAGCAGCCANGACGTTGGGTTCGTGCTCATGTACTGTAGATCCTCTCGTGGATTCTTTCGTTGTTGGACGCCGATGGTACCTAGAACAGAAAACTCCTAACAGCTTGTATGATACACTCTGAATTTAAACTCTCTCAGCTAAGGTTAGAGTTCTCTGTGATTTGGTTTGGTTTTGATTTTTCTCCTTTTTGCATACTTAGTCATATATTCCTGTAATTTTCTTTGGACTAAACTAATTCAGGTCCTTCATTCTTTTGCTTACACCATATGTATTTAATTCCCTTGGGACTTATTCTAAGTGCTATTTTTTTTTCCCTAAAATTAACCAGAATAAAGGCCCTTTCAGGACTTCTATGTTAATAAATAAGATTTGGAGGTTGGTGGGGGTTTTTTGTTTGTTTGTTTTTGTTTGGTTGGTTGGTTTGGTTTGGGTTTTTTGGTTGGTTGGTTGTTTTTTTTTTTTTTCTTGGTTGGTTTTTGGTTTTTTAAACCTAGGTTGTTGTCTTCTGGATATTTTGCAACAGCAGTTATTAATTGGCATCCAATTTATTTCATACATTTACTACATTTTCAGTCTGATGATAGTCTCTAGCCATGTCTTCTGAAGTTCTCATAACCTTTCCATGTCTAATATCATCCTTTCTGTCAAACTGCTGATTTAAATACCAAGTTTACACGGACCAAAGCTGATTCCTGTACAAAATCCATCTAGCATGTCCGGCTGATTAAACTTTCTGTAGCTGTTTCTCATTTAGTTGCACATCTTCTTCTATTATATCATCCATGTATTTTAGCAATTTGCTTATGGAAATGTCAAATAAGAAAGTATTGTAAAGCTTATTATCTGAAAAAATTTGTTACATCAACCTTTTGTGCTTATTTCAGGCAAGGAAAAAGAAAAAGAAAGCTATTATTCTGGAGAAGCTAAAACATCTAACTGAAATGAATGACTACTAGGTCACAAAGTGATCAACAGTTCTCTTTAATTAATAAAGGAAATGAATTGAGCAAGACTAAGAATCAGTAGCACATAATCCCAGGATTATGTTCAACATTTGTCTTACAAAGATAGCATTTTAATTAAAGATATGTAAACAGTAAATTAACCAAAATAATTTTCTAGTCTCTTTGTGCGTGCACGCATCTGATATCCATGCTCTGTTTATCCAATCTGATGACTTCCTCATTAAAATAAGGATGATGTGTTTTCTCAATTACAGTTTTGATGTCCTCTACCCATAAAAGTGAACAAAGCAGCAGGAGCACGCTACCACAACTTGAAACTTTGCTTCAGTAGTTTGACTGGGTTTAAGAGACAATTCAGTAACAACAACTTTTAGTTTTGTAAGTGAAGTTCATCTAGATGTGTAAGTTTTAAAACTTTGTATGATATTTTTCACTTAGCAGATTCTGTGGGCTGATACTGCTTAGGTGTTGAAGTTAAATTTTCTAAATAAGCATCTACACATCTTTATTGTGCATAGTCAGTTATATTTGACAATTTGATAATAAGACAGTAAAAAGCTCATAAGAGAAGATAACAGTTTTAGGTGTCCAGAACTTACAAATTTTTTTCTCTTTTCTTTATGAAAACAGATATTACAGGTAGGTTTTTGTGCCTTTACAGTCCCAGATGTTTGCATTGATTGCAGCAGTCCCCAGACACCCAGGTTTATTGTGGATTTCTGAGGCTTCAAGTTTTTTGCAGCTGGTATTAGCAATCATCAAATGGCCAAGTGATCATTGCCTACTTTATTTTATTTTTTTATTAGTCTGGTACAACTGAAATAATATAGGGATATGCATCATACATATGCCTATATGCATATTGATTTATCTAGGTCCACTGATGGTTCATTCTACACCAAAAAAACTACACTTAATTGCTATTTTGATTTAGGCATGCATATACTTATATGTATTTATATTTTTATATATATATATATATATATATGTGCATGTACATTCATTCTGCATTGAATGAACTGTGTATGAACCTGGAATAAAATGTAGCATATAAGTTACAGGGTGGATGATGATCTCAAAGACCTTGAAAACACTGACACTGGTTAATACAGAGGGCCTTTGTAAACAAGTCATAAAAAAAAACAACCTACTCATGTCTAAATTTAGATATTTAAGAAAATTATATAAATTACAATCTTCCCTAATTTGGTATCTATCACTTAGGATTCTTGTCTAAGATCAAGATCTTATTACCCTTCTTGCTAGAACGGGTAAACATCGAGCACATTCACTTCCTTAAAAAAAAAAAATCTGAATAAAGACAGACTGCTCCTCCATTGTCTAAGTTTCTTGTTCCTTTGACTGTGACTAAGAAGAACAGATAATTTAAACACATTGATTTCAGGAGAAGACAGAACACACTCCTCAAAGATTTTCTCCTGAAACTAGCAACATGATCAGTGCAGCGACAACCCAGGGAAATGTATAGATTGATTTAAGAACCCAACACATTCCCAAGTGCACTTTCTCTGTCATTGTATTTAACTTTTGTGTAACAGTCAGTAGTATCTTATGAATCTGATACACAAACTTACAGAATACATTGGGTTAGAAGGACCTCTGGAGGTTACCTAGTTCAACGTCATTGCACTGAGCAGGGACATTCCCAACTGGATCAAGTTGCTTAGAGTCCCATCAAGCCTGACTTTAATGTCTTCAGAGGTGGAGCCTCCAACACCTCCATGAGCAACCTGATCAGCGTTCCACCACCCATGTAATAAAGAACTTCTTCCTAATGTCCAATCCAAATCTATCCTTCTGTAGTTTAAAACTATTGCCTCTTGTCTCAGTGCTACATGCCTTTGAAATAGTATTACTTCACAAATAAGATTGTGTTAGAACAAGAAATAAACAAACAAAAGCATAGTTTCATTGCTTCATTTCTTCTTTTCCTAAATGTGATGGCAATGTTAAAAGAGTAGCAGTAGGAATCAGAAATTTTTTTTCTCAGCTACAAGATAGGAATTTCCTTTAGCCTAGGACAAGGAAAGAAATGTTCATTCAACCACAAAAGCAGCCAATAAGTGTAGAGTTAAGTATAATCTTAGCAAAGAGTTTCGGTATTTAATGCTCATTAGTGCAAATCTGTGCTTTTAAATAAACATGTTTTTTACAGAGCTTTATGTAGTGATAGAAATTACTTCAAGTAACACAAAATAGCATTCATTGCATCTCTTAATTAGTAAAAAAACATTAAAAGATGAGTATTAGGACACCATTAAAAAGACACTGTTAAAAAGACTGGTTTATGCAAGCCCTCTGATTCAGATCACTAAATTGAGCAAGATGAATCCTCTAATGTGATATCTAAATAAACTTCCACAAAGTGTCGAGCTTTTTCTTCTCTTTAAAATATTTCCTTCCCCCCCCCTTATTTTCCTGTAAGAAGATACTTCAAAGACAAATGCTCAACTTCTAAATTGCTTAATTGTTCTACTGATAAAAATTATGCAAATCTAGAACAAAAGAAAATTGGAAATCTGAGATCTTCGCTGCTGAACAACAAATGAAGACCAAACACTGTGGAGCAAATATAAAGCAAGAGTGATATAAAAAACCTGATGAAGAATTGACGGAGAATTGATTCAGAGAGGCATTGGGACCAAATCCAGCACCGAGACCATCTGTCTATGTGAAGAACTTCCTCCTAACATCCAGCCTATAACTCTCCTGGCACAACTTGTCACTGTGTGTCTTAACTCCCCATGTCATGTTCTCTTCTATTATTCCAGCTGATGGCAGAGACACTGGATTAAGCAGCCACATTCAGTCTTTTAATACATGGCTCCACGGATGGTGTCACCAACATAAATTTGGGTTCTTTGACAATGGTATGATCTATACAGCACCAGGTTTGTTGACACCATGTTGTGGTAGACCTGATAGGCTCAAATAAGCTTATACATGTCCTGGCTTGCCCAGGCATATTTTTCAGCTCTCTTTCCTTCTGTTTTGAGGAGAAGCAACTGCAGGAAAGAGGACACTAAGTCTGAGGATCTAAGTCTGAGGACTCTGGCCTGCCCAGACTTGTTTACATCCTGTGGTACACAAGGTACGCACACTTAGCTTGTGCCTTCCTTGTGCAAGGCCTATGCTTTTCCCAAAGTTGGGTAAAGCAAGCCTATGGCTTCAGCCAATATGATTAGGCTTGGATAACTGCCATTCTGATTGGCTATTCTGTGTCCAAAGGCCCATTAGTCTCAGCCCACAATGATAAAAGAAACACACGGGTAAACGCAGTGTGCTCTACTGTTGTATTTGTACCTGCCACTATCTGCTGCTATTGCTCTGTTTCTGGCAGTATACTGTCTTACTGCCTTATTGTTTGCCTGGAAACTCCACTGTTTCGAGTTTACCAAGAACAGGCTTTAAATGCCTCCATGTGATCAGCTTGCATAGCCAGCGTGACATCGTGCTAAGACTGCACATTGCAAGACATCCTGCCTACATCTGAAGGTTTCCTGCCAAGATGGAAAGTCCTGGAGATACACAGATCATCCAGAGGAGCCAGGAGAAAAGGTCAGAGATTGTCTGCCTCCTTCCCCAGCACCCAGAAGCCTGAGAAGAATCAGAAGCCTTAGCAACAAGACAGTATTCCCTGAAAGCATTTGGGTATTGTCTGAAGCTGTAGCTAGCCCTGTGAGTTGGGAGATAATATTTTGTGAGTAAATACTTAAAGGCCTCTTGTGATTTGCCATTGGCTTCTGCCATAAGCAGAAAAGTGCTCCTTGAGTCCATCTAGTGTGCAAGCGATATATATATTGACTACAGGAACCTTCTCTTCCAATTCAGTCAATGTTTATATTTTTGCTGGTTATTTCCATATATAGTTATTATCTGTATAACGTTTCCATGGCTGTGTGAAGAACCCATTATTATTAAAATAAGAGGTGGGCCCAGGCTAAACTCATGAAATTCAGCAAGGCCAAGTGCAAAGTCCTGAACCTGGGTCTGTGCAATCCCAAGCACAGATAGAGGCTGGGTAGCGAATGGCCCTGAGAAAAAGGACCTAGGGGTCTGGGTTGATGAAAAACTCAACATGAGCCAGCAGTGTGCAACTATGTCCTGGGCTGCATCAAGAGAAACATGGCCAGCAGGGCAAGGGAGGTGATTCTCTCCCTTTGCTCTCATCAGACCCCACCTGGACTACTGTGCACAGTTCTTGAGCCCCAAACACAAGAAGGACATTGAACTGTTAGAATGAGTCCAGAGGAGGGCCATGGAGATGATCAGAGGGCTGGAGTATCTCTGCTATGAGGACAGGCTACAGGAGCTGAGGCTCTTCAGCCTGGAGAAGAGAAGGCTTCAAGGAGACTTTGTAGTAGCCTTATAGTATCTGAAGGGGGTCTACAGGAAGGCTGGGGAAGGTTATTTACAAGGTCTTGTAATGACAGGACAAGGAGTAATGGGTTTAAATTGGAAGAGGGGATATTCAAACTAGATGTTAGGAAAGGGTTCTTTACAGTGAGGGTGGTGAGACACTGGAACAGGTTGCCCAGTGAGGTTGTGGATTCTCCCTCCCTGGAGGTGTTTGAGGATGGGTTAGATGGGGCTCTGAGTCACCTGTTCCAGTGGGAGGTGTCCCTGCCTATGGTGGGGGGTTGGAAGTAGATGATCTTTGAAGTCACTTCCAGCCTAAACCATTATGTAATTCTATGAATAGTGTGAATGGAAATTTAGGAATGTTAGTTTTCTCTCTGTGTTGCTTTTTCTATCCCTATGGTTTTGATCTTTTTGGTTTTTTTTTCATTAACTCTCAATTCTGGACCTCAGAACATGGATTTTTTAATTTGTACATTTCACTATTTTGTCTACTCTCTTAACATGAGATGGATTTTCTAAATTATCTAAAAGCAGATGTTGAAACTCCCATAAGTATCATAATACCTAATAAGTTTTAAGTACCAAATGTGTCTTACAGACAGAGCACGGTTTAGTATCTACTCCCCCCACTCTCCTGCACCTTAGTAGCCTAAATAGCATGGTTAGTGTTTTCATTTGACATCTAAAACTCATCATCTAGTCAGGGAAACTCTGGTCTACTTCATTTGGTAAATAGATTAGACAGCTATTTGTGAAAATAATGATAGTGGATTTTTTCAATGAATGTGTAGAAAATGTTTTGTTGTTATAATTGTTGCTCATCATTTGTACTAAGTTGACACATAAAGGGCATCTTCAGGGAGCTGGATTGTGTTACATTGCAGAAATACAGAACAAAATGGCCATGCCTGGTCCTGGCCTATGTCCTAAACATATCCATTCCCTTTAAAGCATAACTGATAAGCAGATCTTTGATTAGAAATTTTACAAAACAGACAATATAATTCTTTGTTTTCCCACACTGAACTACTTCATTAAAGACCATGTTGAAATAATGAGACTCAAAGGACTAATTCATCATAACAGTCACTACACTATTACTGATATAATTCAATTTTCCCTAACAATATTTGTTGTTTGATAAATCTTACTGGAGTAAGCTGGCCAAAATACCAAATTATTGTTATTCCTAACTTATCTTTGATACAGACCAAAAAGTTAATTGTTTTGAATGCTGATAATTTCACAGATATTGTTAAGGTTAATGTAAAATCATAGACAGGAAAATTAATTTCATTATGAAGCATGTCATAAAAGAGAAGCTAGTATAGAACACAGCATGAAATAGATGGAAACGTGAAACTAGCAAAGGGACATCCAAAGATATGCTGAGTGCCCAGGAGCAACATCCTCGTTGTTAATCTTAACTAACTCCTTCAACGCATGACCTTGTGTTACTTCGATGATTAATTTTGAATTAATATTAGCCTCTAAGTAAGTGTCATCAGTAATGATGTGTAAGCTGCACTAACTTCATATTAAGGTTTTACCATCTGAGCACAGCTAGAGATAAGCTGATTTTAAAAATACTTAATTTAAAACCAATTTATGTATTAAGTGAATTACCCACAAATTTGACTAACAGAAGGAATTTGTTCAAATGACAGGTCAGTGTACCTCTCAAAGCGTCCTCCAAAACGCAAGTGCAGTAGGGATTCCACTCATCTCAATAATAAAATTCACATCAGGGCTGCAGATGTCAGTTTCTGTGAAGGTTAGACAAAGCCTTGTGACTAATCATTTAAGTGGGAAAAAGGTTTCAAATCTTCAACTCTCTCACACTGGAGAGGGCACTGGAAATTACTTTTTTCTGCAGTATGCAGACATACTTTCCTATGCAATCAAACTCAATTTAAAAATTACACCAGTTGCCTATTCACAGTGCTTCAACATGCAAACTTCCCTTTGATAGGAAATCCATGTGGTTTTCATGGCCAAAGTATACTTTATTTTTCTGCTAATTTTGTTATTCCTTCATAATAAAATTCCCTGATTTCATATGACGTCTGGAAGTCATAGCTGTGACTTTCCGAAGCAGGGTTCCCCCCCCACCCCAGATTTTTTCCTATATGAAAGAAGCTTTTCATTCTCTGGAACATTCTTATGATGGCCTTCTCTGTGCATGTTATGGAGTGAATTAGTTTTTGTGATGATGCCCAAAAGTAAACAATGTGTGTCAATTATCTTCAGAGAGAGACGTGTGAATATGCGTATCTCTTTATGAAGATGAACTAGCAATCTAACTCCTATTATAGTCAACACTATAGTCATCACTGGATCTTAGCAATCAACTTAACCTAAACTAAATATTAAATCACAAATCGTTCACATAAACATGTAGTGTAATTTGTGATGTACTAGAACACAAGGCTTTAGAAAGTACTAGGTCTTGCAGGAGGCCTTTTTGTATTTGACAGACTTCAATGGAATTCAGATCCTCAAATATCAGAATATACAACTGAATCTTGCCCATTTCGAGCTGAATTACTTTACAGACTGTAGTGTATCTCCTAGCTAAATGTTCATTGCCTACAACATGATATTAAACTACTGGAGAAGTTTGTATGTGTCAGCACCTAAAGATGTACCTTAGTCTATGAACTGAATCTTTCTAGCATTTTGCACAGCATCTAGGAAATAATTCACTTAACATATATTGAATTTAAGCTTTTGTTTCAGTCTTTCATGTCCTTCTCATATTGATAATTCAGAAACATGACAAAAGAAAACATCTTATTTTTCTCATTCTTCTTAATTCTCAAGAAAGCAAGTTCCTTACTACCGTATTTAGTCCGTCCATACTAAATGTGTAATCATATAAACTGTAACCTTTTCTATGAGTGCTATGAGGCCACTCAGCTCTTTCTGTATAACATTCTAATTTTCTGTGATCCAATTTCTCATCATTAGCTGACTTTTTTCTTATTCTATCTCTTTTCCTTTCTTTTTTTTTCCTCTCTATATCAGATTTTACCAGTTAAAGGTGTAAATGAGTTGAGTTTCAAGGACAAAATCTGATACGTACATCATTACCCACTTTATTCCACTGCATGTATATTGCTACAGTAGCTGCAAAAGCTGTTGTCATGACTTTTAGCTAGTACACATAACTCATCCATCACAGTTTCCGGTCTAGTACCATACCAAGTACCCCACTGACAGCTAGACAGATTTGCTTAGTAATATTCCTGTGCCCAAAATTATTTTATTCTGCCCCTTACATTTTGTTACTTTGTAATTATTAATTAATTATGGATCATTTTTCTAGTTTTTTTCTCCTTAGGGCTGTCAGTAACCCATTGAAGAAGATGTGTATCTCGACAATGAAAGGGAATCTGGTAGCCAGCTATTGAGATGGTCATAATTTGTAGGGTTTTTTCAACAAATGGTCACAATAGTATTATTTTCATGTCTCTGTGCATATAAATATCTGTGTGTATTTCTGTACACAAGTTAATAGCTAGATCTTCCTAAATTCTGATCATAAAACCTTAGTTTATCACTAATGCACAACATAAAATCTGTTGAAGTAAAACAGGGACTTATTACAAGGCCCACACAAGTTCAGCTGCAAGATTTTAAAAGAGACCTTGAAAATATAAGCTGAAGATGATAAAGGAGTCCTCAGGGCTATAAGGAACTTATCAGTGGTTAGTCCAAGCCTTGGATGTGGCTGCAAAATGTTTTAGAGAGAGCAAAGGGAAGGAAAAGTCTCAGATTTGCTGAGTTGCATGTGTCTCTTCTCTCTAGTGTCTGCCGATAGAATGGAAGAAAATGACCTGAAATTGTACCAGGGGAGGCATGAATTTAAAAAAAAAAAACAAAAACAAAAACAAACAAACCGGAGAGATAATTTCTTTACTGAAAGAGTGGTCAGGTATTGGAATATTTTCCTGGGAAGGTGGTGGAGTCATTGTCCCTGGAGGTGTTCAAGGAAGATGTGGATGTGGCACTTTGGAGCATGGTTTAGTGGCCATGTTTAGTGGTGTTAGGTTGATGGCTGGACTCAATGACCTTATAGATTCTTTTCAACAAAACCAGTTCTGCAATTCTGTGACTCTATGATTCTGTGTTGCAGATTATTTAATTTGTCAAGAACAAGAACCTAAAGAACATTCAAAGAACTGGAATTACTCCAAAATCATAGACTCGTAGAATGGCTTAGGTTGGACCTCAGAGATCATTTACTCCAACCTCCCTGCTATGGGCAGGAACACCTCTCAACAAAACTCAGTTGCTCAAGGCCTCATCCAACCTGACCTTGAACACCCTCAGGAAGGAGACATCTACAAGCCCCTTGCACAACCTATTTCAGAGACTCATCCCCCCTCATAAGGAAGAACTCCTTCCTAAAATCAAATCTAAACTTTCTCTCTCTCAGATTAAAATCATTCCCCCTTGTCCTGTCTCTAGGCATCCTTATGAAAAGTCCCTCTTCACCCATCCTGTAGGGTCTCTTCAGGTACTGGAAGGCATCTATAAGGTCACCCAAAGTTGTCTCTTCTCTAGGCTGAACAACCTCAACTCTCCTAGCCTATCTTAATAGCAGAGCACTCCAGCCTATGGGCCATCTTTGAGGGCCTCTTTTGGACTTGCTCTGAGAGCCCTGTGTCCTTCTTATGATAGGAACACCAGAACTGGACACAGTATTCTAGGTGGGGTCTCAGAAGAGTGGAGTAAAGAGGAAGAATCACATCTCTTGACCTGCCAGCCACACTCCTCTTCAACCTGTGATATGATTTGCCTTCCGTTTTTTTGGGAGTTTCATGGAGTTATTTTCAGTTTGTTTGTTTGTTGTTGATGTTTTTTTCTTTTGTGGGTTTCATTTGTTTGTTTTTTTTGGGGACCCAAGAGTGAGAAAATATTACTGGTATCCATTAATATTTCACATGTTCTCATGATTATTCTGGCATGTCTGCAGGACATCCATACATTGAGGGGAAAGTAGGAAAGCCACAGTGAGGACCACCTCTTTGTGATACTTGTATTGAAACAAGAGTAGCTTTGAGCATAGGAGCTATTCACAAAGATCTCTATACATACACTCAAAAGAATAATGTCTATTCATTACTTCTCTTTCAGCATTCAAGGCATTATTCCCAGTCTTGTAGTTTAGAATAAAGTGGAATCTGAGACACATTTCAAGGGTGACTACATTTTGAATGTGAATCACTGAAGTTAATAGACTGAAGGAGGCTTATATCTCAGTACTGAAACCATGGAGTATTGAGGGGAGATTAGTTTTGGAGGGTTTTTTTTGGTCATTTATTCTCATAACAATCTTTGTAGCAGCAGTGTCCCAAGATCATTTTTATGTTCATATTCAAAAGATAATTTAGCTAACAAACCATAATAAATTCACATGAAATTCATATTATATACATTGTCTGTTCTACTGTGCATGAAAAGTGATAGATGATTAACTATCCCAAATCTCTCTTTCTTCTTTTCATAGAAAGCAATATACACTTCTATTGTGTGTTGCCCTATCATCAATATCTATATTGTAGTTTCTACCTAAACAGAGAATCTGTTAAAGAGCTGTGAAATAACAAAGTTAGATACTTAAAAAATTTAATTTTTTTAACATTTTGTTTGTGTTCAGTTAAACAATCCTTATAATTTACCTGAATTTATTTATGGCTATGTCATGCATTTCCTTTTCCTTGTTACCTGAGTGAACTGCTTTGTTCTACAACTTAAAAATTGATATGACCATTTCAATAATATAAATGCATTAATATTTTATTACTGTCCTAAATTATATTTTTTATTCATACACAGAGAGGTAATTCAGTCATTTATCATTAATAAACCATTAAGTTTAATATGTAGCAATACCCACATAATTATATTTTTAAGCTATTAAATATTATAAATTTAGATATAATGGGCAGATATCAATGAAGATAATGAACAGGCATTTCATCAGATTGTGTGCACACACTTCTTGAGCTCGTTGCAAGAAGTTACTAAAACAGAAAATAAAAACATAACTAAGATCATTTGGTTTTCTTTACAAAATATTCATTTTCTACATTAATTTCTGGAACATTAATTTTGAAGACCTCACAACTAAAACATTTCTGAATCGATTCTCAAACAAGTTGTTCATCTAGTTACTAATTTCCATGCATTTAGAGAGAACTTGAAAAGCATGGAATCATACTACTTCTGTAACTTAGAAATCATGACTAAAGTTCTACCTGCTCAAAACTATAGAGAAAAAAAGGAAATAAATGTAAATGGAGTTCCTAGCAACTAAAGGGGAGGAGTAAGCAACAAGATAATGTTTTAAAACTTATGAAAAAGTGTTTGTTCAAATAATCTCCAGAATTTGTATATTATTTAGAGCTTTAAATTAGATATGAGTATAGTATTGGGTTTCATAGTCTGAAAGTTTATCCTGGCATTATCTTTGCTGCTTTTGTGGGCAATTTGGTTTGCTTTGCTTTGTTGTTTGTTTGTTCTTTTTTTACACAAAGCCAAAGCAGTAATTACTGACACACATCATTTAGTGGAAAAATCCTGTCAAACACGTGAATGTTGGAACCTCTGTATCAACATTTACCTTATCGTTATGCTTTCAAACATAGAATCATAGAATAATAGAATGGTTTAGGTTGGAAGGGACCTCAAGGATCATCCAGCTCCAACCCCCTGCCATAGGCAGGGACACCTCCCACTAGAGCAGGCCGCTCAAGGTCTCATCCAGCCTGGCCTTAAATGCCTCTAGGGAGGAAGCATCCACAACCTCCCTGGGCAACCCGTTCCAGTGTCTCACCACCCTCACTGTAAAGAACTTCCTCCTAACATCCAGTCTAAATCTCCCCTCCTCCAGCTTAAATCCAATACCCCTCGTCCTGACATTACTAGACCTTGTAAATAGTCCCTCCCCAGCCTTCCTGTAGGCTCCCTTCAGATACTGGAAACCATTATGAGGTCTCCTCGAAGCCTTCTCTTCTTCAGGCTGAAGAGCCCCAACTCTCTCAGCCTGTCCTCACAGCAGAGGTGCTCCAGCCCTCTGATCATCTTCGTGGCTCTCCTCTGGACCCGCTCCAGCAGTTCCATGTCCTTCTTGTGTTGGGGGCTCCAGAACTGCACACAGTACTCCAGGTGGGGTCTGAGGAGAGCAGAGTAAAGGGGGAGAATCACCTCCCTTGCCCTGCTGGCCACACTGCTCTTGATGCAGCCCAGCACTCGGTTGGCTGTCTGGGCTGCATGGCCATAGAAGCCTACTACAGGGTAATGTGACACCAGCAAGCTCTGAAGAAAGGCAGAATTTAGGACAATAAAATGTTCTTTTACGCTTATTAATGGTTAAACTGTGTAGAAGAAAGCTGGCTGTTAGAGATCTTAGACATCTTTACTCTCATGGTATACAGATTTCATGTAGTAAGATGTAGTTTGAGAATTTCACCTCAGAATGTAGACTTTCACACAGGATACGGAAATCAAAAAACCAAACTGTATAGCTAGACATAAATAGATGAGAAAAAGTATAAAAAGTAGTTAAGGCTATTTAGGTGGTGTCTTACTCAAAGGCTATTTGTTGAAGGAAACTATGAGGGAAATACATTTCAATTTTTTTCTGATGCTGCATACATTTCTTATGCTTGAGTTCCATAATCCTTGGTAATTAAGAATATGTTGTACCAGCATTTCTAACAAGCCAACATTTGTACCAATTAGTTCTCCTAGAACAGAATTCTATTTATGGGTGCACTCAAACATGACAAGTATACTGCTTTGATTTTCTGTGGCTTAAAGATAGCATAAACACTCTTAAAATCACATCAGAGGAACATTGTGTGAATTAGTTGTGAACCCCCCCTGTCAGCTGTGTTACTTATTGCTAGAGATTGCAAGGATAAATATAAGGAGAGGAGACTTGCCAATACCAGTGAAAATATAAGATCTTGAACTAATGGTATTTCTTCAAAAAAACATTTGTGAAATATTTTTACATGAATCATTCCAGAAGTGAACATACACACAGAAATGATGTGATTTTTTTTATCTCTTACAATCCTCTTCACTTGCCTCACATAAAATTGCTCTAAAAGTCTAAGCTATACAGTCAATAAAATATAATTTAGTTTCAGTGAACAAAATATAAACTTTTTAATATTCTGATAATTAAATCATCAACAATTATATCCCTATTCAGATACACAGAAATAATTAAACTACAGGATTGTACAGTTTTTACACTAAATAAAGGATATTTTTTGCCTTAACTGAGCCTTCAGCCATGTTGACCATAGAAGGGAACCCGGAACACAGTTAGATCCTGAGTGTCCCAGGTTGAGACTATAGGGTAAAAAATTTTCTGGGGACTAGAAGATTGTTATTCAATCCCATAATTCTGCTGTCTCTTTATAAACTCACAACAAGGTCAGTTCGTTCTCCTTTCCTCCTCCTCCTGCCCTGGGTGTGTAGCAGGAGCCACTTTTATCAGGAAGAACATGTTAGCAGTAGGCCTCCAGAGGCTTGTTTAGGCCTCTTTGGATGGTAGAGGCATTTTGGTGTGGGAGGGGGGAGAATTGCAGCACTGGGGAGTGTAGATTTAATTTTTGGGGGGATGGGGGAAAATTCAAAGGGGTTTTCCAGGGATGCAGTAATTGCTTTGTAATGTCTCTCTCTCTGTATCTCTGTTCAAATTTCTGTTGCTAGCTTTAAAACCTACGACACTGAGTCACAAGTTTCCAGGTCAAAACTGTTTTTTTCCTCAGAGAGCCTTGCACTCTTCTGAAAGCTGGCAAGGCTTCCATAAAGAATGTCTCAGTATACAACCTTATTCTAACCAGTCACCTTGTCACCTTTTTGGCTTATAGTACCTCAACAATCTAACTACAAGTTACACTCTTATATAGACTTTTGGTAATATCATAGAATAATAGAATTGTAGGATAGTCTGTGTTGGAAGAGACCTCCGAATGTCATCTAGTCCAACCCCCTCTGCAGTCATCAGAGGCATCCTTAACTAGATCAGGTTGCCCAGAGCCCTGTCGAGCCTCACTTTGAATATCTTCAGGGGTGGGCCCCCAACTAGCTCCACAGGCAACCTATTCCAGTGTTCCACTGCTATCATGGTAAACAACCTGTTCCTAACATCCGATCTAAATCTGCTCTTCTCTAGTTTGAAGCCCTTGCCCCTCATTCTGTCACTACAGGCCTTTGTAAACAGTCTCTCCATACTTCTTGTAGGCACCCCTTAGGTAATGAAAGGATGCTATTAGGTCTCTATTAGGACACTATTAGAGTATCAGTGATCTTAACTCTGTATTTTAGTGGTGTAAGCATCTTAAGTACCATGGTGTGGCCTTTAAGATCTTCAGGCCTCTCAGATAAAGTCTCAGGAAAAGTCTATTTCAATAATAGAGACTGAATGAGTGAAACATTTTCAATCTGATTTTTTGGAATTAGATTTCTTAATTGTGTAACAGACATCAACATTATTATCCATCTAGTACCTAGATTTATTTATATATCCTTTATTTATGGTTGCCACTGCCAAAGAGACAACAAAGTAAATATGAATCCGCTTTCCAAGCATGTATTTATTNATAATATAGATAGTTAGGTAGATATATCTTTCATGTATCCACACCCGACAAATATTCAGTATCTTCATGCAACTATTAGCTACTTTAGTTTAATTAGTCTTGGTTTGACCAATTGTTTTGACTACTTATTACAATCTTAAGTTTTCTTCAGAAGTTTTACTTATATATAATGATTCCTATTCCATGCTCCAAAAAGAAACATATTAAAAATTTATCATGAAGACTGAGTAGCTTTCCTTGTTGTGTTAGTTTCATGATATTCCTTCATCAACGTCAGGAACACTTTAGTGCACAGTCAGTAGCAAAATTTTATATTGAAATANTGAGTAGCGCCTCATTGATTCACTGGGAGGAAGAGAATTATAGAGACTTTTATTTAGGTCAGAAATAGATAGGAAGGGATGAATTATTTTATCTTCTAATTAATTCATAGTTTAATACAGCTAGAGCTTGTTTTTAAAATATTATCTATTAATTAATATTTGGTTAATCAGGTAAGATTTTTCAAATAAATATCTATA
>WAAF01000647.1:361719-380707 GCA_013400475.1 Tricholaema leucomelas
CGAATATAATAATAAATTATTATAATATATAATAATATATATAAAATATATATAATATATACAAATAAAATATATAAAATAAGAGCCATATATATAGTATATATAAAATAAGAGTCAAAATTATAGTTATTTTTAAAAAATAATTTTAACTATTACATGATTTGTATGATTAATAAAACAGTTATCAGCAACTAGCTCCACTCCATAGACTATTAAAATATGACAGTGTGAATGTTGGTGAGCTTCTGATCATGGAAAGAGACTGCATATTATTACGCAACTGGAAAATAAACATTTTCTAAGGAATAAAGTATTGTGGATTTTGTTTTGTTGTCATTGGTTAGTTGGTTTCACTTATTTAGGCTCTGACTTGCAAAACAGTAGGTTTTTGTTTTGTTCTGTGAGATTAAAGAATTGCCTAAATGAAAAGTACAAAAGTAAAACAGCTAGTTAGAGAAAATTGGAGATTCATATAAAATAATTCCACAAAGTAGTATATCTAGAATCTGGGTTTTGGTATTGTTAATACCTTATGTAATGAAAATATTTAACTATTTGATAATAATAGAACGGCATCAATAAGACAAAAGCACCTGAAAATGAAACTGATACCTGTGCAGTAGCCTGAAAGCCTAAGAAAGGCTTTATTTGGCAAGCACTGATATTGCTTCCCTTGCACATTTAGAACGGCATTAGTCTTCTTCTGAGGGATGGTATTATGTGAGGTCATGCTTTCATCACCTTCTGATTTGGCATTATTTAAGTCATTATCAGCATTCACCTGGTGTTATCGATTGTACATCCCCTGGTACTACATTTAGGGCTTTTTTTATCTTCAAAGTGTGTGTGAAATCTAGCCTATTGGCTAGTACTCTAAAGAACTTCAAGAATATAAATTTTCTTTCTGAAGTCACTTGGAATTTGTACTTGGGCATTGCCTTCGTATTTACCTTTGCATGCAATGGAGAAAAAGAAGAGGTAAAAGCAAGCCAAGTCAAAATCCAGACTATGAGAATTCAAATTATCAGATTTCCTCACTTTTAAAGTAGATCTATCATTAAAATGATGACATTGAGGCAAAAAAAGCTTATTTCCTCTACTTTGACAGAATTATCAGGCATTGTTTTAAGTGCACTGACCACAGCCTGTGATTCAGATGATTAATTTGTTCCAAACATCTGATTATATTGTACAGAATTAAAGGTAGAATTGCCCTCAAAGGATGCCACTTTAGCATTATGTTTTTCCTTGTGGCAAAGTGATTCATAGTTGAAATTAAAAACTTCTAGAACCCTGCTGGGTGAAGCTATTCCATTGGTTTCTGTGATTCTCAGAAGTAATTTTTCTCTCTTTCAGTCTGTGTGGTAAAATCCATGACAGACATAAGCTTTCAGAAAGGAACATAAGAACAAAATCCAAGCTGGGACAGATTTGGCAATAAATTTTAGGGGGAGGGATAGGAAACAAATGTTGCTTGAGTCACTTTCAGAAGCTATACAGAAACATTCAGAATAATTAGAATATATTCCCTCTGTTCATTAATTAGGGCGTTTACTCCTACTGTTCCCATATTCTATATATGCTCTATTCTACTCACAATTAAGATAATCTGTTCTAGCAACACAGTGCACAGGAAGACTGAAATGTTGTAGAAGTACTGCAACAGTATCATTACAGAGCAATGGAAAATACATCTTTCAGTGCCATGTTTCATTAGTCTCCAAAAGAAAGGAAGTGTAAGAACTAGAGCTGTTGAACTGTACAGGGGTTGTATAGTGCAACTTACAAAATTTGGACTGAGGCCACTACAGAATTGTACTTGCAGTGAAGAAAAGGTTGCACAAGACTGGAAATTGTGGCCTCCTCGCCACAATGCCCTGGTTCAATAATGGCAGCACGTGGTCATCAGCATGCAAACACCAATGTGGTGGACAGCAAAATGGCGTTTATTAACGTGTAGCATGGGATTATATAGGATAGGTAGCAACATCACTTCCTTCTGCTTGCATCACAGACAGGAAGCTAAGTATAACAAAGGAATCATAGAGAAACCATAGAGAAGTCATGCAGAACACAGAGAGGGGCCCTATCTTTCCGTAACATCGCGCCATCTTCAGATCGCCAGACCCTATCTGCAACAGGAAATACCTTCCTACTTTCACTCCCTCTCCTCAACTTTGTTTTTTTCTCACTTCTCAATTTTAGTTTTGCACAGATGAGCATCATACATCCTTACTGAAGTAGCAGGAAGGTAAATGAGACTATTTTTAATTATTATTTTTGTTAAGCAAATTATCAGACATTCATTTTAGCCAGCTTCAAGTATTCAAAAAGCTTGTGCCAAATAAAAAAAAAAAAAACCAACACTTTAAAAATAGAAATCTAATTAGTTTTAAAGGAAATATTCCTTGTATTTATGCTCTGAATTTGCAATTTTCTGATGGATTTGAAGCCTGCTTTTCAACTCTTCTGCATAAATTTATTCACTAAAAGAAAACTTATTTTTGAAAGAAGTAAATGGAATTAAAGATACAATCATGGAACTGCAGAAACTGAGACCCAGGGTTAAAAAAAAAAAGAAATGTTGTAAACCTAATGGACATTTCTCAGCACAATCAGATCATAGCACATTTGTATTTTGCTGTCTCCTTTTCTCTTTTACATACTTCTCCATTATCTCCTTTCCACCCCACTCTCTTCTCCCAGAATCTGCCTTAAGTGCAAGGTGAGTTGGGAGGATTGGCAAGGGGGATTAGAAGAAGAATGATTAGTTGGGTTACCTAGAGCCATCTAGAAGCAGTTAATATGGCAGAAGCCAAGGAGAAACACAGATTGCCTTATCTATGTTTGTTTCCTTGTTTTTATACATCTCAGCAAACCTATGAATGAAGTAGACATCACCACTGTTTTCTTTTCACAGCCTATAATCTAATTTCTCTCATTAAAATATTCCAACTAGCTTCAAACCAATACACTTATTGTGTCTACACCATCCACTTCATACCATGACTTTCTGCTACTTCTATTTCTGTTTACTTCTGTTTTCTAACACACAATTAAATTTTTAACATCTTTGCTTTCAAAAACATGTTTTTCTTTCTATTAATATCTTAAGACCATTCTCTTTAACTCCACAAAAAGTCTGCCTCTTTGTTTTCTTTGTGTCTACTTGGGCATAAGCTAGCATACTAACCTGACATTTACACACACAGAGAATGATAAGGGTTGGAAGGGACCAGTCCCCATGCTAGAGCAGGATCACCTAAAGCGAATCACGCAAGGACATGTGCATGTGAGTTTTGAACGCATCCAGAGACTTCACTATCTCTCTGGACAACCCATTCCAGTGCTCTGCCACAGAAAAAACTAAGATTTTTTTCCTTATGCTTATGTGAGACCTCATGTGTTCCGGTTTGTGTCCAATGTCCCTTATCCAGTCACTGGACACTATTGAGAAGAGTCTGGCTGCATCCTCCTGACACTGCTTTAGATATTTATAATCATTAATGACGTGCCCTCAGTGTCATCTTCTCCAGTCTAAACAAGCCTGGCTTGCTCAACCTTTATTTGTAAGGTAGATGTTCCAGTCCTCTAATCATTATAGTGGCTCTCTGCTGGACTCTCTCTAGTAGTTCCTCACCCTTCATGAACTGGAGATCCCAGAACCAGATGCAATATTCCAGGTGCAGCCTCACCAAGACAGAGGAGAAGGGAAGGACACCCACCCTCCACCTGCTGGCCACACTCTTAATGCATAGCAGGATGCCATTGGGCCTTCTTGGTCCTGAGGGCACACTGTGGGCTCATGGCAGACTTCTTGTCCACCAGAGCGCAAACATTCTTTTTCCCAGAGCTGCTATCAGGTCAGCCCCCAACCTGTACTGACACAAGGAGAGGGGAGGACTGCTCTTCTCTAGATGCAGTGCTCTACATTTGCCCTTGTTGAGTTTCATTAGGTTTTTCTCTGTCCAACTCTCCAGTCTCTCCAGATCTCACTGAATGACACACAGCCCTCTGGCATGTCAACCATCCCTCCCAGTTTCGTGTCATCAGCAAACCTGCTGAAAGTACACCCCACACCTTCATCCAGGTCACTGAATAAGACTGGATCCAGTGCTGATCTCTGGGAAATACAACTGGCTGCAGGCCTCCAGTTAGACTCTGCTGCACTGATCACACCCATATGAGCTCTGTCCTTCAGCCAATTCTCAGTCTATCTCACTGTTCAGTCATCCAATCCACACTTAATTCTGTTTGAGAGGATGGTTTGGGAGAGTAAGTTTTGGTATTTCTGCACATGAACTTGACTTTCTGTTATTCTCTGAAACAAGTGTCATGCTGAGGGATCACTGGCTGGTAGCTCTGAGAGCTTTTCAATGCAAATAATTGTTGTAAAGAGCAAAAATTATTCCTTCAATTGTCAATGTTGCAGTCATACGAAGAATTTTGTAACTAATAATTTGTATTACGATTTATACTGTTGATTACCAAATTATTCTTTCTGACCACTTTCTGCTTATTATGGAACTACGAAGAAATTACCATCTTTCTGCATTATTCCTGGTGAATACTTTTATTTATTAGTTAAGTTTGTAGTGAAATTCTCTGATAATGTGTCCCTTTTTTTTATTCTTGAAAATTTGAAGATTATTAAGTCTATTATGTTAAATGCTACCTTCCTGACAATGGATCATTCTGTAATTATTGTCATGTTGTGTAAAAAGCAGATGCAGAGAATTAAGTTCCGCCTCAATACAAGGGGGAACTTCTTTACTGTGAGAGTCACAGAGCACTGGAACAGGTTCACCAGAGAAGTTGTACATTCCCCTTCTCTGGAGACTTTCAAGGCCTGTCTGGATGCATTCCTCTGTGACCTGAGCTAGATTGTATGGTCCTGCTCTGGCAGGGCAGGTGGACTCATAGAATCATTGAATGAGTCAGAGTTGGAAGGGACCACAACGATCATCTAGTTCCAACTCCCCTGCCATGGGAAGGGACACCCTACCCTAGATCTGGCTGCCTACAGCCTCATCCAGCCTGGCCTTAAACACCTCCAGGGATGGGGCCTCCACCACCTCCCTGGGCAACCCATTCCAGGCTCTCACCACTCTCATGCTGAAAAACTTTCTCTTCATGTCCAGTCTGAATCTCCTCACCTCCAGCTTTGCTCCTTTCCCCCTAGTCCTGTCACTCCCTGATAGCCTAAAAAGTCCCTCCCCAGCTTTTTTGTAGGCAGAGTAGAGACCTGCTGGCCACACTTCTCCTGATGCAGCCCAGGATCTGATTTGCTCTCCGGGCTGCAAGTGCACACTGCTGGCTCATGTTGAGCTTCTTGTCCACCACCGGCACTCTCAAGTCCCTCTCCTCAGGGCTGTCCTTCAGCAACTCACTTCTCAGCCTGTGATTGTGCTTGGGTTTGCCTTGAACCAGATGCAGGACCTTGCACTTGGTCTTGTTGAACCTCATGAGGTTGGCTTGTGCCCACCTCTCCAGCCTGTCCAGGTCCCTCTGGATAGCATCCATCCCCTCCAGCATGTCTGCTGCACCACATAGCTTGGTGCTGCCAGCAAACTTGCTGAGAGTGCACTCAGTGCCTCTGTCCATGTCACCAACAAAGATGTTGAACAAGACTGGTCCCAGGACTGATCCCTGAGGGACTCTGCTTGTCACTGGCCTCCACTTGGACATGGATCCATTGACAGCCACTCTTTAGGTGTGGTCATCAAGCCAGTTCTTTATCCATCTAGTGGTCCACCCACCAAACCCATGTTTCACCATCTTGGAGACCAGGATGTGGTGCAAGACAGTGTCAGAGGCCTTGTTCAGGTCCAGGTAAACGGCATCGGTTGCTCAGTGATCTCTTTGGGTCCCTTCCAACCCCTGACATCCTGTGACCCTGTGATGTGTCTGTGAATTACAGGGAAATACTTCCTGAAATAATGCTACCCTAGTGTGGAGTGGAAAGTCATGCAAAATGAGCAGAACTCTCACTGCTTTTGATCCTCCTGAAAAACTTCCAAAGCATCTTCATAAACTGAAAGTGATTGCAATCAGAATTAGAGGGGCTCTACCTTCAACCAGGTGGAGGAGAGGAACAAACGGGTTTACTGCACTGTATAGATCTGATGGCTTGGCAAGCTGAACCCATGAAAGTACAAAGCTTTAGTATATGCAGGCACTTGATGTACTCTAATGCCATCAAATCATTTGTGGTTTTGGTGTGACATGTGACATGTGGATCCCAGCAGCTGGATGCGTTGGAAGTAGAGCACTAGAATGTATGACAGAGTTCGGTTTCACTTGCAGGGATGGAAGGAGTTTCTGCAATTGACTGCCCCAGAGGTGGAAGCACAGGTCTAACATTTGGGCTGGTCGTGGGCTGATTCGAACTGTACTGGAGCAGTGTGGAGCTCCAAAGTGTCTGCAGATAGAAGTCCATTGTGTATAGAAAGCTGATCTCATTTTGTGTGAGAATGGAGAGTGAATGATGTATGATGATGAATTGTTGTGTGATGTTAATTGCTACTGGACAGGATGTACAGTACATAATAAGGGGTGGAGAATATCATGGGTTCAGCTGAATCTGCAGATGTGTATTTGGTAGCATGCTGTGGTAATGCCATCTTCAAAACCAAAGTGCTAGCTGAACAGTCATATGAGGCTTCAAGTTGGGATTGTCACATTGAGGCTTCTCGTTTCAGTTTGCTGCTTCCTTTTTCCATTTTTTTTTGATACGGTTCTTTTCTGTGGGGCTGACGGCTGCAGGCTTGGGTGGGGGGAAATGTTCTGTCACAGGCTGCTGCTGCTGCTGCTTGTGCTTTTGCTGTATGTTCTGCAAAAGAGGCTAAGACAAGAGTTTACGAGAGCAAGCTGCATTAACCCAGAACACTGTATGAACTACTGACCATATATTTAGACCTATATTCAGTGAAGATTTAATCTTTTAACTTCTAGAAAGCACTTCTGAAGTACTAATCTTAGTTCTACATTGTTGCTATTGCTTACACCCTGTCACTATGTTGGTCTTCTAAGGAAGAAGCCGCTGCTGCTTTCTCAGTTTGAGTCACAAATATTAATCGGGAAACTAGCAAACCTATTTTATGTAGCTGCATTCCTTGTAGCTGCATAACAAATCACTCTATCCTTTGCCTTTTTTAATAGCTGTGTTCAGTTTATGTTATAACAGGACATAATGTGAGCAAATTCTGACAAGGGATCTCCCTCCACAAACTCCCTCCTGCAGTGTTCCAATATTTTCAAACATTGACACCCTGTGGTAAACTAAACTGTTATTTCTAATTGAGTTGTTTAGAGGCAGCAGAGTATAGCTTTAAAACAAGAGTTGTGAATTACCTTTTTTCCCCTCTCACTGTTATTTCCAATACATTGCTACATAAAAACATTCCACATTAGACATTTACTTTACAGATCTATTTAACTCTCAGATAAATTTAATGTACTAGCTATTACTAAAATATAGATCAACCAGAACGAAATCATGGAATCATTTAGGTTGAGAAAGCACCTTTAAGATCATTGTGTCCAACCACTATATAACTACAAAGTCTGGTAGTGAACCATGCCCCTCATTACCACATCTATGTGTCTTTTAAACATCTCTAGGGATGATGATTCAACCACCTCCCTGGGGAGCCTATATCAGTGTTTAATAACCCTTTCAGTGAAGAAGTTTCTTCCAATATCCAATCTAAATCTCCCCTGGTGTGACTTGAAGTAATTTTCTCCTAGTCTATCACTTACTTCTTACTAGGAAGAAAAGATGAACACCTTCCAGGTAGTTGTAGAGAGCAAAAAGGTGTCCCGCTAGCCTCCTTTTCTCCAGACTAAAATGCCCCAGTTCCTTCAGTCAGTCCTCATAAGTCTTGTTTTTCAAACCCTTAACCAGCTTCGTTGTCCTTCTTTTCCAGGACCTCAATGTCTTTCTTGTAGTGAGGGCCACTAAACTGAACACAGTAATCAAGTTCTAGCCTCATCTGTGCCAAGTACAAGAGCACTATCACTTTCCTGATTCTTGTCACACTATTTCTGATACAGGCCAGGATGCTGTTGGCTCTCTTGGCCACATGGGCACACTGTTGGCTCATATTCAGCTGGGTTTTGATCAACACCCCAGGGTCTTTCTCTGTTGGGTGGTTTTCCAGGCAGCATTCCATAATTATGGAGCAGTGACTTGTGGTGACCCAAGTGTTGTATCTCATACAATTGCCCATTTATCCAGCTCAATAGAGCCTTCCTAACCTCGAGCAGAACAATGCTCCCTCCAAGCTTAGTATCATCTGCAAAGTCTGAGGATCTGTTCGATTCCTTACTTATCTATTCTTAAATTTAATGAAAATACCTTGTAATTGTCAATATTAATATCCAAATAATTGATAAATGTATTACAGACAACTGGCCCCAGTACTGGATTTCACTTCAAGCTCTAACTCTTAGTTTGTGAGCAGATGACGGTCTTCTTATGTTAATCATTTCTTCTGTCCCTGCATAAAACACTAGTAATTTATTATTTCCCAAGAAATCTTCCTGGAACACAAAAAGAAACATCTGCAAAAACAGCAGTCATAACAAAAGCATTGACATTTTTCTTAAAATGTTTACAAAAGTATTACTCAGCTAGATACAGCATAGTAGATGTTTATACAAACTACAGAGAGAGAAATAATGGAAACAAATTGCATCATACTCTTAGTATCTCCTTTGAATAAATACAGTTGTTACAGGGGTTAATCTTCTCCACTAGTAAGATAGATTTGCTTTGTAGCACTCTGTGCTTTCCTGAGGTTTAGAGTTTAGAAGACTGACAAAACCATAGCCAGGAAAACGCTGAGAACTTTTTCACCCTCTCTGACAATTATGCATGACTATTCAGGATAAAGATATTTCTGATATTATTTCAGATAGATTCAGATACCAGCTGTTAGCATATGACAGAGAAGGGCAACGAGGTTGGTGAGAGGCCTTGAGCACAAACCCTAAGAGGAGAGGCTGAGGGAGCTGGGATTGTTTAGCTTGGAGAAGAGGAGGCTCAGGGGAGACCTTATTGCTGTCTACAACTACCTGAGGGGTGGTAGCCAGGAGGAGGTTGCTCTCTTCTCTCAGGTGGCCAGACCCAGAACAAGAGGACACAGCCTCAGGCTGCGCCAGGGGAAATTTAGGCTTGAGGTGAGGAGAAAGTTCTTCACTGAGAGAGTCATTGGACACTGGAATGGGCTGCCCAGGGAGGTGGTGGAGTCGCCGTCCCTGGAGCTGTTCAAGGCAGGATTGGACGTGGCACTTGGTGCCATGGTCTAGCCTTGAGCTCTGTGGTAATGGGTTGGACTTGATGATCTATGAGGTCTCTTCCAACCTTGGTGATACTGTGATACTGTGATACTGTAATAAAATGGGGATTTCAATGATAAATTAAAAGAATAATGTAATCAAATTCCTAAATCTTACTTCATATGTCAGAAGCACCTAACTCTTTTACAGTTTATTCTAGTTGAAATCTTCCTTTTGGGTATTGTCTTAATCCTTAAATTTACCTTAAAAATTTTTTAGCACCCTTCATTAATTAAATATTAGGCAGCATCTTTCAAAGTTATTCTGTTGGCTAATTCTTATAAGAAATCAGACAGCCCTGAAAAAAATCAATGGTTTTGGAAAATACCAAGAAATTACGACACTTGATTTTTACAGCAGTTCTTCTAATTGTCTATAAGTAACCATTGATACTGATATAGAGAGGGAAAGCTGTGCATAACAGGCTATTTCATCTTTCACCTGTTTCATATAATACTTTTACTGGTGTGGTGCCTTGTGTTACTGGTATCATGAGTGGTTGCACAAGGACCATTGGCCTTTCTATGAAGGGTAATACAAAGCTTCTCAGAAGCACATAGATACACACATAGTGTAAACAATGTTACAAAACTGCTGTAGAATGGCAATTTGCAATGACATACAGGAAGGTCTTAGTTCTAAAGAAGTATAACCTCTGGAAGATCTTTGTTCTAAAGAAGGATAATCATTGCAAGCATTTAAATGTTTCATATTTATACAGTGGCAAAAAAATGTGCTTTCATTTCCCCAATTCTTTCCACTTGAGAATGTTAATTTTTTTTTACAAAATGTTCAAATTCTTTACAAAATTGAGTAAGACTTCACTCCCTTACATGAGATGAATAAATATAATTATCCTTGTTTTACTGATAAAGCAGCTGAGATTCAAGAACACTTAACTTGAACTAAAGTAATGGTAGTCAAATTAGAGGCTATATCACTTTTTTTTTCTGCCTTAATAAAGTTCCATCGCTGTTATTTGTTGAATAATGGTGACATTTGAAACTGGAATACTGTAGTTTGATGAATGGTGACATTTGAAACAGGAATACTGTAGTTCTGTATCTAATATGAAGATGAATCCTAAAACCTAATCTTAACATACCCAGAAATTAACCATAGTAAAATTCACAAAGACTTGCAAGACATGAAGTGATGGGTCAAAGGCTAAACCAGATGATCTTGAAGGTCTCTTCCAACCAAAGACATTCTGTGATTATGTCACCAAATAATAATGTGTTGCCAAAATAAAAAAAAATATAAATAGAGGAGTAATAAATGTAATGAGAATATCTTATAATTGTTGACACCTTATAATCGTTGACATTAATATGTAGTAATATTTGTAATTCCCAACTTTAATAACAATCTTTATCATCAGAAGATTCTGGCAGTTTGTCGTGGAGGGCCCATAGGCCCGAAAAATAGGCTCATTCTATGCCTCACTTTGCTTTGCCTGCCCAGGCATGTTCCTCCCCAAAACAGGGGTAAACAAGCCCAAAACGGGTAAACACATTAAAAGGCATAAAAGGCACAAAAGGCCGAGGTGCCATGGTGTCTGCCTGGCCCCGGCCCTGCTAAGGCCTATGTAGTAAACAAGTTACATAAGCAGCTTGTAAACAGCTTGCATAAGCCCACACTGAGCGTGTGGCCCAGCCTATGCTCTCTCCATTTACGGAGGTATAAGGCATAGTGAATTCGCCTATTTTGGTGATGTTTGGCTGTCTGCCAAACCGATTGGTCAATAGTGGCCAATTAGGGCAATTGATCTCAGCCCATAGCTTATAAATGAGAGTGCACACGTGTTCCAACGCTTCTCTCCAGCTCGCCAGAGCTCGTTTCTCTCCAGCTTGCCAGAGCTTCTCTCCAGCTCGCCAGAGTGCACTTCTCTCCAGCTCTCCAGAGCTCTCTGCTTTGTTTCTCTCCTCTCTCACACTCACGCTCACGATCGCTTATACTTAGACTCGGGCACAACCTTGATATTATTTTGTTTCACCGGCCTATTTGCTCATGCTGTTATGGAGATAGAATCTCCCAGCCAGCCAGCCGAGGTGAACTAATCAGGACATTCGATCCTGCACTGTCTATATATCTGAGGAGCACAGACTCCAGCTAGCCGTGTATGCCCATTGCTTCAGCCTGGTAAGAGCCAAAGCTGCCAAGCCACCAGGAGCAGACCAGAGGCGCGATCGACCTGACAGCCAGGGTGAGAACCGTGCTGCACAGCACCCATTCTCCAGTAACAGAGGTCCTGCCACCGGTCCCGCAGCAGTTCCCGGACCAAGCTTCCAGGAGGAACCAGGAGACAAGGCAGAAGGTATCCTCGCCAGGAGAAGGAGGTAGAGACTGTATTGATTTCCCCCAGATAGCTGGGAAGACTACATCCTTTCCCCCAGAAGCTGGGAGGATCACTAATATCCCCTAGAAACAGGAAGATTTCCAGCCTCACAGGTCCAAGGACATAGCTCCCAGAGGTTTGGACCCTAGATAAATAGGCAGTTGACATAACCCCAGAGGGTGATTGATAATTATTGATAACTAACCAGAATTGTTAGTAAATACTTTGAAGCCTCTGTAATATTTGTAATCTCCTGACAAAGGGCAGAAAGTGTTTCAGCCCACCCTGCTGGGCAAATGGTATATTGACCCCAAGCGGAACTGAGCCGCGGGGAAAACTCTCTCTGTTAATAGTTGAATGCTAGTCATTGTAATATAGTTATTAATAAGCCGTTCATTGTGATGTTAGCCCATAAGGTCAACCCATAACCGTGAATGAATCATATTTAATATAGTGGTTGGGGGGTGCTGAGAGTTAAGAATATTGAGTTTAATAAACATATCTTTTTATATAACTATCTCTTACCTATTGATTTCTCCCCTTTGCCACAAATGGGCGCAGGAGGCAGAAACCCCCTCCGCGACACAGTTTGGAGGGCATATTTTTAATCACCCTATATAGCTGTCTCCTTTTCCACTAACTTTGTTATTAAAAAATTAATCTGATTTTTATATCAGATTCAGCTTCATCAGAGCATGAACGTTTTACAATGAAATATTAACCTGCAAGCAATGCCATATTAACACAACCCTTTGTACTTTTTGAAGATTAAATTATTAATATTAAAGCAATGAAAGAAGAAATAACCATCATGAGATACAGCAAACTACCATTTTATTATGGCATTGACTCTTTAGACACAAAGTACATTCTTACTGCCTGTTATTCACTCTGTTTCAAATAGTTTAGCTTAGGCTTAAAATGGAAACCTGTCTTTCTATTTAATTAGAGAAAATAAATCTTTACTGGTTTTTCAGCCTGTTTGTTCTTGTTGAGAATTAGGCCCTTTGCTGAGACAGATAACCTTTTCTTCATGAGATAACATGAAAGTAATATTCTTTGCACTTGGAAGATCTGTATGCCTACAGATCACTGTAGTTGTACATTCACCTGCAATCCAGATGTGAAATGATGCAGAATGTTTGTTCACTGCTGGAAGCCACAAACCAGTTAGTGAATAAATATTAGCATGACATTAGGTTCAATAATGGAGAAAGGATATCATGAGCAAAGAGTTTTAGCAACTTCCATGAAAGTAGTTAATACTGGTGCAGTTGTTTTTTTACATAGTTAAAAATTTCATGGCTGTGAGTTGTAGACAGAGTCTTATTTAACCACAACTACAATTTGTGCCTCAGTGTACAACTTTTAAGAATTTAGTCTTTTTTTTCTTAATATTAAACTACTTAAAGTATCTGGTTTTCTAAAATTGGGCAGCCTTTTGTTTTTAAATATACATTGAATTCTGAAATGTTTTGGCATCTTTCCTATAATACACCTCTCTTGACATCTTCTGCAAAGGACAAGACAAGACTGTAGAGAGGATAGAGTTCAAGAGTAATAAAGACAATGTAATAGGTGATGGAATTACAGCAGTAACATAACAAAACCACCTGCACATTTCAGCTGTGACAGCACTCAACCTAAACCTGCTGCTGGCTCTGTGCTCTTCCAAGGCTTCCCCATAGCCTCAAAGAGGACTGCTGTATTGACCAGGCAGGGAACCTGATCATAAAAGGAGATCAGGTTGGTCAAGCAGGACCTGCCCTTCCTAAACCCAAGCTGGCTGGGTCTGATCCCTTGGCCATCCCGTAGGTGCTCTATGATGTCACTCAAGACAACCTGTTCCATGACCTTGCCTGGCACTGAGGTCAGGCTGGCAGGTCTGGAATTTCCTGGTTCCTCCCTCCAGCCCTTCTTGTGGATGGGCATCACACTGGCAGCTTCCAGTCTCCAGAGACCTCTCCGGTGAGCCAGGACTGTTGATAAATGATGGATAAACATCTGATGCTTAATAGAAACAAAGACCCCAATCTTGTCACTCCCCAGCAGTGTTGGGAATTCCACTGGAGACAGGGATTTCATGAATTTGTAGAATGGGTTGGAAGTGACCCCAATTAGCTTTTTAAGGTACTCTTAGGCTAGATGAATGAGAGAATTTGGACATGACTAATATTCCCAAAATTATTTATTTTTATACATTTTCCTAGAAACTGTAGGCTATTCATGTAAGTCTTTCTAAACTTACTTTTAATCATCTTCTATCAGATGTAGCATTCTCTGCATTTAATGTAATTCTAATTTGTAAGTCTGTCTCACAATCCTAATGATAGGTAACACATGAATAGAGATTGCAAATCTTGCTATTTACAAGGTGCTATTTTCTTTTTCCTTTTTGCTTTATATATAGAGCAGAGCAGACAGTACCCAAACACTTGAAGGGAGTTCTATCATTGTCTTGAAAGTCATTGCAGGCAAAGCAGAGCATAATGTGGCAGAGCACAGCAGGCAAAGCAAAGGCAAAAGTGAAAGCAGGCACGCGGCAAAGCTTATTTATTGTTTGCTCAAATGTAGAATCTTAGAATCATAGAATCAACCAGGTTGGAAAAGACCTCCAAGATCATCCCTTTGGCCACCAATCAGAATGGCACTTCACCAAACCTGACTACATTATGTGAAGTCAGGAGATTGCTTTCCCTTATTTGGGGAATAAAGTGGGTGTCTCCAAGCCTTTTGTCTTCTCCCTGTACTCTGATCCCCCGCTCCCCAGCAGAGGGAAGGGGAACAGGGGATGATGCCTGGGCAAGCCAGGATATGTATCTTCCACAACACCTTCTCTTTAGTTTTCAGCATTATTTATTAACTATTTGTAGGGCAAGAAATAAATAAGTAGGTTTTGTATTTTTTTGTTATTTCTATGAATAGTATTTATATTATATCAGATACCTGAAATTCTAAGATATGCAAGTGTATTTACAAGTGCAAGTAGTAGGAAAGAGATCACATTTGATTAAATGTGACCTAAAAAAATTAAATAGAAGCAGATGGAGGTTCATATACTTTTCAGACTTTTTAATGAGACTAAGTATCTGTTTCTTCTCTAATGTACACTAAATTGTTATGCCTTCTTCATGCTACCAGTATGATAAGCACAGTCAGCAGAAAAAAAAACGTGTATCAACTTGTGCTGCACAGTAAAATTTTAGCATTCAACAATAAAACTCAGGTCCTTCAAATTTATATGCAGACAGGTGCCATGAGGAATTTCACGACTGCAATCTATATAGGAAGGCATGAAATATTTAATGAACTTATTTCACAGAATTCAGACTTAAGGGAAGCAAGCTCCTCTAGTGAACAAAGTCAGAAATTATCAAGTTAAAATCAGCCAAAGACTTAATAAATGAAAAAAAAAGTTAAAACTTCAGCAAAAACTCAGTCTGAGAAGAAAAACAGATACAGAAATTACAAGAGAAGTGGGGGAAAAAACCCAGAATGTCAGACAGAAACATGAGTTTCATAGAACAATTAAGATCTTTCAGTTATACAACTTTTTCTGTGTTAATCTTTTTACTTCGTAGCTCCCTAAAGAAGTAAACTACATGCTTAGAAAACCTAAATGACCCTTTCTCAGGAGTAATAATTGATTAAAGATACAGATTATTATCAGTCTTCATTGAATTAATTTCTTTGGAGAATGAAGCTATGAGAAATTATGGCTTACTTTGTTCACCATTCTTTGAGTTGCTGTGATGGTATGGGTGCTACATGCCCCTCCACTCTCATGAAATCACCCAGACTAGACTCAGCAGTCTGGAAATTAAGAAATAAAGCTTTATCTTTACAGCTTAGCACAATATACAAGCAGATATTTACAATATATACAGAAATATCAGAAATATACAAGTTAAAAACTAATACAGAAGCGCAACATCCCTCCTAGAAATCAGAGTCCCCAAGAGGAGCTCCCAACCATCCTTCCACCTTCTTTCCACCCCTCTACCTTCCTTCCACCTTCTTTCCACCCCTCTACCTTGTCCTACAGTTTGCCTTACGTTCAAGGTGAGTTTGGAGGATTGGCCAGGCAGATTAGAAAGCAGAAGGATTAGTTTACACAGAAAGCAGGCCAGGGAGAAAAGTACAGACACCAGCTGCAACAGAGAGCCACTGCACCTGTGTTATCTGTGTTTTGTGTCCTTGTTTTTATGCATCTGAGCAAGTCTATGAGTGAAGTAGACATCACCACTGTTTCCTTTTCACAGCCTATAATAATTTCTCTCACTAAAATATTTCATCTAGACTCAAACTAGTACTCCAGTTAAGCTTCCAGAAAATCTAAAATAAAATTATTTTTTTCTGAATGCTTCTTTCAAAATGTTCAGTGTTTCTTTATATAGAGGTTAAATCAAAGCTGACATTTTGTTTTATATCTATCTATCTATAATTTAGAGATATACATAGAAAGAAATAAAGTGAATTGTATATGTGCATAAGAAGCAATAAAAAAAATAAAGGAAGAATTCAGATAACAAACTAAAGAGAACTTGTGGGACTGTAACTAAGACTAATGAAAATGTTTGAGGAAGAAGTGAGAAAAAGGATAGTGTATGTGAAGGAAATTCACGGTATCAGAACTATGTTTGCTTAAATAAAACACAAAAATTAAAATAACACCAAAACAAGAAAAAAAAAAAAAGTACAAACAAAAACAACCAAAAGAAAATAAGGGAAAAATGATCACTTGTCAAGACCATTTACCTTTATTTTCCAGTCATGATGAAAAAGGTACTTTGCACACTGCCACACTTTCCTAACTGTGAATGCTTGTGCTAACTTTAGGAACTAATAGATAAAAGATCAACTGTTAATTTTAGCTGTAACGTTAGAATAATATACCTCTGGACCAGTTAGTGTCTTCCCCCTTTTTAGTTTTACACTCCCAGGTGTTAAGAAATGTAAAAGATTGTAAAATAACATGTTCTGCAGTTGACATTTAGTGTGCTAATTTTCACTGCTAAGTAAATTCCTTACTGCCAAGTTATAAACCCTTGAAATATAGGGTTTATAATAAAAGTGCCGTTACAACCTTGAATATAACTGAACAAATGACACAACTATAATTATGCCCTGTGAGAAACACTGTAATGTATTCTGAACTCATAATTTGGTAATTTATTTTCCATAATTGTATTTTTAGTGTGTCTTTAAATGAACCTTTATAATTTTATAAACAGCATGGTCTTCTCACTAAAAATTAGATTGGCTTTTTCTTTGTTAGCATTGAATGTCTTAGCTATATAAACCCTTTTTTTCTCCCTTCATTTCTGCAGTGGTTTGAAAATATGGCACAGAAGTCCAAAGACCAAAATAGACTGCAACTCCTTTAAAATGAACTCTAAATACCCCCCATGCTTGATCTGTCTAATATTATAAAACAAACTAAAAAATAACTAAAATTTACTCAGAAACCAATCTGAAAACAATACAGGGATGCTCAAAGCAAGGATTATGGCTATAAATTGTTTTTTTTTCATGTAACTTCAGCCAACAAAAGAAAAGCATGAGATAAAAGTCACTTCATTCTATGAATCATTGCATCAAATCAAAACACCTCCTTTTCAAAGTGATTAATGTGACTTCAATGTACTTAATCAATTTAGGTGATATCTATTTCCCTATGCCACAACTTGGAACATGAGAAAATATGTGAGAGTGCTTACTTAACTTTGGGAACATTTAGGATACTGTTCTCCTACTAAAGAAATTTTTTGCTGAAAATTTAAACTCAGTTGTCCCAGTTGTCTATCTTCACTTTTATACTCTCAGCTACTCAGATGCAATAGTTGATTTCAAGTTGTACTAACAGAAGCAATTAGATAGAATAGAATAGAATCAACCAGGTTGGAAGGGACCTCCAAGATCATCCAGTCCAACCTAGCACCCAGCCCTATCCAGTCAACTAGACCATGGCACCAAATGCCTCATCCAGCCTATTCCTGAACACCTCCAGGAGCAGTGACTCCACCACCTCCCTGGGCAGCCCATTCCAATGCCAATCACTCTCTCTGTGAAGAACTTCCTCCTAACATCCAGCCTATACTTCCTCCGGCACAACTTGAGATTGTGTCCCCTTGTTCTGTTGCTGGTTGTCTGTGAGAAGAGACCAACCCTAGATCATCTAGTCAAACTCTTTATAACTCAGGTCATCAAATCTAAGTCACTTTTTTTTGATGACTATGACAACCTGTGTTCGTGATAAAAAGAGAATTTTTGAAAGGAGAGAAAGGGTCAAAAAAAATAGTTGATTCCAAAGCTGGCAAACCAGCAAATATTCCTAGTATTTTTCTCTTAACTTCAAGAAACAATTAATAAAACTCTCACCACATAAAATAAACAATCAGTTATTTCAGTCTATTTATATGTAATTGTATTCAAAATCCCCTTTTCCCCAGAATGCAGAAACATAAGAACAAGTCCAAGCAGTTATGCTACCAACAGTTAGGATGGTGTTGAAAGACTCTTAGCCTACACACACTCTTCTTCTTTTGACAATAGCTCTGACTTTAAGTATTCCCCACTTCATACACTAAAAAGTCATATTCTTCTCTACGAAACACATCTTTCATTGTCCTACTACTGTTTGCAAAATTTTGTGTATCTGACTAAAAAAACAATTCAGTATAAACAAACCTGTGAAACATTTATTTATTGTTCTGTGAAAATTTTGAATCTGATAGGAAATTAGAGGGCATAAAATAATGATAGAACAGAATATATGTCTATGTCTGGTTAATTTTCTCACTGATTAAAATCTATAGAAACTTAACAGAAATATAATTTGAAGTTTCCTGCATTTATACAGGTGCTGTTCTACATACTTCCAACAATTGTTCCAAAAGACATTGCGCATTACTCAACAGACCTAGAGATTCATCTAAGAAAAGTCATAAATTATGGACTTCACATTTGATCATGCTTTTAAAGAAATGTGTTCCCTAGTCATTTAAGGTAATTTTTTTAATTATCAGAACACTAAGAAAGTCAGTCTCTTATAAATACATTCCAAATCTATCAGGAATGGAGAGTGAAGATTTTTTAAGCTTTTAAGGCTGTAATGAAGTGCAGTAAAATATAATGCATAATGATTACTAATTACTTTGGAAATTCTCTCCAAATGTTTTCTCTTGCATTGCTGTCTAATTCAATAGTCCTAGTGTGGTCTCAGATTTTATTCTCTTGACTTTTAGAAACTTTCATTCTAAAATATGAACATTTATATGACATAAAACTGTGATGGTTTGGGTGTGT
>WAAF01000647.1:380730-393732 GCA_013400475.1 Tricholaema leucomelas
ATCTTTGTTTTGCCTTTCTTTTGTACACATCTCAGCAAGACTGTGAGCGAAGTAGACCTCACCATTGTTTTCATTTCTCAGCCTATCATCTAGTTCTTCTCACCAAAACATGCTAGCTAGGCTCAAACTAGCACAAAAACAAACAAACAAAGTTTTAAAAAATAAAACAAATAACACAAAAAAACTCCAAACCAAACTAAACACACACAGACATACGTACAAATACCCAAACCAAACCCAACACAATAAACCCCAAATAACCAATCAAACAAATCAAGCAAACCCTAACTCGCTTCAAACCCCCTCAAAACCCACACAAGACTGATTGAAAGAGAGTAATAGGATATTGTCTAGAAATTTCTGATATGAAGGAGTGAAGAAGATGAAGCCAGACACTTTTGAGTTACACTACAGGACAAGAGTTAATGGGTATGAATTCAAGAAAATTCCATTTAATAATAATTAAAAAACCCTTTTACTGTGATAGTGATTAGACACTGGAACAGGTTGCTAAGTAAGGTTGTAATGTCTCTATCCTTGAAGATATTCAAATCTGAGCTGAACATGGTCCTGCATTGAGTAGGAGACCTTCAGATATGTGCTGAAATAATTGTATGGTAATGATTATCTTGAAAGGCTATTCATCATTTAATTAATTTCAGCTCAATAGCCAGTGACCTTGCTAATCACCCCACCCTTTACTCCCCCTGGAATTGGAATGGAATACCTGAGAACAAGTCTATCAAGGAGGCTTAAGTCCCTTCTTAAAAACAACATGACAGTGGACTCAAAGGGGTGAGGGGAAAATCAATTTGTGCTGAGGTTGTCTGATCAGTCATATACAACTGCATTAGCATTGCTCCAGTATTCTCCTTGCCATTACAGTCTTTCTGGTCACCTAATACACTGACTATGAATGTGAGGAAAGACTTGACCCAGATGCTAAAGATCAGAAATAACACAGTACTTCATCTTGAAGAAGAGGAAGAGGCAGCAGTGACTGTTTATTCTGATGCAGAGACATGTAGTCTGTATTGATTAAGTCAGGGAAGCCAAAAATATATGACCTTTTAAGGCTGAACAGCACATATCTTTTGGTGAAAATGGCAGGAGGTACATTGTAAACACCCTCTTTACTGTTGTACATTAAAGTCCTGGAAACCACAAAAAAAATGCTTAGCAGTGGTTAAATATGAATGTGGATTAGAGCAATCAGTATTTTATTACCTAATATTTAGTATTTTTTAAAATGAACATGCTAAAATGTTTTCTATTCTCAGTTTCTTACTGAAATCTGAAATCACACAGCTCAAAAGAACTTATGTGCCTATGATGTGTACTTCTTATAAACAGCTAGAAATACTGAACTAAAAGTTAACTCAATAGCTGAGTCTTAAAATCATCTCTCTCACTTAACCAGACTTCACCTCAGCTTCTGCTGTATGTATTTTTGAAAGACAGAGATTTGAAGCAGAACACAAATCAAATGTCTCCATGCCCTTTAAAAATAAAGGATCAAATTTACTACTTTGCAATAAGTAATCAACAAAGCCAAGTAGTTTTCCTTTTAGTAGCTACCTGATTTCAACTGAAATGGTATCTTACAATCCATAAAAATTTTCCAAGCAGTGTCTATGGTGACAAAGAGAAGGCAATATAGAGCTAAATAATATTATTCATCTACAGACATCCTAAAACACGCTTTTAAAACAGCTTAGGGTCTTTACTAAGACTCTCAGTCTTTTACAGGTTGTTAGACTTTTGTCTTAAGTGTAAAAGATAAAGAAAGTTGCAGTTATATGTAAGTATAGACTTGGTGATTTCTTCTTTGATAATACTGCAAGGATACTAATTGCAGTTTGATGGCCAGAGTAAGATTATCAGGTTAGCAGCTGCCTTTGAAAAGAAAACTTAAAGATCAAAATTTGTATTGAGGTGAAAGAGATTCCTGTGAAGTTTCTCAACTTCTGTGGTTAATGCTTTGTAAATTGCATAAATTCCCACTGTGTAGTATGAACATTCAAAATCAAAGTGGTTAGCTGAGAAACCTTTTAAATGAAAATTACTGCAAGATGTGGGAGAGTTGATTTCTGTTTCCCCAGAGAAGATTAAACACTGAATAAAAGGCAATAACTAAGTAAAATGGAGGCAAAAAATAAAGGTTTGTTCATTGTACTTCTGGAGGCATGGCAGTCTTAGTTATTGTTTTAAAAAATGGCTGGTTTAAAAGTTGCAAACTTGAAAAGTACTAACAAAACATTTCCATATTTAGCTGTATCTGTGTGATATAAAGGTGTATACCTTCAAAATTACTCATCTGTATAGATGGATAGAGACTGGTAAGGCAAATGGAAATTGTATTTGGAAATTTAAATAATTAGAAGTATGTGCCATTGGGGACTTCATTTAATGACCACATTCTGAAAATACGAAAAAACAAACAAACAAACTGAAACAAAAAAAGCAAAACCAGAAATGCAAACGAACATGGGATAGATGCAATCTAAAGAAATTCCTTCTTGATAAAAGATCATTAAAACCAGAATTCCTTTCATACTTAGTGAATGCCTTAAAATTTCTCTTTGTAATTTTTCTGAAAGCAGGGAACATCTATACAGCTATTATAGATCCAGTTGCTGCTTTCTGCATCCAGATACTGATTATTTAAAAAAAAAAAAAGGAGAAAGAAAAAGTTACCTAATGCAGAGTAACTCACAGCTTCTGCCTCAGATGTACTAATGATACAGCAACACTTGGCAAACAATGTGTGGCGCTATTGTGCATATGAACTCACGGTTCCCGAAGAAAAGCAGAGAACAGGAAGGGAACCATTGCATAATCCTGAATTATCAGAGTCACTACATTGTCCCTTCGTGTGCCACAGCTCCAGAATGTGAACAGTCAATAAACCTACTCAACATCATGTGCTGAGTAAGAATCAGGAGTAAGGCCAGTAAGAGTGATATTGTGGTGGGAATCTGTTATAGACTACCCAGCTAGGATGAAAATGCAGATTAAATGTTTTATAAGCAGTCAAGAGAGGTTTCACAATCGCTACTCCTAGTTCTCATGGAGAACTTCAACTTCCTAGGTGTCTGCTGAATATATAACACAGCAGAGAAGCAATAAACAGTCCCGGAGGTTCCTGGAATGTGTGGAAGCTAACTTTCTAACACAACTGGTGAGGGAGCCAACCAAGGAAGGTGCCTTCCTGGTCCTGCTTTTTGTGAACAGGGGAGAACTTGTGGGAGAAGTAAATGCTGGAGGTCTCCTAGGCTGGAGTGATCATGAGATGATTTCCTATCCTTAGAGAAACAAAGAGAGTGGTTAGTAAAACTGCCACCTTGGACTTTAAGAGGGCAAGCTTTGGCCTGTTCAGGAGTCTGATTGACAAAGTCCTTTTGGGAGGTCACCCTGAAGGATATAGGAGTCCAGGCAGGATGGACATACTTCAAGAGGAAAGCTTTCAAGGCATAGATGTAGGGTGTTCCTCTGTGTGCAAAAAATGAGTCAGTGGGGAATGAGTCTGGTTTGGCTGAATCTTTGGCTGGACCTCAAGAACAAAAGAAGAGTCTATGGCCTTTTGGAGAGGGGAGAGGCCTCTCATGAGGTGTGTAAAAATGTAGTGAAGCTGTGCACAGAGAAAATTAGGAGAGCCAAAGCACAGCTAGAACTCAACCTGGCTACAGCCATTAAAGGTAATAAAAAATGTTTCTATAAATTCATTAACAAAAGGAGGACTGAGGAAAATCTCCATTCTTTGTTGGATGCAGAGAAAAACATAGTGATTAAGGATGAGGAAAAGGCTGAGATACTCAATGCCTATTTTACCTCTGTCTTTAACACAGTGGAACCAAAAGTTCCCTGGACAACCATCTTCACGTACTAGGAGGCAGGGAGGGTGTGCTGAATGAAGTCATCACAATAAAAGAGAAAGTAGTCAGTGACCTGCTATGCCACTTAGATGCACACAGGTCTGTGGGGCCTGGTAGGCTACACCCAAGGGTGCTGAAGAAGTTGGCACCTTGAGTGCCCAGTTTTGGGCACCTCAATATGAGACAGATGTGGACATGCAGGAGCAAGTGCAGAGGGCAACAAATCTGGTGAAGTGCCTGGAAGACAAATCTTATGAAGAGCAACTGAAGGGGCTGTTTACTTTGGAAAAGAGGAGGATGAGGGGAGACCTCATCACTGTCTGCAGCTACCTGAAAGGATCTTGGAGATTGTTGTGGAGAGATTGTTGCTTGTCACTTCTCACAGGTAATCAGTGATAGAACAAGAGAGAATGGCCTCAAGCTGCAACAGGGTAGGCTTAGACTGGACATTAGAGATTTTTTTTTTTTCACGGAATAAGTAGTAAGATGTTAGAATAGGCTGCCCAGGGGCATGGCTGAGCCGTCAACCCTGGATGTGTTTAAGGGTCATTTAGATGTGGTGCTTGGGGATATTGTTCAGGGCATTCAGAAGGAGGTCCCTTGGTGAAAGTACAAAGAAACAAAACAAAATAAAACCCCCTGTGTACCAAAAATAAAGTACAAGTTTCTCCATAAAAATAATAATACAGAAATAGAAAAGTAATTAGGAATATAGAAAGAAATGCTTGTGGAAAGATAAAGTATAGAAAGATGAAAATCAGTGAAGAGGATGCAATGAAATGGGACAAGAATGCCAGATGGAAGAAACACAGTATGAGGGGGAAAAAAAATAATAATAATTGTCTTGTGGCCAAAACTCTGCATGCCAGACTGTCCAGTTCTGTGAAGTGACAGAAACAAAACTGGTAACGTATCTATTAAAAAAAAAAAAAGAAAAAGAAAAATAGAATAATAGAGAATAATCTTCAACACATTGTCGTGGGTTTACTAAAGTTAGGGGACAGAAATTAAACTCTCAGATCAAATGGGCGAGAAAATACAGAATTGTATTTAGAGGGAGAGAGATACAGCGATAGATCTTACAAAGCGATTTCCCCATCCATGGCAAACCCCCTTGAAGTATTCCGCATTCCCCAAAAAAACTGAATCTACCTTCCCCAGTGCTCCAACCCTTGCCCCCACCCCCCCAACGCCTCCAGCCAGCCAAGAGGTCTACTGCTTACATGTTCCCAATAAAGTGGCTCCTGCCACACACCCAGGGCAGGAGGAGGAGGAAAGGAGAACGAACTGACCTTGTTGTGAGTTTTTACCAAGATAGCAGAATTGTGGGATTGAATAACAATCTTCTAGTCCCCAGAAAACTTTTTTTAACCCTATAGCCTCAACCTGGGACACACATGCTTTTTTTCTTCCCTTCCCCTCCTCCCTCTCCCCCCCCAAAAAATATTCTTGAATTCCTTTCTGAGATTACTCTAATATCACTTCTGAGGAAGTCTCTAATTTATGTGTTTGATCTTGATGAATTTCTTCAGAATTCCTAAAGAGAAAGGTAAAAAACAGCCAAGGTGTTACTTGCTATGAGTGAGTGCTCTTTTATTGACTTGATGGAACAACATTATTTCTATTAAATAGTTTACTTGTGCATGTCAGGAATACTAAGAATGGAAAATTAAAGTACCAGTTCAAGTATAAAATTTTAGGTTCAGCATCATTAACAATTTCAAGTACTCAATGTGATTAAGAAGTATATTGCAAACTATTGTACAATATAATCTTTTTGTAGTACAGGTACAATGGAATATTATACAATACAATGCTTTTACGTAAGTTTCATATGTGACTACTGTATGTGAGCTAATGACATTTACTACCGCAAACAAAATTCAATTTTGGTTTTAAGTACTGGATGAGGCCCTTAGTGCCATGGTCTAGTTGACTGGTTAGGGCTGGGTGATAGGTTGGACTGGATGATCTTGGAGGTTTCTTCCAACCTGGTTGATTCTATTCTATTCTATTCTATTCTATTCTACTAGCTTTACATTAAAAATTCTTAAACACTACTAGATTGTTCACTCACAACTTAGATGTTCCTTAAAGTTGTGCATTTTCAACTAAGTTAATTGAAGTTGGTGACATTTTGAGGTAACAAAAAGAATCTGAATAGTAATTGCTCTGATGAGTAAAAACGAAGTGTATATACGCTTGACTTGAATGCACTCCAATAAATGAAGAATGTTTTCTGTGTCTTAATCACTATGTTTTGCAGACAGAATTCTGTTCACCAGAAGCTAAGCATATTTTGACTAAGACACTGTCTATTGTGATGTACTACATTATGGAAATTAGACCAAATGCAAATCTGATCGTGTTAGCTAGCAATCACATTCTGGTGCTGGAAAAGAATAGGAAGGATGAATACCATGCTTGAAGTTAATTCCTGTGTCAGCTGTCCGTACCTTCTCAAGGATTCAACATACTATGTTTATAAGAGCTCTGTTTTTTGAAGTGTATCTACTTCCTTTTCTCATCTTTTTATATGTGTCTGTATATATATATATATAAAACCACTCAAATACACATATACTTCTGTAAATAATATTTATTACTCATATAACTTATTTTTTCTATTTATTTAGGTTATGTCTTGTTCTATGTATGGATATTCTGGCACTAATTATAGAACAGATTGTGCTGGGATTTCTACAGGACTGCACTATGGCAATACAGATTAAGCAATTAACCTTGATGTCACTGTAATTATTAAGATACTTTAGCAAAATTAACTAATTTCCCCACAGGATGTTCTGCTGAAATCAACTTCCACTCTCTTAAGATGCCAAAATAGGAAATGTTAATGGAAAACTAAGTTTGCAATTTTAATAATGTGTTGGGTGTGCAGGCCTTTTCAAGAGTCATCTTTAAGCATTTCACACAATAGTTTAAAACTGCAGGATGTGTTTTTCATATGCATTCATATGAAAAGAAAGAAAGAAAGATAGACCTCCTTACAGTGGCTTTACTGTGCAACTTCCGAACTTCAATCTTGTTCTAAAATATATAGCTACAAGGAACTAGTTCATATTTGCGTTCAGTGCAGTATCAGCCCTTAATAATCAAGTTAATAATATTTCAGCCAGTATCAGAGCATTACATACTATGGTTTACTGTATTAGAAATACAATAATATGACATATTTGGGCTTCTTATTAATATGCATATTTAAATGTTTTAGCCTTTTGTAGAATCTCATGGTTACTTTATCAATTCCATTTATTAAAAACAAATAAATTTATTAAAAATTTAGGTGTTTTTTTTAACTAAATAGTTATTAAATTTTAATTTTTAAAAATCACAGTATCACAGTATTACCAAGGTTGGAAGAGACCTCATAGATCATCAAGTCCAACCCATCACCACAGAGCTCAAGGCTAGACCATGGCACCAAGTGCCACATCCAATCCTGCCTTGAACAGCTCCAGGGACGGCGACTCCACCACCTCCCTGGGCAGCCCATTCCAGTGTCCAATGACTCTCTCAGTGAAGAACTTTCTAATCCATAAAATCTCTTGATTGTGGTCTTTTATCTGTACAGAAAGAAGAATATCTGGCCTACAAACATCTTTTTGTAAAGGTCAGTTATTTCCTTCAGTCAGTCATTACATTGCAATCATTATATGCAATGATATGAAGACTAATTGCAAAAATGAGATTGTATACGTTGAAAAAGCAAGATTGTATATGTATAAAAACAAACAAACAACCCAAATTATTAGATCAGAAGCAATTATTATTTTATTATGCTATTTAAGTAAAATTTCTAGGTTTTGTTCTTGTGTTTCCCAGTACTGTTTTATGAAGATAAATATGAATGTATTCCATAAATACATTTAAAATTCAGAATAATTACTTCACAAGATAGGGAAATGCACATGTGGAATAACTGCTATCATACATTTAATTGTATCTGTATTGTAAAAATAAAAAGAAAAAGGTAGACATGCAATCTATTCACATTACATAAAGAAAAATCTTTTTTTTTTTTCAAATTAGAAAAGAATTTTCATAGTCTGTCTTTTTTTGTAAGTTTTCTGCAGTGTAGATGGAGATTTTTAATTAATTTGTAAATGTTACTGAAGGTATTGGCAGCTGCACTGGTCATCCTCAAAAAAAATTTAATGTTTCTTTTCAGAAGAATCAGTTCTTCAAATTCTGTATATCATAGCAGAATCGCCTTTTCCTTTTTATTCAAAACTTGATGAAATTGAGGAGAAAAAAATAATTGCTAGAAAATATAACAACTTCATCACATTGATATTTTTAAGGTATATCCACTTAGAGGAACCCAGATTTTAACGTTTTTTAATGAGAAAATTTGACGTGTCATTTTCTTGGAACACTTGCAGATGTTTAAGTAGAGAGAATTTAGCTACACTGGAGCCTTTTAGGTAGAAGCATGTAACAAAATGAGAACATGATTAAAATCTCACCTAACCTAGTCAGGATATGAATCTTTATTGGTTTGTCTATACGTTGTAGAGCTCTTAGTGTTATTCTGTGGTGTTGTAAAGCTGGTCTGTCTGTCTATCTATCTATTGATGGAGTTGTCCTGTGGTGGTAGGCCTGATAGGCCCAAAATAGACTTTATATGTACTGGCTTTCTCCTGTGGCAAACAAGGTACACACACTTAGCTTGTGCCTACCTTGTGCAAGGCCTATGCTTTTCCCAAATTTGGGTAAAGCAAGCCTATGGTTTTACCTAATATGATCAGCCTTGGCTAAGTGCCATTCTGATTGTCTATTAATCTTGGTCTACATTGATTAAAGAGATATGCAGGTAAATGCTATTTGTGCTCTGCCATGCTATTTGTGCCTGCTGTTGCCTGCTGCTATTGCTTACTGATTTATTGTTTGCCTGGAAACTCCACTGTCATAAGTTTACCAGGAACAGACTCTAAATGCCTCCATGCAGTCAGCCTGCATAGCCAGCATGGCATCGTGCTGAGACTACATATTGCAAGACATCCTGCCTAAACCTGAAAGTCTCCTGCCAAGATGAGAAGTCCTGGAGCTACACAGATCGTCCAAAGGAGCCAGGAGACAAGGTTAGAGATCGTCTACCTCCTTTCCCCAGAAGCCTGGGAAGAATCAAGTCTCAGCATCCAACAAGACAGAGTTCCCTGAAAGCATTTGGGTACTGTCTGGGACTGTGGCTAGCCCCCGTGAGTCTGGGTAATAATAATTTTCTAAATACTTAAAAGCCTCTTTGTGGTTCTCTGTTGCCTTCTGCCATAAGCAGAAAAGAACTTCTTGAGTCCATCTAGTGGGCAAGCGGTATATTGACCACAAGCGGCATTTGACTGAAGGAATCTTCTCTTCCAATTCAATTAGTGTTTATATATTTTGCTGGTTATTACTAGATCTAGTTACTATCTGTAAAATGTTTCCATGACTGTGCGAAGAACCAGTTATTATGGTTATGATTATTATTACTATTATTATTAAAGTTAGTGGTCAGAGATGGTAAGAGTTTTGAATATCAAAATTAATAAACAATATTAATTTTGGAAAACATATAATCTTGCATTAATTAATTTCCTCTTCATAACAAGTTGGGGCAAGATCTATAGCACTTGTTGAACAGTTTAATCAATATGAGACCCGTTCTTTTCTGAAAATGTGCAAAATTAGGATAATAGCAATTGTGTAGAAGCAGTACTGGCTTAAAGAGAAGCCACAGTACTCAGGTCTACATGAGTGACATTACTATTCATCTACTGATTATTTTTCTTATGAGTATTACTCTGCTTATCATCACTTCATCACCAAAAATTCTAGTATCACTAAGTAAGTATAGTGGCTGCCACGGGTCTGCAGTGGCAATTCCACACAAAATGAGAAAGCAAAGATAATAGAGTCAAAAGTTTCTGTATGCTCCTGAGGTCAAAAATTAGCTGTCTACTCTGGTCACCTGCATGTTCACATATATGCTGTCCTTTTTTGCAACATAACCAAATGAAAATGTCCACTGTGGCAGTTTTGAAAAGCCTACTTAGATTATTTCTACACAGAAATCTGGGTGAAAACAAATGTTGAAATGTAAAGCAGTTCTCTCTTTTTATTTTCTTTTTCTTTTAAATTCCTACAAGAAATTAGAGTCAAGTGAGATGTACTGGAAAAACACTGAACTTTGCCTTTTGTAAAAATCAATGAAAGAGGAGACAATGAGTCAAATGTTATTGTTTTTCTGTTGTTTTCTGCAGAAGTGATCACAAGTTATCAGAAGAAACTGTCTGTTTTCTTTACAACAAATTGATACAACGCTAATGTGATTTGATAGTAAACCAATGACAAAGTGATAGATTCTCGGTGGTTTAGGACACTGTGTACTTGAAGAAAAATTAAATAATAAATAGAGTATCTTAACTGCTTCAAGTAGGGTTTAACTTCATATGTGCTCTCAAAGTAGCAGATTAATTGCATGAAAAGTGAAACAGAAGACACTCAGAGGGATATTCATCTTTCAATAATTAAGTCCATGTAATCTTGAATATGACATGATGACAGAGTAAACAAAGAAAAAAGTCCAGTTTGCCATCAAACTTTGGTCCCTCAAACACTTCCATACATCCCTTTGCTATGTACAGAACACATAAAGAATATTTGCCTGTCATGAAAACGTAATCTTGGTGAACTAATGTATAGTATCTACTTCAGGTTATTTTAATCAAACAACACACAAAGACATGCTCACTCTACAAAAACGCAGGAGTTCCTAAAGGGTCCAGGGGAGAACTGGCTTACTATTCAACACAGATAAGGTCCTTTCCTGCAACTTTGCCTCATGACCAGAGAACAATTCCTGACAATGTTTTCAGGAATGTAGATAGAACTAATGTTCTACATGCATAGTATGTTCTACATTCTTCATAGTGTTTACAATAACTTGGAAATGAGATGAATTTTTGTCTAAATTAACTCTTCAAAACATTTTACCCACAGCTGAAGGAAAAATATAGAACAAGATCATATATTTTCTTGACTTTTTTTCTCAAAATGGCACTAAAGTAAAATCCAATATTTTCTTTCTGGTGGGATGTTGGGTTTTCTTTAGGGGATTTTGTTTGTTTAGAATAGAATAGAATCAATCAGGTTGGAAGAGACCTCCAAGATCCTCCAGTCCAACCTACCACCCAGCCCTATCCAGTCAACTAGACCATGGCCCTAGGTGCCTCATCCAGTCTTTTCTTGAACACCTCCAGGAACAGTGACTCCACCACCTCCCTGGGCAGCCCATTCCAATGGCAAATCACTCTCTCTGTCAAGAACTTCCTCCTAACATCCAATCTATACCTCCCCCAGCACAACTTGAGGCTGTGTCCCCTTGCTCTGTTGCTGGTTGTTTGGGTTTTGCTTGTTTATTTGTTTTTTTTCTTTGTTATTGTGTTTTTTTTTCTTGGTAGTGGAATGCTAGCAGCAGAAATAATCTAATTTAGGTGGTTATGATTATCTACCTTAGGTCAGAATAACTACAAAAATATTTATTGTTGTTGGCCATAATCTAACTGCTCTGTAGCTCTACTGTCTGTTGAGTACCTTTGTGGGCATTTTTGAGTTAAATATTTGTTTTGGCTCAGTTCTTTGCATCTACCATCTTATCTTGCTTACCTTGTGTCTTTTCAGTTTAACTACAGCTCTCTAAAGATATTTTTTAAAAATTAAGATTTTTATTTCTTTCTGTACAGACTTATCCATAGTTTAGCATTTTCCAGTAAGTTATTTTGATTTGTATTTATCTCTACTTTATATTGCAATGATTTTTCAGCTAAAACTGCAAACTAAAACTCTATGCCTTTTTTAACTAAAAAAAAAAAATGTTTTGAAGCAGTATGGTCTGAAATGCTTCATCTCAAAATTCTCGTATGAAGTTTGCACAAAAGAACATAAGACAAAGTCTGTCTGAGCTGGTCTATAGAAATTTATTGTAATCTGAATATTAAAGGCTTCTGTGGGGAGATTACATTGTCCCTGCTACTTACTTGGATTTTGCAAGGAGAGCCAGTGAAATATTTCATTTCACTGAAGAATTGACTATATTTGGCATAAATATTCTTAAGGAAATTTCACACTTAATCATGGTGTTCAAGTCACACACTATTAAAAAGAAGACAGAATAGCAAATGGAATGGGTTTATCGCATCTGCAAGGCTATTGCTAGTACAAATTCATCTGATCGTGCTTTAGAGAAAGAGATTTTTGATGCTGAGGTCCCCTGCCAGGAAAGCACAAGCTTTACATTAGGAAAAGATGACAGGACTGAATAAATGGAACATCAAGGGACTAGGAATACACAGCAAATAGGCACAGCTAGGAGGTCATTTGGAAAAAGAACCAGCTGGATGCAGTTGGTGTGAGGGCACAGTGACAAATCTATCATCTGTCTACTAGCAGAGAAAAGACACAGGAGACTGGACTGTCTTCAAAGAGTACCCGCACCAGCAAACAGTTTGAAAAAGGACAGTTGAACTACAAACTGCTATTCTATCCTCACTTTCTTTGCCCTTCCTTTTTATCCTCTCTTTCTGATCTCATACTTTCCTCCTTGATTGCTCCTTCCTTTTACCTCTTCCAGTTTTAGTTATTACCTTTATTGCCAGAATAATCAATACACATTTGTCACTCGGTAAGTTACATAATATCAACTTTCAAATTGCTTTGATACTAAATGGATGATGGGAATTTTAAAGTTATTTGCCTCTCCTGACTTTTCATGGACAGTCCAATCCTAACTTACTGGGTACTGTGCTGATGATTAGAGGGGAAAAGAGAGAAATAAATCAAAGGGAAATGTCATTGTAGGCTGCTGAGGACCTATGTATAAGGAAAGGTTTAAAGTTTTTTTTAATATGTATTTTTCAGATTTTATTCTTTTTTCTTTTGTCCTTCACATGAATAAATATCATAGTATCATAATATCATCAGGGTTGGAAGAGACCTCACAGATCATCAAGTCCAACCCTTCACCACAGAGCTCAAGGCTAGACCATGGCACCAAGTGCCACGTCCAATCCTGCCTTGAACAGCTCCAGGGACGGCGACTCCACCACCTCCCCGGGCAGCCCATTCCAGT
>WAAF01000648.1:600000-863696 GCA_013400475.1 Tricholaema leucomelas
ACTTTGTGAACTATTGTCAGTCTCGAAAAGTGCTGTGTATGCGCTTGCATTCAAAGGAACAAGTGTGGGAGCTTTTTGCAGGTACCGCTCGTTGCATCTCTACTTAAACATCAGAAGGCGAGATAGCGAATGAAAATTAAGCAACGTGAACACTGTATGACGTAGGCTTTTGAATTACTAGTAATGTTGTCTGATACATTTTCGTTGAGATGTACTAGCCCAGTGTTTTCCAGGAGAGAAGCCCTGTCTTTTAGCTAAGAGTAGGTTCTGCAATTCAAGCTTCTGCTTGGGTGCTCCTACAAGTTAACATTGGCCCATTTAGACTAGGTGTGGCACTTTCACAATCGATGTTGTCATATGAAACAGCTTCTTCCTAGCAGGCATATATTAAATTTCTGACTATGTTCTCTTTAAGGATGTTTATAAACTTAAGCTTTCTCTGCAAATCACTGGATTTGTTTTTGTTTGGTTGGTTTTGATGTTATTTAAATGGTTGCAGTACTTCGGCCTTTTTTTAAAAACCTATCTTCAATTCACCTGGAAGGCAAAACATAAATTACGTTGTAAATGTCTCTTAAACAACAGTATATTTTATGGATGTTTTGGTTTTAGCCTGACAGAATTTAGCTAGAGGTTAAAAGTGTAAAATTCAGATTAAAATCTGAAAATGTATTTGTGTAGAGCTTAATTAGGAGTAATAGTGACTTCAGGTTTTCTTTGAAGATTGAATATTTGTGTAGATTCTGAAGTTTTTACTTATTTTACTATTCAGTTGGGAGGTCATTAAGAAATACGGAAGGTTGAACAAGCAGTTATTTTCAGGATAGAGCATGTTATGTATATAACAATGTACAAACTACTGCCTGGAATTTTAGACAAGTAAATAAAAAATACTAAATCTAACCACAGCTGAAAGTAGGTCTGAAATGGCAGCACAAGACTCTTAGAAGTGCACAAGCAGAGTAGTGATTGCTTACTTTTCTGACTGTGATTTAATATAGATTCACTCTGATTTAATACAGATTTTAAATTGAGTTTTAGTCTAAAATATACCTGCATTTGCATATTGAAGTGTTTCTGCTTAGAAATTTTGGTGCTCCTTTGCATTACTGGATGAGGGGATTGAGTCTATCATCAGTAAGTTTGCAGATGACACTAAGCTAGGAGCAGGTGTCGATCTGTTGGAGGGTAGTAGAGCCCTGCAGAGAGACCTTGGCAGGCCGGATGGGTGGGCAGAGGCCAATGGGATGAGATTTAACAAGGCCAAGTGCAGGGTTCTACACTTTTGCTGCAATAACCCCAAGCAGTGCTACAGGCTGGGGACGGAGTGGCTGGAGAAGAGCCAGGCAGAAAGGGACCTGGGGGTACTGGTAGATAGTAGCTGAACATGAGCCAGCAGTGTGCACAGGTGGCCAGGAGAGCTAATGGCATCCTGGGCTGGATCAGGAACAGGAGAGCTAATGGCATCCTGGCCTGGATCCGACACAGGTGGCCAGGAGAGCTAATGGCATCCTGGGCTGGAGCAGGAACAGGAGAGCTAATGGCATCCTGGCCTGGATCAGGCCAGTAGGACAAGGGAGATTGTTCTTCCCCTGTACTCAGCACTGCTCAGGCCACACCTTGAGTACTGTGTCCAGTTCTGGGCTCCTCAGTTCAAGAGAGATGTTGAGGTACTAGAATGTGCCCAGAGAAGGGCTACTAAGCTGGTGAGAGGCCTGGAGCACAGCCCTGTGAGGAGAGGCCGAGGGAGCTGAGGTTGTGTAGCCTGGAGAAGAGGAGGCTCAGGGGTGACCTCATTGCTGTCTACAACTACCTGAAGGGAGGCTGTAGCCAGGTGGGGGTTGGTCTCTTCTCCCAGGCAACCAGCAACAGAACAAGTCTGAAGTTGTGCCAGGGGAGGTATAGTTTGGGTGTTAGGAGGAAATTCTTCACAGAGAAAGTGATTTGCCATTGGAATGGGCTGCCCAGGGAGCTGGTGGAGTCGCTGTCCCTGGAGGTATTCAAGACAAGCCTGGATGAGGCAGTTAGTGCCATGGTCTAGCTGATTGGACAAGGCTGGGTGATAGGTTGGACTGGATGATCTTGGAGGTCTCTTCCAACCTGGTTGATTTGATGATACTACATTATAGTGAGGTATGAAATTTGTAGTCTGTGAAAAGCTTATAAATCTCTTAGACAACTCTTCCTTCACACTCAGTTGTGGTGTTTACAAACATCCACAATATGTTAGTAGAGCTGTGTCCTCTTGCTTCCCTCACTGTGACTCGTTTACAGTCTTTGTTGGTATACAGTCCTCACTTTGTGGCAGTGGTGAAGTAATGTAGTGGCAGTTTCAGTGTGGTCTCATTACTAATGACTTCTTTTGCATAAATGCCTTAATTGACCTCTTTTATTTTTGGTGGTGTAATAAAATCGACTCTTAAAAGATAATAAACACAGTAAGGGGCATATTTGACATGACCATTTTAATTCCTTCCACACTTTACCTGGTTACAAAGCATCATGTTGTTCTGCTGTTCCACTGGCTTGTAGAGAGAAAATTTGCTTAATGGATAAATATTGCAAGTACTAGTGCAAGCTGAACTACAGACATAAATGCTGCAGTCTTTTAAAGAAGTAGGAAGGCACTGGTCTGGAAAGTCAGTAGTGCCTTAAAGTAAAATAGACATCTTTCAGTAGTTACTTTGACAATAATCAGAGCAAAATATGTTTAAGCTTCAGTAAAATGCAATCAGCAGAGTTTTATTGTCTCACAGAGAAGATATGACCTAATGTAATACAAATTCATTGCATGCTAGAAATTAAAATGATCTGATTTAAAAATAACAAGACTTTCAGTGCTGCCACCAGCTGTTTCTGTGTAGAGAGACTTGTTTGTGTTTAAAATAACATTGCTGGTTTGTTTGGGGCTGCTTTTTTTTCTTTCTGTAATTTTAAAGACCCATGCTTTCTTATGTAATTACTAAACCAATAATAAACTCTCTGTTACCTCAGGTTGTGATTTTAATATTGTAGAATAGACTGCATGTCAGCAGGTCAGATGTTTCCACTGGTCTTCTCTGGATCCACATTTCTTACTAATATTTGTCACAGCAATCCAAATAAAAATGTTTAACGGAAATATAAATTTGATCAGAAACAGTTTTAATACCAAAAGGAATTTTCCTAAGTCATTAAGGGTAATTTTCATCGGGTTCTGTATTTTACAAAAACAATTAGGATGGCATGAAGTGAGACTTCAAAAATAAACTAAAATCTTTTTTAAGCAATATGTGGTGTTTGAATTAGTGGTCATCTCTACAACTTTTTTGCCATGCAGATTTGAAATTTGTACCTGACTGATTGTCACTGATAAACTCTGTTTCGCTTGGAATGTGGAAAATTATGTAACTACATGCTCTTATCTTGGGGAGGACTGATAGGTACTAAGACTATTCTTTACATCTACATTTAGTCAGGACTCAAGTTACACAGACTAGCTTAATCTTCCCAAATGCCCATAGTAATTGGTTATCAGTCTCATGTAGAGCTATTCAAGCAAGAGGAGAGCGTGAAAATGGGCTCATGATCAAGTTCAATCTGCAGACGTTAATTGTAATTCGCTTAAAACATTTGTCTCTGCAAATCTGAACTGAAAGAGAAACAAAACTACTGCAGGTGGTTTGAACATAGCTCCTGTAACCAAGTATGTGAAAGGTAAGAGGAGAATTCCTCCCAGCCCCTCTCACGCTGTAATTCCATGAACTCCATTTCAAAGGGAGCTACATCACCCTTTTCATACTTGCCAAAGCTGCCTAGATTCAAGCCTATGATATTCCTATATGTGTCGCTACACTACCAGACTTGCAATTCCATGTCTCTAGTCTTGCAGGCTGGAGGACTAGAATTTGCTTTTATGCTCTTTGGAAGTAGTCATTTATGTTCCTGTTGATGACTGTCCTGTCTTGACACTTTTGCTTTACATAAATCTGCTGAAAACTGATCCATTTACACATAACAGTTTTTGAGCCATACTCAGATTACCTTCTGTCTTGACCCTATTCTTAAAGCACATGGACCTACTTCTGCCTTTTTTTCCCCTTTTTATGTATATGGTCAAGGAAACTTTAATGCCTTGTTTCAATGCCTCTTTTGTGAAGTCTGCCACATCTTGACTTTTGGCATTTCTCAGTTAATTTCTTCTTCAGTACATTGGAGTTTTCTTGCTCATCAGTTAATCCTTTGTACAGATTCTGCTTACTGCATTTTCACTAAAGTCTGTTCAATCATGTCAGTCTGCAGGCATTCATAAGAGAGCAGACTTTTTTTCCGATATGAAAGACCAAAGAGGAACATTTTTTTCGTTTTGGCATTATTTAGACGTGTGTCAGAGAATCATGGAGTTGTTTCAGTTGGAAATACCCTGGATTACCTCCATCTTCTCACATTTTATGTGATTTGTTTTGCCTTGTGTTAATTACTTTTACCTTATTAATTCAACTAGAGAACTTTTCAAAATATCTGTCTTCCAAAAGCCAAGAATATTCGAGGACACCTCTGAAGTTCCAACAGAATGTGTATTCTAAAATAGCTGCGTTTTTGTTTTACAGATGAGTTGGTCACTTCTCTGTAAATTAATAGAAATTTGTCCAAGTACTCTACAGAACATAGCTCCCAAGGATGTTGGGAAGGACTGGGAAATACTGGGTGTTCACCAGTAAGTATTTTGCTTACAAAGAGGCTGGTTATCATGGCGATGTATATATGCAATGAAATATATAGTTACTATGTCAGCTTCTAAATGGTTGACTGTTTTTATGGGTTTCCTTAGTCTTCAGAATAGAATACTCACACAAGCATGTATCATACATGTTTGTAAATACCTGATGGAGAAAATAAAGGAGGCTTTTGTCAAGGTCCAGAGAAGAGACTAACAGTACCTCTGTCCAGAGGAGCAAGATTATAGATTTCCATGTTGTGAAATTAAGGTGCAAGCAAGACCAGGTATCACCACAAAACTATTTATTAAAGGATAAAGCTGAACAAAATAGAGGAAGAGAGAGAGAGAGGGAACAACAGAGAAAAAGAGAAGAAGCAGGAAAGGAAAAGAGCGGGGATTATATTACCATCAGATGAGGATGGGGAGTGGAGAGAGACATGTGCATGGCCCCAGTATGTTCTTCTATGGAGTTCTTCAGGAATTCTTCTGGTGGAGGTGCTCCTCTGGAGATGCTCTCTTTGGCAGGCATTGATCATATCTTTTTATGCAGTTTTTTAGATTGGTGTCTTGGGTGCAGCTCCCCAGGAAATCTTCCTGTGTAATCATGCATTCACAGGGGTCCAGCAGCTGGAGGCACCAGGGAGGGCCTCCTTCCCCTCCGTACGCTGCTTACCTGTCCATACTCCAAATACAGATAAGCCTTTTTGCTTCGGGGTAGCTGATTTAAGGTGTGCACGTCTTGGGCATTCCAGCCAGGCTGAGGTTCAGAAGTCCACAAAGGCACTGTATCTTTGTTGATTTGCATCCCTGAGCTTTCGGCCAGGAGCCTGTGCTGAGTCTGGGGAGGTAACAATGACAATCTTTATCTTTGTTGATGAAAAGGGAGAGGTGGTTTAGACTCTTGCAGCTTAAACTTTTTTTTCTTTTTTTTTTTTTAAAAAAAAGAAACAAAATTAAATAATAAAAAAAGTTGTGAGATTGATCAGACACTAGAACAAGTTGACCAGAGAGGTTGTGACATCTCAAGCCTCAGAGATACTCAGAACTTGCCTGGACGTGTCCCTGAGCGATCAGCTGTAGGTGACCCTGCTTTGAACAGAGAAGTGAAATAGGAAACATCCATCAGTCCGTGACAGTGTAGCTCATTATCAATGTCTTCTATTTTAATACAATGTCTTCTGTTTTAATAAACAGATGCAGTATTACCTGAATGCCTCTGTGTATATGTTCTTTACAGATGAGATGAATTGTAGCCATAGTATAAAGTAGTGCAAATTGAGAGTAAGGATGTTTGTCACACCTAATCTGAGTTGTCTGTTGCATTTAAACTGGTCATCTCAACTACCTGTGAGGTCATCAGTTAACCTTCAGAGATGATGGTTCATTCCATTACACTGGAATGAACTGTGGTTTGGATGTGCTCATATCTGTCCAGTAACTGTTGAGGAAGCCTAAGCAACTTGTTTCTGGATAGCTGTGGTTAGATAGGGTGAAAAGCCACGTAAACGAAGTACAGTACAAATAGGGGAAGGAGGGCTTAGTTTGGTGTTCTCTTGCCTGGATAGATTGCTTCATTTAGGGCTGGAAGCTACAGCTTTGTAACTTGCCTGATGAATCTGCCTCTGCTTTTGTACTCCTCACTGTACTCTTCCTTAGAAAGGTTGCTATTGTAATATCATTTGCAGTGTGGTTTGTGGAAAGGCAGGTTTGTTTTGCAGTGGTTAGATCAGCAAGAGAATAAACTCCTTTGAAAGAAGCATGGGCAGGTTTTTTTAGAAAGCGAAAGTGAGTTTGATTGCTTTTCATGAGTAAGGAGTAATTGAGCTGAAGTTATAAGGCTGTAAAAGTTAATAACAATTTCTTGGTCATCTTGGAGACTTGCTAACTGACTGAGACTTACTCTGAGAGCAGAGATCTTGCTATTCATTCTTGGGTCTCAGAAAAATTACTCTTTGGGCCTGACCTTTCTCATAGCCGTATCAGAGCCCATGCACTGTGAGCAGCTGAACAAAGCATCCCTTTCAAATTCAACCTTAACTAAGGGGTTGGGCTAGATGACCTTTGGAGGTCCCTTCCAACGCAGACCATTCTGTGATTCTGTAATCTGTTCGTAACATCGATGTCCACAATTCCTTCTCATTACCATTGTTTTAGCCAACTCTGTAATCTCTGTCTGAAATCTTGACAGGATAGTATCCAGTTTGATACATACTCTGGATTTTTCAGACTATTTAGCATTATTTGTCTCTCTCTCCATTTAAATATTCAACTTCAGTTGCCTCTGGTGCAGCATTTCAGAGGTTACTATCTCTGGTTCTCAAATTGGACCACCCAAAAAGTAAGGAGTATACAACTGACAATCTTGGAAATGTTTTGGGATTTTTGTCATTTGGCCAGCATCACATAAGTGCTGTATGGTGGAAGCCTGAGAGTTCTTCAAGATGCTGGTCAAGTTCTTTGGCTTGGAAACTGCTGCTTCTCTTCCAACAGTCCCTTGATTGTTCACTGTTACTTAACTCTGGCAACAAACACAGAAGTATCATATGGTCCACAGTCTGCTGCACTATACAACTCTGCTTTCTGTAGAGTAGTCCCCATCATAAATGTGACTTATCCCATGTAGCATTAATATATGTATAATTAATTAAAAATTGAAGTAAAATTGAGAACTTATTCATCACAATTTTAATGCAGTATGAAAATTATTCAAAGGTCAGCATTACAAAATCACAGGAGCTAGAAGACATCTTGAAAGACCATCCAGTCCAACCCCCCCTGCCAGAGCAGGATCTCCTATACCAGATCACACAGGAATGCGTCCAGGTGGGTCTTGGATATCTCCGGAGAGGAGACTCCACAGCCCCCCTTGGCAGCCTGTTCCAGGGTTCTGTCACCCTCACAGTGGGGAAAAAAAAAAATCCTCCTCATGTTTCCATGAAATTTCCTGTGCCTCAGCTTCCACCCATTGCCCCTTGTCCTGTCATCGGGCATCACCAAGAAGAGCCTGGCTCCATCCTTTTGACAGTCACCCTTTACATAGTTATAAAGACTGATGAGGTCACCTCTCATCTCCTTTTCTCCAAGGTAGGGAGCCCCAGCTCCCTCAGTCTCTCCTCTAAGCGAGATGTTCCATGCCCTTAACCATCTTTGTGTCTCTGTGCTGGACGCTCCCAAGCAGTTCTATGTCCCTCTTGAACTGGGGAGCCCAGAACTGGGCACAGTACTACAGATGCTGCCTCACCTGGGCGGAGTAGAGGGGCAGGAGAACCTCTCTTGACCTACTAGCGACACCCCTTTTAATAGCCCCCAGTAATTACTGGGGTAATTACTGAAGTAATTACTTCATTACTAACTTGAAAAGAAACATAAACTGGAGTTTCTTTTTAAAATCAGGAAATTCTGTTGTTTGTTTTTTTTCTAATTTCTGTGGTTTTGTTTTTAAGGTAAATGTTTATCAGTTTTGTGGGTGTTAATATTTCTTTAGCCATAACTTTTTTTTTTTCCTTTTTTGTTGTTCATTTGTCGTAATTTTTAGGCAAATTCTTAAAATGCTTACAATCCACAAAGGAAATCTGAATCTCTCATTAATAGGACTGAAAGCGTTAAATCTACTCCTCAAGTCAGGTATGTATGTTTTACATTCTTACTTTATCCAAGCCTTTAAAGCACAGAGCTGTGGTATAAAGTGTTGGGCCTGATTTTATTATTTTGTTATACTATATAAAGTCATTAATATACAAAATAATAAAACCTTTCTTTTGGAACTTTTTTATCCAGGTAGGAAAGATTCTCCAAATTACAAAGCTGTTGAAAGACATGACCAGTTAATTTTGTCAACTTATGAGCATAGACACAGATATTTGCAGTAGAATAATTAAGTAAAATAAGTAAAAGGGTTTTTTTCCTTACTGAAATATAAGTCTGCTGACATTTCGATTTATTCCTTCAGTACTGGTTAGTTAGTACTTCTGAAAACAATGAATCATCTCTAACTTTTCTGTTACTCTCCTCTGCAATAACCTAATCTTACCAGGTACTGAGATTGCTCAGTTTCAGGATGAAAAAATGCCTGAGACAGTGAAAATAGAGGTTTCTGATACAGATGTTCTGATTTCATCCTTCACTGTAGCTAACAGGAACATTTCAAATCTCCTCTTGCTTTTGCCAGGTGGTGTAGTCATGCCCCCTTACTTCTTAGTTAAACCACCTCTCTTGTTGTGACTGCAAGAAGGAATTTTTGGATGGGTTAATTTCCTGACAGTTTAGTGAGTTGAACTGGTACCAATGGGTCAGTTAGGCAGAGTAGTATGAGATGAGAGCAAGAGTGGAGAGGGGAAACTGTCTTTTTGCCAGTAATGGTTTTGGACATCATGGTTTAATTTAAAAAGTAACTACCTTAAAAGAAAATGTCCTCCTGTCCTGTATGGAAACCTGAATTTGGGCTGTCAGAGTAAATTTTAAGGACAATATCAAATAATTTTGGGTTTCAGTGGTTAAAAATAGTGCTCTAATAAAAATGTTGAGAACTATTCAGTGCAACATCTCTTCTGCTATTCAGATGTGATTGCTTTCCTGCTCTTGGAGGAAGAAGTGGATGTGTTTTCCTTGGTATTTAATGCCATGCACACCTTCCCTACAAATGAAGAGATCCAGCAACATGGATGTAAAGCATTACACAAACTTTTTGAGAAAGGTATTTATATCTTGTAGTTTATTAGGTTAGAAAAATGTATAGGTTGTCAGGGGACTGCAGCTGTTTAACTGCAATAAATGAATGCTTGCATTCCAAATTTTGGTTTGTGTATTGTAGCCATTCTTTGAGTGAGTTAGCACAAAGTAAATTTTCCAAGCAATATCACAGATTTTCTAAATGAGAGAAATTGTAAAAAAAAAATGAACATGTCGCTACATTTCTTACTCGGAGTTAACTGGAAAGATGAGATTCAACAGTAGTCAGTAACATTGGAGCAGAGTGGTGACACGGGATTTTAATTCTCAAAACACATGGTTGTCTATTTAAGGACTGCAGATTTTAATGAAATAATTCTAAAAGCAAAGTGTTTGCACTATAGAAAAATGTGTGATTCTGCTTTTTAATCTTGACAGTGCTGATATGTAAGTATGTTTCTGTAAGATACTGCTGTTTCTTCTGGGAAATAAAGTTGCCGTGTATTGAATTCTGCAAAGCTTTTCAGGAACTGCTTGTCTGATGGGCAGTAATCTCACTGGTGCAGCAGCCTTGCTTTGCATTCAGTTATTTGCTTCAAAATAAGTACTGAAGCACTAATGCTGCTACCAAGTCTGCTATACTCCTTTGCTTCAAAGGTAGTTTCCAATTCTTTAGATTTTTTTTTTTTAATTTTATCTAAGTCTTTCTCCCACATTTGCCTGGGATTATGTTCTGTGTTCCTTCCCCTCTACCACTTTACTTAAATACTTTTGTCCTGCAGTATTTTCTCCTTAGGCTCCTCAAAGGTCTGAGGTTCTTAGATTTTCAAAACATGCTTTTTGTATGTGCCTGAGTTTTACAAATCTACAGGCTACTCCAGGTACAGACCTGCGTATTTCCTTCTTGATGTAGTGCTAATGCTGACAAGTTTTGAGGTGGCATGACCCTGACAAGTTTCTCCTGCCTCTGAGCCACTTTGTCAGTTATTGTAATGTGAGTATTTGCCTAGCCTTAGCATGAACCAGATTTGTAAAATTATTCTGCTTACAAAATTTAAAATATTATTTCTCAACCTGGATCAGTTCCCTTTTCTGGTTCATTGCACAGCCATGCATTCTTTTCAGCACAAATCACAGGAGAGAAGAATGGAAAAATGTTAAGTCTATATTACAGTGAAGGCAAGATATTATCGAAGTATGGAAGGAGCTCCATTATCAAAAAAGAAGTTGTGAAGTGAAATAAAACCATGCAGTACACATAATACATTTAAATAAATTTGGTTTTACTTATACTTAGCCTTTCCTTTGCTTGTCTACTGCCTTGGTGTGAAATACTTGAAGTTCATTATGTAAAGAGACTAAAAGACCTTTTTTTTTAAATGTAAGTTCATAGGGAAGCATTTGAAAGTCAGATCTCAGTTACATAAAGTCTAGGCTGGAGAAAGATCTTCATAAACTAGGTCCATTTGTAGTAAAAGGAGTCCTAACTGTGGTAGTTGATGTATATAGAGAGTACCTTACTTCTGTGAAATGTAAAGAAACTCAGTAATAACAATTGCCTTTTTTAATGTTATACCAGGATATGAATTCTCTCCTCAAAACATAGCTCTCTTTCTTTTCTGTTTAGTTCCAGAAGAGCAGCTGACTGAATTTGTTGAAAGCAAAGATCATATGATCATACTGCAAGTATTTAAAGAGTTCCCAGAGAAAGAAGAGGTGATTCTTCCTGCTCTTTATTCATTACATTCCTTGGCTGGTCCATGTAAGTTCATTGTATATGTTGGAAGTTATTTTTGGTTCTTCCTCTCCCATAGCATGCATCCCAGTGCTCACTTTGGTTTGTGGTTATCTTTCACCAGCTGTAAAAAAAAAAAAATCGGGGAGAACTGGCTGGGAGTTGCCAGACAAATCACTTTCCTGTTTTCTTTGCAAAATACCGTTTCGTCATGTTTTATGGAGAATTTTCATAACCAGACATTCTTATAAAGCTGAAAACTCTTACAAAGAACAGAAAGACTTTTGTCTGCTTGGAGTGATATCAGAGATGCATATTTGGGTTGTAAGGGTCAAAGTTCAAGACTCTGCCCTGTGTGGTTTTTAATGCTTGAGAGCATAGTGTAGTTTGCCCTTGGTAAAGGCATATTGGTTAACACAAATCACCTCTTCTTCATTTTCTATATCCCTTAGCAAGGCATTCAGGAGGAGCTACTCGATGATCTTGCAGGCACATAGGCCAGTCACTCTCATCTCTGTACCCATTACTGGCAAAATCAGGTCCTGAGAAATGTATATGATGATTTATACCAATTTGTTGGCAGCGGTTTCATCTTGTCGACTCAAAGTAATCACAACTGTGACTACTTCCCACTGGTAATCACAATTTTGGCAAACGCTGAGCTGAGTCCTGCTTTTCATGTCTTCCATGAGGTACATAATGTTGTACTCCAGCAAGTGTGGTTACTCACAAAGCTCTGCTCATGCAACCTGACTCTATAGGAACCGTGCTGCCCCACGTATGCCACAAAACAAGAACTTGTCTGGAGTGTCCCACATTTCAAGATTTCATTTAGTTTCTGTTTCTTAGACTTCTTACTGTTCAACATTGTGTTAAAAAAGTTAGATATTCATTGAGCCAGAAGTAATTTAGTTCAGGCATTATTGCCATTTTCCAAGGAAGAGGATGCCAAACGTTAAGTGCGTTTTTTAAACAGTAAATACTGTTTAAATACAAATACTGTTTAAATACAAAACATACCCAAGAGAAGGGCATGGTGAAGATTTGTTCTGAAGTAGGTATTTGACACTCTAATTTCTGAAGGTGCTACCATACCTGACAGAAAATGTATTCCCTTAAGGCCGTCTTGGAAAAAATGGTTAATTGTAAGTTCTCACTCCAGCTTATTCAGTAGTGAAACGTTTGTCTCCTCATATCTTAATGTTCAAATCTCTGTTCCAAAGTGACATCAAGGATTTGTATGTCACTATGTCTTCTTTCACTTATGCTTAGGTAGACTTTATTCATCATGAGAAATTGAAGGATAAGAGTTTACTCTGGTGTGGTACAAGAACTCTCAGATTTCAGTAGTTTCAATGGAATGAGAAAATGCTTTGCTGACAACTGTCCTTCAAAGTCCATAGCGCAGAATGTGAGCCATGTAAATGGCAGTCATAGGCAGCCATCCAGCCTTCTCTGTTTCATGGAGAGAAACAGGTACCTCAAGAGGAAATTTACCTAACCATAGGAGAGGTGAATCACTGCAGTGTTTGCATCTCTTCATCAGTTGTTGTGACCAAGACTTGGTAGTTCCAATTAAATGCGATCCATTCCACCTTCTTTTTTCTAGCTTGTCCTGCGAAATGGTGGCTCCCTGAAAATGTACCAATGCTTGGTTCTTGCAGGATTTAAATATGCAGTTAATTATGCTCTCTCTGTATTAATGATTATGAAATCTTCTAAGTATTTTAATGCGTTTATAATTGGCACCTCTGAAATTATGACCTGCTGTGAAGTTGAGCAATACTGTTTTGTGGAACATACCTTTAAAAAGGTGCTTTCAGTTGAGAATAGCATAAGTAAACTTCAGAGTATCATTATTTAATATCCAGAGATATATTATTTCTAAAATCTCCTGCTGCTTTTAAAACACTAATTACCTTTAATGATACAGTTGTAAATACTCATTTTATGTTGTTTACAGGAAAGCTAATCTGTTGAAAGAATGATTAAGGAAGTTTATAGACCTCAACAGAGCAGTGCTAACTCCTTTGAGTCAGTGACAGCACTTCTTTCATTCAGTAGGGCCAGGATTTTGTCAAAGATTTTCACAGTATCACCAAGGTTGGAAGAGACCTCACAGACCATCAAGTCCAACCCTTTACCACAGAGCTCAAGGCTAGACCATGGCACCAAGTGCCACGTCCAACCTTGCTTTGAACAGCTCCAGGGACGGCAACTCCACCACCTCCCCGGGCAGCCCATTCCAGTGGCCAATGACTCTCTCAGTGAAGAATTTTCTCCTCACCTCGAGCCTAAACTTCCCCCGGCACAGCCTGAGGCTGTGTCCTCTCGTTCTGGCGCTGGCCACCTGAGAGAAGAGAGCAACCTCCTCCTGGCTACAACCACCCCTCAGGTAGTTGTAGACAGCAATAAGGTCACCCCTGAGCCTCCTCTTCTCCAGGCTAAACAATCCCAACTCCCTCAGCCTTTCCTCATAGGGCTTGTGCTCGAGGCCTCTCATCAGCCTCGTCGCCCTTCTCTGGATACGCTCAAGCATCTCAATGTCCCTTCTAAACTGGGGGGCCCAGAACTGAACACAGTACTCAAGGTGTGGTTCATATTCTCTCTCATACTGTAGATAGACATACTATAAGGAAATTTTCACCCGCTATGTCTTAAATACCATGACACTGTTTTGCCTTAAATTACTGTCTGTGAGATCTCTCAATCCTCAGTAGGAATGGATGAATTCTGTGTTTTCACAGGCTCCTGTGAATGTTGTATTGGGTTTTGTATCTGACCTGCATAATAAGCAGTAAGCATGGTGAGAGTGACCAAGCACTGGCACAGATTGCTGAGGTGGGCTGTGGAATCTCCATCCTTGCAGATACTCAGAAGGCAACCTGTTCTTGGTGGGCCTGCTGCTTAAGCAGTGGCATTGGGCAAGATGACCTCCAGAGGTCCCTTCCAACCTCATCCCCCTATGATTCTGTGAAATACAGAATATGCAATGACTTCAAAAATATTGCAGGAGCATTAGATGAACATTTCTGTACCCTCAATACACAATAAGCATACAATGGAACTAATTTAAGAGTAACTTGGTAATTTGTGCCCTAGAAAAGAAGGGAAACATAGAAAAACACGTTGAAATGAAACAAATTACAATTATTAGGGAAAAAAATTGTTTCCTAATTGCATGCTTCAGGAATATTATGGAAATACTGTAAAATATTTATCCAGTTGCAACCACATTACAAACATAACTTATCAGATTGAATTAATATTTATGAAACAATTTGTTCAGCTTTAAGAAAAAAGTTACCCAAGAATAGTTTGTGAGAAGATTTCTCTTACATGCCATGATGCAGAATGGAACAAATCCATGGATATGAATATGGACTCTGAAATCAATTAATTTTTTCCAATCATTAGTAGCCATTAATATTTTCTATGGCAATACCCAAAAAAAAACCAAAAAGCCCCCCAAACCCAACCAAACAAAAACCCCACCCAACCAACTGTAAAAAGCCACTTTGCTCAAGTTGCAAGGCAAAAGTGAAACCTAGGTCCAGTTTTGTCAAAAAAAAAACCACTTAAAGTCTGAATTAGAAGTCAGGAATGTTGTGGGGGTTTTCTAAAGTAGTAATTTTTGTTTCTGTTTCTTTAGCCAGCAATGTTGAAGTGCTTATGTCTGGAAATGTTCGCTGCTACAATGTTATAGTGGAAATGATGAAAAGTTTCCCCAACAGTGAAACAGTTCAGGAAGTCAGTTGCTGTTTGTTGCATAAGCTTACATTGGGTAAGTCTCAAAATTGTTTATGGTCATCTTACTCTGACTGTGTAAGATTTGGAATTAGCTCACAGCAAGTGTTACAGGAAAGAGGAGAACTACTATTTCAGTGAATCCTCAGAGTAGTGTATAGCTCCAAGTCTCTAATGATTTGAACACTGGCCATTGTCAATATGGTATCCTTTTGTGTTAAACCATTGTAACAATGACAAAGCAGGGGAGGAAAAAAATGAGACAAAAGAGTGGGAGGAGCACAAGATGAGAATGGGATAGCAGTAGATAATGTTACTATAGAAATGAATCACAGTATCACTGAATGCTTGGGGTTGGAAGTGACCTCGAAAGATCATCTAGTCCAACCCCCCTGCCAGGGCAGGATCTCCTGTACCAGATCACTCAGGAATGTGTCCAAGTTGGTTTTGAATATCTTCAGAGAGGGAGGCTCCACAACCCCCCTGGGCAGCCTGTTCCAGTGTTCTGTCACCCTCACAGTGGGAAAAAAAAAATCCTCATGTTTCCATGAAATTTCCTATGCCTCAACTTCCACCCATGCCCCTTGTCCTGTGATTGGGCATTACTGAGAAGGGGCTGGCTCCATCCTCTTGGCACTTGCCCTTTACATATTTATAAAGATTGATGTTATCACCCCTTGGTCTCCTCATCTCCAAACTAAAGAGCTGCGGCTCCCTCAGTCTCTTGTAAGAAAGATGTTTCACTCCCTTCATAGTTTTTGTGGCTCTGTGCTGGACTACTTCAGTTTCCTGAGGTCCTTCTTGAGCTGACTAGCTCAGAACTGGACACAGTATACCAGATGTGGCTTCACTGGGGCAGAGTACAGGGGGAGGATAATTTCTCTCAACCTAGTAACCACATCCCTTCTGATACTCCCCAGAATAGCATTGGCCATCTTGGCCACAAGAGAACCCATTGCTGGCTCATGGTAAATTCCTACTACGTTTCTTTTTTGAATTGCCAAAACCAAATGATGCCACAGAATTACTTTGGTGATATTGTCCAGAACCTTTCCCCTCTGCAGTTCTCAGAGGCCAATGCTCCATTTCTGCCATCAGCTATGGTGGCTGTTTTGGGACCTTGTATGCTGCAAGAGTTAACCACTGGTTCTTTAACTTCCCTTGACTTTGGGCAGAAGTGTTTTTGTTATCTGGGCTTACAATGGCTAGTGTAAATGGCAGTGTCAAAAAGGGGGCAAATCTCTACCCTCTCTTGACACTATAATAACCTAATTTGAACAGTTGCTGCGTACTGCATAATAGAAATTCAAATGGAAATAACTGTATTTTCCCTCCTCTTGCATACAGAAAGTCTCTGGGTAGCTGCCAGAGCAGCCATCATTCCATGCCAGATTCTTTTCATCAAGGACTCAGCTAAATTGTCTCATGAGTTAGACTTCCTGGTTCTTGCAGGTGGTGGCCTGAAGATTCTAGTACTCCTCTTAATCGAGTCAGTCTCATCCATCCGTTTCTGTTTCTTCATGTAGATACTGTGGAGTGCAACCTAGAATAATTTTCAGTTTCCCTTCAGAAAGCCAAATAAAAATCTCAAAAAAAATTATGGTAGTTACTGAGGTATATTTGCAGGTTTTTGGCAAGAGGTGATGTTACCTTGGGTTACCATGCAAGGCTAACTGAAAATAGGCAGGGAAACCAAGCACTTCTGGGGACACAGCAACTCTGTTGACATGACTTAATCTTGGCCTAAGCATAACCATCTGTCTTGCAGTCACACATTTGTGGTGTGTGTGCTGAGCAACAACTAATAGTGGCAGTAAAGCAGCCACAAGATCTGTTTCTTCTTTCAGCAAAACAGGTGCCCTTCATCTGAATAAGGAGGCACTTCAGGGAAGGTGTGGAACGAGTCATGCACACCACCCACACAGTTAGTGCTCTTGGAAATAATCTGGAAGGTTTCCATATGGGCAACATGGCTTTCCAAATTATTTTGATGGACACTTGTCCTAGGCCCGTGTTCACTGGCAGTGAAATGGTAAAGTCAGTATCAACTAGCTTCCAAAACCACTATCACACTTCTTTGCTAATCTGGTATGACAACAGTAAATTTGGCTGTCATCTGAATTTTAACTGCCTGATACCTATTTGGCCAGTCAGAAGTCAAACAAAATTATCGATCAGAGCCTAACATTATAAATTTTGTAAGATAAGTGGTGTGTTTTCATGAACATACCATTTCAAAAGTACAGCAGGAAGCAGCAGTGCTGGTACAACATGACCACACTACTACATTGTAAGAAGGAAAATATTGTTTCCATTTGATAAGGCCAGGGTTTTAGAAGAATGATGATCTGGAAAGGATTTGCCTTAGTATGTTCTTAAACATTCTATTTGCTTGGTCTAGTTGAAATGAATCATAAAAGAGTGGAAGAGGTACTTGGGTATTGTATGTAATCAGCACCTATAAGGCTCAGAACCAGAGCAGAGGGATAGAAATGAGGTTATCTTTTTTCCTTTTGATTTTTTGAATATGGGATACTTCTTAAACTCTTAACCTCATCTGAAAGGTTTGAGAAACACTGATACAGAACTTTCACAGTGGTGGTGTGATCCTCATTTTCACTACTAAAAAAAAAATCAACATATATAAGCCTTAGCTATAAAAACTGCATTTTTCAAAGTGAATCACTGTATTATTTTATGCATGATAATTGTTTTTACAGCAAACAGGGAAGTTCTCTTCATTTGCATTCTTTTTCCAGAATTCCCTGTATTCAACCCATAATATAGGATAAAGTACAGCTTATAATAAAAAATTATGTTTTAAAGATATTTATCCTCAAAAGGTAATTCTTTCTACTATTTCAGAATGTGTGTATTCAGTATATGTCTTGATGACCTTGATCTGTTTAATGGGGAGGTGGGGTGTCAAAAACAGAGCAAACCAGGGTCAAACCACTTGGGTTGATAGGGTAAATCAAACCGTTGGAGGAATACAAAACCAGGATTGTGTTTGCTTCCTGTCAGGAAGTCTGCAAGTCATACTCTGACAGTATTTTTCTTACTCTGATGACAGTGTGCAAAAAAAACAAACCACAAAGAACCTAGATCCTGAGTGTTTTTTAGGTTTGACCTCTCCTTTCCACAAATAAAGCATTGTTGTGTCAAGTCCTTTAATAAGAAATCCAGCATTTACTATGAGTTCTGTGCATTGTGTGCTGAGAAATGTGTGTTAAATGCATGTGAAAGTCTAGATATGTGTTTACATTCACTTAATATCTTCTGTGTTTTCAGGAAATTTTTTCAATATCCTTGTATTACATAAGGTTCCAGAAGTTATTGTGAAGGCTGTTAAAACATATTCTGAAAATGCAAAGGTACAAGCTGCAGGTCTCAGTTGTTTAGCTCTTCTAAGTGAGTAAATCTCTTCCTAAATATGTAAATAAGTTGCTTCATTTATCTGTCCACTTGTTAATTTCCTGAAATCATTCTGAACTGCATTTCTTTAATATGAAAGCCTTGGGCAGAATAGCTTTGACAGAGCAGTATTTCCTACATGCTCATAGTTTGTTGTTTTACTGTGACATGGTTGTGTTTATATCACAGTGTTCAGAGCTGGTAAGTTATGTTGATGGCATTGACTGACCCGTAACTCTGTACCTAATTTATTACTCTATAGTTAAGTTCGTAACCTTAAAAGACCTTTCTCAAACCTGTCATAGAGTTTATGTCAAAAGAATTCTCCATTCCCAGAAAAGTCCATTCCTTGGAGTGATTTTTGATCATAGGCAGTGAGCATCCCCATGACTATAGGAAGGTTAAGACCTGTGTGTTTTATTTTCAGAACAGGAATTTATTGTAAATGTTTTCTATTTCAAGCTGAAACAATATTTTTAAACCGAGACTTAGAGGAAAGAAAAGAAGAGGAGGAGGAAGAAAAGTTATGCTGGTTGGAACCATGTTACAGAGCATTAGAACTGCACCGAAAAAACGTAGATGTGTTGGTAAGAATTTCTGAATGGTGTGGATTTGGAAAGACTGCATTTTGCGTTTAAATAAAATATTTAGCAATATCATTTTGTCCCCTATATCCTCAGGCAAACAAGGCCTTTAGGACTGGATTAGACTTAGAATAAATCTTGCCCTTTTTTCCCTTCATTATTTTTGTTCACCTCAACTGATTTCTGTTACTCCTTTGAATCAAATGTAGGTAAAGATCAGACTTGAAACTGTAGCCATCCAAAGGCTGTTCTTTATATACCTCCTCTGTATACTTCTTGCATTTCTTTGTTTCATTGTCCCTTTTGTCATACTGAAAAACAGTCAAAATACTTCCCCCCCCCCCCCATATATTCTCTGCCAGCATATTTTCTTAATGCTTTTGTCTCCTCTCATTTTATGTTTAGGAGTCTGCATGCTGGGCTTTGAAAAATCTGTTTCTGTATCAGCACAACCTTCATGAGAAAATTGGAGATGGAGATAATCAGTCAGTATTAATATCTTTTATTTTTGGAAGAAAAAATTTGACCCCTACTATTAGGCCATTTAGGATTTCCTGTTTCAATTATTTTTATTTGTCTTACTTGGTTTTTAATATGATGAAATGCATGGTGATCAACAGCAGTTGGGAAAGCTTCTTTGTTGAAAAGTGCTAACCTTGAGTCACGCAGAATTGCTAGCATTTATTAATAAAGGGTCAGAATGCAGTCTAATAGAGCTAATTTTTACAGTTCAGAAGGAATTTCTTCTCAGACTACAAAAGGATAGAGAGGATTAAGGTGCTCTTACATTAAGAATGTAAGAGCAGCAAAAATAGAGAAGATTAAGCTCTCTAGTACATAAGGAGTATGGAAACGTGCTTGTTTTTCCACAGATGAGATGTAAGGGAGTGCTGCCTCATCAGGGAGAATCAGATGTGGATGAGACACAGAATTCTTGGTTAAACTATTCCTCAGAGTTGCCTAAAAATCATTCAAATTTTAGTAAGCCTGTTTTGTACATTTTTCTGGACCTCAGGTCACTTGGAAAGCATAGTTCCAAGTGAACTCAGGGAGATTCATAGCAAATGAATTTTTTGTCAGATGTTGCTCTGGAATCACACTATGAAAGCCATGCATAGTCATCTGAAGTGTAATTGTGTCACTTAGTGTCTTTATAGTAAACTGCATTACAGGTAACTTCTGTAAAATGGTCAATGTGCAGTGATTTGTTTCTCTCTCTGAAAGGTTCCCAATAGACAGAGCGGTGATGCTTTCCATGCTGATGCACTCCACTTCAAAAGAAGTGTTTCAGGCAGCTGCTAGTACCTTGGCAATTTTGACACAACAAAATGGTAAGGGAATTTAATAGTTTTTACTTTCTAACTTAACAGAAATCTATTGTTGTAATACTAAAGTATGTTTGTTGTGCTGCTGTAGAAATACAGTTATTACTTATGCTTACAATATTATGCATCTGTATTGAGTAAGAAGTTTATTCCATCTTAAGAAAAAGTTATTGTTGGCTAGTAGCAAAGAGAGCATGTGGAAGTGAAGAGCTCTTGGCCAGTTTGCATTGCAGTTGTGGGTTGATTGGGGTTTTTTCGATGAGGAGACACGAAAAGAGTGTGGGGGTTCTGTATGCTTGTTTAAATATTTATCACATGTTTGAATTTCATCAAGTGCAGCATTTGTTGAAAATCATGTGAGTAAGGATTAGAGCCAAACAAATACCATTTTCTTGCTTAACACAGGATTTGAGCAGTGCAGTTGCCTTCAATGAATCAAATTGTGTAGAAAGTTAAACATGCACATAACAGTTTTCCACTTTGCTGCAGTTCCGATTGTGTCCCTAACATGGTTTCCTAACTTTTTTCAGTTTGCAGACCCCTCAGAATTTTTCAGTGGAGATGTGGATCCCTGGTTAGAGTATTTAAGCCTACTGACTGTTGGCCTGCTTTTATTAGATACTTTTCCCAGAACCCTTTGAAATGGTCATGGACCTCAAGTGGTTTGTAGACTGCACATTGAAAACCACTGACTAGCTAGCAGGAAAAAGACTAGCAGTTAATTACCATTCTCTAGGTGAGAAAGCATTGCTTTATCACTAGGTAACTGAGCCATCCAAGTATGTAAAGCCAAACAATAGAAAGGTTTTATAGTTATATGTAGCTATATCAATAAATTACTCTCATAAATGTATGCAAAGTGCTGTCATGTGTTATGCTAGGTACTTTTATAAAATGTTACTGACAAAGGGGGAAATTTAAAGCAAATTGGTTTTTTTTCTTCTTTTTTTTTTCTCTAAATGAATGTGCTTACACCAGAAGAGATATCCATAAGGAAGCGTGCTAAAACCTTCTAACACAAGGCAACATAGCTTGAATTAACCATTTGAAGTGCATGTGCACTGCTAGCAATGACAAGTGTTCATGGTAGTTACCATGATACTGTAGAATATTTTTATAGTGTTCTGAGCTGTGTTAGTTACTGTTACAGCTACAACATGAATTTGGCTAGTCAATTTTTTAAAAAATTGATTAACAAAGTAAGTAGAGTGAATAAATATAATTTCATTTTTCAAGTCTTATTTTGTAGGTTAGAAGGCTTTTTTGAAGTTTTAAATTCTAGCTTTCCTACATGGTCAGAGAGTGCAGACAAGAGGAAAAAGCACTCAAAAATACACATTTTTGAAAACAAGTAAATCTTGTCATTTATTTTTTTTTAAACCTCCTCTCTTAGGTTAATTTTATGTGAGTAAAAATAGCAGATGTATTTAAACTTGTTAGGCGTTCAGATATTAATGCTTTTGATTAAGCTATGCAAACAGAAGTTGCCTTCTGCTGAGATTGTTTCTCAATCTAATTGTGTACCATGTGTATTTGGAGGAAAAAAAATTTAAGGGGGTGTGTCTGTGGAAAGCTCTCAGTTCTGTTGTTTTTAAGAACGATACATAAATGGAGAGAGATTTAATTACAAGATGCTTGCTGGTTTGTGTTGTAGTAAATATTAGGAAGACTCTTTTGGCTAAAGGCATACACATGAATGTTTTGGATATAATGAGGAAACATCCACATTCTCCTGAAGTGGCTGAAGGTGCCTGCAGAATTCTGAATCATGTTTTCGAAGGAAGGTAATATAATTAGAAAATATGTGGCCGCTTCTGAAGTGAAGGTTTGTGAGATTCACTACTATAAGTGATTACATTTGAATTATTGACCTTTTCACTGATACTAAAATTGACCACAGGCTGACAGTACTGTTCAGGACACTGAATTTTGTAAGCCACATAGTCATTTGCCCAGGTGGAGATGTGTAGAGAGCTGCATGTTCTTCCCTTTGTGATTCTTGAGCAGCAGGGTTCAATGACACTATCTCTAGGTAGAGTCTCCTCCACACTGAACTCCACTGGGAGCTTGGAAATTTCCCACAGTATTAACTTTGTTAAAATAACACTGTGTTAATGTTACTTCTGTGTCTACTTTTGTAAATGTTCTGGAAGGACATGAGTGGAGAATCAAACTTGTGATGCATAAACACTGATATACAGGATAGGAACATGGTTCCAAGTGTCTCGCCAAGTTTTTCCAGTCTTCCTTGAAATCTTTCTGTATATACAGTAAGGTGTCTGTATAAAAATAACAGACTGAAGATACAGTCACAGAATTTCTTAGGAATAATTTCATTTTATAAAGAACAAAACCTCCATATACATACTGACAGAAATAAGGAGTACTACACAATGAAAGAATAAAATAATCTCAAATGTTGATTAGTGGCCTTTGGCTCCAGCCGTATCTAGGAATGTTAACAACATGGAGATTATTATTTTTCTTGACATTAGAACCTAACATGATTGACATTTTTCTTTATTCTGCAAATATCTGACAGTTCATCAGTACTTTGACAGTTGCAAACTACTAAATTAAAGACACTAAATTATGTCTTTTCATGTATCTGGGCTGGAATCGAAGTGGACAACTTACCCTGCATGAAACATTATACTTCCTGTGTGTCACTGTTCTGGACTGATTGACAATTTCTTCTCTGTAGTCTGGAACGGAATTAGTTACATAGACTGGATTCATGGAATAGCATGAAAATAAGATATTTATTGTGATGAAGAAAGATACCATAGTTTCATTTCTATTTCATAGCTCAAAGCAGATTTAAAGTGTCCTAAAGGGTTATCACACCGTATTAGTTAAGGAAGGAAAAATGATAGTTTAGAAAAGACTTTGTTTTCATTTCTAAACAATATTTTCAGCTTCCCTCATCTGGATGTAATGACAGTAGCTGTATCAGAAGTTGTAAAAGTCATGAAGAAACATGAAAAATCACTCTCTGTACAACTGGAAGCACTTCGAGTCCTTTTACACTTTATGATGCCTGGTGAGTCATCCAAAAATATCATCAGTGCAGTATTATACACTAAATCAGAGAAGAGAATTAACTGTGCTTTAGTATTTCTTATCTAATGAGATAGCCTTTAATGGGACTTCAGAAAATATACTGGAGTTCTGTACATAGCAGAGAGTAACTGTGAATCATTTAGAACAGACACAATGGATGAAAACTTTCTGAGACATTGAATGTAACAAACCAAAATTGTCACTCCTGATTTCCCTCTGATTTTACCAGCGTAAAAGCTCCTTTAGAGGCAATCTAGGATGGAAAAAATATGTTCTTTGTTACTTTTGTATCTGCAATAGAATTTGGGGAAAGTTATAACATTTCTTACAAGTTTACTGCTATGTATCCAGTTTCTTTCCTCTAACATTAAATGTAAGACTACAGACATGCGGTACTGATTTTTTTTTTTCTTTAGAACATCTTTTTGCAAGTATCTGTCAGCAGTTTTAGTTGAACATTTACAAAACCAGTTAAGTCTGAAACTAGTAACTTAGCTAATATACACAATGATTGCAGGTTTTCAGTTCCTTCTCTTTTTTGACTTACAATCCTAATGCTTTCCTATTCTTTTCAATAAGCAGCAGTTTTGAGGCTTGATATATATTTATATATATATTCTAGCATGTAGGCAAGCCACTTTTTTTGCTAGTACCCTAGAAATGAGACCCTTCAAAAGTGTAATCAAACAGAGTGCCAGCTGGATCTTGAAACTTGCAAGTTAATGAGGGAATAAAAAGTAATTTGTGGGTAAATTAGTAATTGGAACAAATATGAATGCTGAAGTGACCTTTAAAAGATATCTGGGAACTTTTTGTAGTGCCACTTGAATGCAAGTGCCAGTAAAGACAGGAAAGGTAAATCTGAAATACCTTTCTCTGTTCTTTTATTTGTACTTATCTTGCACTTCAGGTGATCTGTGGGTAAACTTTAGCCTATGATACACTGCCAAGTGAGATGGGGCAACTAGTTTGCAGCCTCTTTATAGTGTCTCCTTTCCAGAAAGAAGAGGCTTTCTGAAGTAGGTATCAGGAACACCAAGAAACCCCATAGCTCTCAAAAGTAATACATTGCAGTATACCTTAAGCAAAATTCTTTGGCATGATTTTGTGTTTTCACAGTAAGCAGTGAGCAAACATATGGTGAAATCATCATTTTAAATACAATGTACTCAAACTACAATGTACAACTGGAGAGAATCCAGACTCTAGCTACAGCATTCTGAAAATGTCGCAAGATCCCAAGCACAAATACAGGCTGGGGAGTGACTAGCTGGAGGGACTTGGGGGTGCTGGTGGACAAGAAGCTCAACATGAGCCAGCAGTGTGCACTTGCAGCCCAGAAAGCCAACCAGAGCCTGGGCTGCATCAGGAGAAGTGTGGCCAGCAGGTCGAGGGAGGTGGTTCTCCCCCTCTACTCCACTTTCATGAGACCCCACCTGGAGTACTGCATCCAATTCTGGAGCCTCTATTACAAGAGGGATGTGGAGATGCTGGAGTGTGTCCAGAGAAGGGCCACGAGGATGATCAGAGGGCTGGAGCAGCTCTGCTATGAGGACAGACTGAAAGATTTGGGGCTGTTCGGTCTGGAGAAGAGGAGGTTGTGAAGTGACCTTTTTGTGGCCTTCCAGTGTCTGAAGGGGGCCTACAAAAAAGCAGCGGAGAGACTATTTAGGCTATCAGGCAGTGACAGGACTAGAGGAAATGGAGCAAAACTGGAGGCGGGGAGATTCAGCCTGCACATGAGGAGGAAGTTATTCAACATGAGAGTGGTGAGACTTCAGAATGGGTTGCCCAGGGAGGTTGTTGAGGCCCCATCCCTGGAGGTGTTTAAGGCCAGGATGGATGAGGCTCTGGCCAGCCTGATCTAGGCTGAGGGAATTGGAACTAGATGATTCTTAGGGTCCCTTCCAACCCTGATGGATTTTATGATTCTATGATCTGAAATGCGTCCTCTGAGTCACTTGTGTGTTCTATTTGATTGTTACGTTGGGTTAATAATATTGGGTTAATATTGGTGAGAATACTGGATCTGTTCTTCTGAGAAAGGTTGTTTTCCACTGTTGCAGGTACAAAGAACAAACACCAGAATGGTTCTTCCAGCGATGTGGGAGATGCCGCTTTTGCACTTACAGTAAAAGTCATTAAGAGCCAGTGTCTGTTGGAGGGAACTCATTCATTGGTGCTTAATGCTTTGAACAGGGTATAGTTAAAGCTTTATTCTAATGGGTTTTGTCACTATTTTACACTTGCAGTGGTGAACCACTTGTACGCTTTAGTTTCAGATTGATTTTTGTATTGGTTTGATATAATTAATCTTAACTCCAAAGAAATTTGGGATTTCTTCTTGCTTTCCGTTATGGAGCGCATTTTAAAAAGCTTTTTTTTTTTTTCAAACATACAATTTATTTGTGATTTCTTAGTGGACCAGTTTATACATGGAAAGTCTTACACCTACACTTCAATTACACGTAGAGCTGAGTGGTTTTTAATGTTTTTATGGACACAGTGCCTCTTAGTTTATCAGTTATCTCCGTTGTTTTCACTATTTAATTCTGTAACTTTTCTCAGCCCCTGGAGAACAGAATGATCACAGTGCCTTAAAAGGCAAGCTAAAAAGTGAAAATCTGAAGCAAATCCAGTCAAAACAAAGAAAACACTGGGTACCTTATGCAGTAAATTAACCTTAAATCTCAGTGACAGGAAAAGTTTAACTTCATGGCCTTCATAAGAACCTAATCTCTGTAAGGTTTACAAGATTTGCATGACCACAATCAAAATGTAGCAAACCACAACATTTTAGAATTCTTTGAGGAATTTTAGGCTTTACAAATAGGAAATTTATGTCTTACATTTATTTTAAGGGTCAGAGCAAATAATCTATCAGCAAGAGGGTGCTGGAGTGCCTAAAGGACATTTCCTGATCTGAAAATACAGAATGTGGAAGGCAAAATAATTTTTGCTTCAGAGTGTATTACGGTCTTCAGTGGTTGTGACCATCCTGGTTGCTTTTTCTGACCCAGCTGGTTTGCATTTTGGGGTATTGCACTATCAGCCAAAAGGGCTAAAAATTAAAGTATTTTAGTAAGAAATTAGAGAAGGAATAGGGGGGAAGATGAGTGAATTGCTTATTTGCAAGTTACTGTGACAGCTATGCACACTTTGAGATCTGAGCCTTGTCTAGATTCCCCATCTAGAAGTGGGGGAAAATTTAATCACAAATAACCTGTTGAATTGCTATGTAACTAAACCCAGAGCTCTTTAAATCTTGATGAGGTGTGGCAATAATTATGTTGCTTCATGTCTTTTCAGATTTTCAGTTGCCACTGTGTTTATGGCTTACGCCCATTCTCAAATAACTCCATTTTTGTTTCTTTTTAACCACAAAGGAAGTACATTTTCTCACTCTCCTTGTCCTAGCAAAATTGTGGTAACTCGTGAATGGTTGTGCTGAAACTCTGAGGGGAAAACAAAACCACTCTGCATTAGAAAACTAGCTAGGGAGTGTTTTCAGAATCAAAAGCAGAAGTCTGTTGGGGGGTTATGAGCAGCTGAAACTGCTGTTGAAAAGGAAACGTTTTTGAAATTATGTTTATTGTTATTTCTTGTTACATCAACGGTAATTTCACATCCTTCAAAAGCAACAATCACCTGTTCTTAAAGAATAGCTTTAAGAATAAGCAATTCTTCTGTTGCCATTGTAAGCAGAATAAACTTGATCTGATATTACATTAATTTCTCCATTAGTTTATTGGAAATCCTAGCATTCAGAAGTGTGGATTGAAACTGCTTGCTTCTGTAGCTGAGTGCACTGGAGCACTAGAAATTTTAACCCAACAAGGAGCTACTGACACTGTACTTCACAGTCTACAGATGTTTCCAGACGAACAGGGTAGGTAAGGTGTTTTGTTAGCAGAGAGTGAATGACATAGCAGGAGAGGTTGATTAATCATAGACATTGTAACCTGACTATTACATTCTAGTACTCGATGTGGTGCAGCAATACTGCATAGCCCTCTGGTTCATCCACTTCGTAGTTGTGTCTGGCCCCGTAATAGCTTATGCAAATAACATTTTTTGGAATATCAGTAGTATAACACTGCTTAGGTCATGCGGTTATTCCACTCAGAATGTCTGAATAATTAACCTTATTAAACTTACTTCTTTCTTCTAGATATACAGTGTTTGGGATTGAGGCTTCTACGCTCTTTGATTACAAGAAAAAGTTTGTGTATTGCAACCATGCATGTCCTGTCAGCAGTTCTGGTTTCTACGCTGCGGAGATTTAAAGAAGTCACTGAAATCCAGATGCATGTATGTGTTATTTCTATGTAGAAAGATATGAGTGAAAGGCAAAACCTTAGAAACTTTTTTTTAATTATAATCCTTTATTTTAATGTTTGTTTTGATTTTATCATAATTATTAGGTTGTACAAGCCTTTATAATTAAACCAACATATTTGCCTTAGAAATGATTTTGTTGGATGGAGATACTCAGCCAAGAATATGTAAGCGTAGGTGTTTGTTTATCTGAGACTTCTGAAATCTGCGGACTGGTACAGATATCTCAGTCATGGTCCATCAATCAGTCATTCTGTGACCATCTAATGAACTGTCATTATACTATCGACTGTGCTTCTTTGAAAAGCAATAGGAAATAACTTTGTTCCCAGACCTGTCAACAGCAATGTTTAGTGTAGCAATGCTGTAAGAAGTATATTACTGGTTTACTATGTCAGACTTTGGATCTACTTCTGAGTATGGAAGGAGAGTTCTTCGTCTGTTTGCAAACAGCCTCAGTCCTCCTCATGTGAACGTTCTGTTTCCCGTGCTTCAGAAGCTTTCCCTGTTCATTGCCAGTTTTCATTTTTCTCATGAAATGGAGCCTGTGAGATCAGCTTCCTGAAAAAGTTCTGTACTTCTGTTTCAGATCACATTATGAAAATACTACAAGTACAGCTTCCGTTCTTTATTCCTGTTTTTCACTCTACCTCTCCAAGTGAAGCTTAGCAACCAACATAAAATTAAATCAAAATAATGTGTCAGAATACAGAAGTTAAAGTGATTTAGTCTCAGTTAGGGTTGGACAAAGAGTCTGTAATTGTGCTAGTTTGAAGCTAGCTAGAATGTTTTGGTGAGAAGAACTAGATTACAGGCTGTGAAAGGAAAACAATGGTGATGTCTGCTTCCCTTGTAGGCTTACTGAGATGTATAAAAACAAAAGTCAAAACATAGATAAGACACTCGGCACTTCTCTCGCTTGGGCTGCTGCTGGGGAACTGGCTGAGCTGCATCTTCCTCTCTAACCTCACCCTCCATTTTGGACTAATCCACTTTGCTTCCTAACCCCCTGGCCGAACCTCTGTTCATCCTTGGGACTGGAGTAAGGTTGAGAGGGGGAGGGGGAAGGTGAAGGGGTGGTTGAAAGCCCCTCCTGGGGACTCAGGTTTCTGGGAGGGGAGTTGTGTTTCTGTATTACCTTTTACCTTGTATATTTCTGTATATACTGTAAATGTCTGCTTCTGTATTGTGCTAGCTGTAAATACAAGCTTCATTCATATTTCCAGAGCCAACTGAGTCTAGTCTGGGTGATTTCTGAAGTCTGGCGGGGCAAGTAATACCCAAACCACCACAGTAATTTACCCACTTCAGCCCTTTAAGTGAACTTGCAGAATGGAATAATTTTGTCATTTTGTTTAATTTTTAGATGTAGCCAAAAAGTTTTTTATATAGCCTATGCATATTTTTCAAATGCAAGGGTTATAGAGCAACACATTGGGAGAGGGGATGCATCTTCATCCCCTATCCTTAGAAGGATATCCTCTGTACATTTTCGGGAAATCACGAGTATGTTTGTCACTGCAAACAGGATGTTGTTAGATGTTGTCGTCCATAACTTGGCCTTTCAAAGTGTCAGTCAGTATCTGTTTAGGTCAGCTAAGCAAGCATGAAACTACAGCTATATGAACACCAGGACACCAGGTATTTCTGTCTTTGTTCCTCATCTTCTCCAATTTGTGAATTACTGCATGTTCAGAAGCAAGAAGAATGGAACTGTGCATATTTTTTCATTGAAATGGCATTTTGTTGCACAGCGTGGTTTAAAATGACATCACACTGTACTTATTTCAGTCTTCTCATTTTATTCTTAGGGATTTCATGCAGTCTTGTCAATTCTTTGCTTGTCACCCTGTTTTGCAAAGCTGCTGCTGCATGAATCATTTGATACAGTCATTTTCTACCAGATGTCTATGTGTTTCACTGACCAGCGAAATCGACAGGTATTTTCTCTCTTTTGACAGATCCACAGCTGAAATTTTTTGTGGGTGTTTCTGTCCTAACTGACTTTTTTTGTCTTCCCATTCAGTTTCAAAGCCTGTGTTGCAAATGTTTTGCTAAAATAGCTGAAAATGATGATTTAAAAAATATGATGCTGGAAAAAGCATGTATTGAATATAATAGTATTATGGCTGAATGTTTGCTTCTGCTGGGAGCTGATATCAATAAGAAGACAAAGACAAACTCTTTAATTTATCAGGTAATGTATGGAAACATACAGAGTTTTATTGCTTTAAAATTTGTTCCATTTTGTTTTCAGGTAAAGATACATTCAGCAGAACACAGCAGCAATACTCAGCACAATCTGTGAACTGGATGGTGTTAACCATCTCTATGCATGGTGACTTCAGGCTCAGTCTGACGTTTGTTAGAATACCCTTCACTTTGGTGAAGCTCACAGTGTCTCTGTCAGCTACTGTGTGCCCATGCTCCCAGTTCAGTTCTGACACAAGTTCACTTTTAAAGACCATACTTTCTGATTGCTTACCCTGTTCACATGCAAAGCAGAGTTCATTCAGGTACTGATTTAGCCTTAGCTTGAGTATTTTTGAGGAAGAAGTTTTAAGCTTAGTATTTGCAAACCCTCAGTCATTTTTTCTGAACTAGTCAGGCATAGATGGCATCAAGCCCATCAGAGCCCAGTGCATGAAGTGGTATTCCAAATTCACATCTTTCAAATCTTTGTGAAGCCAAAGTATTAAGGGACCAGCAGGCAGCACTGTACATAGATAGATTTCAGTGTGCTTAGTTCTGCTTTGTTCTAGACCTGCAAAGAAGGCTTCGCTGAAAACGCCTGCCTTAGAATCATGGATTTTTTTTGCTTTACATTGTGTTACACTTAAGGATGGATATAATCATCAGCTTTTATGCTAATTTGACTGTCCTGGTTACAGTTCTGACTTATCAATACAGCTGAAGTAATACAGTGTATTGAAATGCTTGCAGTCACAGTAGTCGCAAAGAGCAGTGGCCGCATCCAAACCATGAACTATTTGAAAGACGTGTCTTAAATAAGGCCACGCACAGACATCCTATATGGATTCAGCAATGCCAACAAAGAGGCTGCTCCCACCTGCCTGTAAGTGGCCTTTGCTAGGTGTGAATGCCTTTAGGATTTTTGAGAAACTCTGTGTATGAGCACTTACTTAATTTTACTTCAGCGTCAAAGTTGTAAATACATTCTGAGAGAACATCACCAGTACTGCCTAAAGTATGTTAGGAAGTGTTTAATGGCTGAGTAAAGCACAACTGGATCTGGAACTTACCATCTGTTCATGGAGTCTGAGGTAGGCAAATCAGTGTTAGCACACCACAGTGGAAATATTCAAGTAACTGGAAACGTTTCTAAAAAATATTTATGGTATTTACAGTAAACACTGCTCCATGGAGCAGTGCAAGCTGAGAAATTGGAAGAGGTAAAGCTGACTGCAGCTGGGAGACCTGAGCTGCTTAGCCGTAGTCAGGGTTTGATGATTCCCATTGTTGCTGCCTGTTCATCTGATATCCAGATCATGTGCCAAAACAATCTCCAGGTGTCTTTCTTACATTGAACAGATAAATAAGTGGAGTTGACATAGATCATGTGCAATAAGCAAACTGCATAAATTGCCATTCATTTTTGCCTGGACATTGTGTGCACTTATGGCAGAAACTGCAATTAACAGAATTCAGGCCTATGTTATGTTTTCGGCAAATACTTCAGGAAGATGGGAGCTGGTACTTGGATGACCTACACGGATGTGTGCTCTGAGGAGCAGGAAATTGTGCAATTGAAAAAGAAATAAAATCCTGCAAGTACAATGAATCTGAATTTGAGACAAGTCACTCAGTGCAGTCTGAGTTGTTGTTAGAGTGCCTTGCATACATAATTGCTTTTCTTTGTTAGGTTTGTGAGAAAGGAAATAATCCTGAATTGGTGGAATTGCTGTTAGCCAATGGTGCTCGAGAGCAAGATGTTCGGAGCGCATTAACCATCAGTATAAAGAGAGGAGATAGCCAAATCATCAGTCTTCTTCTAAAGAGGCTTAGCCTTGATGTTGCCAACAGCAGTATATGTCTTGGTGGATTTGGTATTGGGAGACTAGAACCTTCGTGGCTTATTCCTTTGTTCCCAGATAAAATTACTCCATTAAGAAAACAAAGTGAGTATATACAGAGTTTTCTATACAGAATGCGTTAATGTCTCTTGATGAAACTCTAGTTTTTATCAAGACCTTTTGTTGAGGATCTCTCCATGCATTCAGCTGATGATAGAAAAACTGTCAAAACTTGAAAACAAATCAAGATACTGTTTTTTTTAAGCTATTTGGATTTCTTGGAGAATATGCTATCATTTTGGTTTCTTATACATACAGGTGCAGGGTCTGCACTGGCAAGAATGGTGCTTAAATTCCAAATGAAGAATGTTGCAGAGGATAGATCAAGAGCCTCCTCTGATCTGATCTTCTCTGAAGATGGAGTGGATAAAAACTATGATTGGAATTTCATTTCTGACCAGTTGGTGGACAGTGTTTTCCCTTTGAGTGATGATATTGATAGTGAAGGTAATTGGTGGTCTTTTCTTTTTTCTTTCTATAATCTAAATCTACTACACCAAGGTTAGACGACAGCCATAAATCGTTTATTTGTATTTGAGATAAAACACTTCTTGTTAAAAATATACTGTTCTCTCAAATTTTGTTTGTGCTAACATTGGAGAGCAGTTTATGATGAGTAAATCTGTGCTTTATCTGCAAAAGCATTTTATTCAGTTATCTATTTATAAATGGTTCTTCATGCATTCAATTTCATGTAGAAAGAAAGAATGGGATTCATTCCTGTAACCAGTCTCCAAATTCAGATATTTACTCTTCTGTTGTCTGTTTATGAGTTATTCTCAGATGCTGCCTTTATAGTCTATAGCAAAAAGAAAATACTTCAGGAGCACAATTTGCCTTATCATGAAGTCAGGTGCATTGTGATTTAGAAATCTCCGTTCCCTTGGTTGCCTGTAAATAAAGTGTACTGCTAAGTCTGGTATAGAGGACAATACTGTTTACAAATCAAGTCGGTCAGGCAAGTCCTATCCCAAAGATATCTTAATTAATCTGTAAGTGTAAATTAATAGTCTGCATTCAGTCCAACATCATTCTTGGTAACCATGTTAAGAAATCTAAATGCCTTTAACTTAGAGCCAGCATTTCTCCCTATAATATCAGTAATGTAATAACAGTAAGGGGCCTTTGTTTGGATTTTGCTGTTTAGAGCTGTTGGGTACTTAAAATCATCACAGATTAATCTCAGATTGATCAGAGAATCCTAATGAATATTTTGGACACTATTTCGTTCTTTTATTTTGCATCATTCAGTACCATTTTTAATTTCTTTAAGACTGTAACATGGACATGTAATACTAATAGGTTCTATTTGTTCACATAGAAAGGATGTTAAGTCATTTATAAAATAATGGTAAGAGGATACTAGCTTCTCTAACAGGAGTGATTTTAGGAGTTTTTAAAGTAGCTTTGAGAAAAGGGTCCAGATAATCCTTAATCACCAAAGCAGAGTGACATTTGATGTTTTTGTTTTCAATAAATGTGAGATTAAAATACAGACTTCTTCTCTTTTAAAAAGTTATTTGCACTGCAGTAGCACAAGGCTGTGTTACAAAGTACGTGTCATAACCTGAGCCTGTTGGAAATTGTAAATCATGCAGCATCGGTGTAAAATGCTGCAGGTCGTATCTGGAGCATGTCGGGTTAGTATGGCCCCTGTACTCTAAAACATGTTGACAGCATTCTTGGTCTACTGCACACACAATTACCTAGTGCACTTCTAAAATGCGCTCTCCTTTGTCTTATAGTTGACTTATGAGCCTTATTTTTAAACATATTTTCTTCCTTATTTGTCCTCCTGTGTTACTGTTTTGTACTAGGAAGTGAAGGTTCACTGTTTACAAAAAAGAAGTCAAATTCCATTGCAGTTGCTGACTTACATTGTAGAGAAACAGTGTTTCAAAGAGGTTCTCCTACTTTGCCACGACATTCCTACTCTGTGGTAAGCCAGATCTTTATTTTTTCCAGGCTTCTTCTAAGTATTTTACTCTTGGTATGTGATGTTTCCTTCTATTGCTGTGCAATTACCATGCTCCAAATCACTGTGCAGATGAGAGTATTTCAGCAAACATTTTTGTATAAGCTCTTGTGAATTGCTCAGATTTCTAATCTGATGTTCAAATGCAAATGTAGTAACTGTGGGTCTATTCACAAAGACTTCACTACCTCTCAGTGAAGCTACTCTGCTACTGTGATCAGTGAAGAGAGGCTGATTCCTGAAAAGGGCGTCAGAAGACAGACCGGTAGAATCAAAGTCAGATTCCTCTGAGTGCATGTTACCCGTTTCCATTTAAAGGGAATTGGGAGAGATTAGCTTCACTAGAGAGTTACTTTTACTAGTGTCCTTTTCCATCCTGTTACCCCACCCTAATGTAAGTTTTTTTAGGTTGCCAAAAAATGCACTACTTCCATTGCACTTTGAGATCTAGTGCTCTTACATATTGCATGGATCAGTAAGTGACTTGTTGTTATTTTTAGTTGACATGTACATTTTCTTTATATTCCCCCCGAGGTTCTGATAAAAAGAAACCACAATAACAAGAAATTTACTGAACCGATGCAATTTCATGTATCTACAAAGTCCATAACTGGTTTCTGTTCTCTTCTGTTTTTTTTTCAGGGACCTGGCTCAGATTACGAACCATTAATGAAACAAAGAAGAAAATTCTTACCTTCAGATGAATCCCTCAGTAAGCAAATTATACAATTTACCATATAGAACCAGCTTTTCTTCCTTAATACTTTCACAAAGCACAGTGTGAGAAGATTTTATTCTGATCTTATATGTTTACAAAGAGGATGCATTTGGAAATACTGTAGTGGAGTGTTTAGGGTTTTGATTTTCTGATGGGTTTCACAAATAATTGTACTGTTAAACAGGCAATGTCCTTAGTGCCATTACTAGCTTTCAAAAGTTACTTCTTTTTCACAATACCTAAGTGTCCATCTCTTCCCTACTGTCTTACAAATTTCTGTCTCGTAATAGGAATCTTCATGAATTTGGATCTTACCCAGTAACCAAAGATTCAGAGTCCTCTGCATCTTTAGATACCAAGATGATTGATCTTAATTTTAATTATGTGATAAGTGAAATCATGCTATTTTTCCCATGTTTTTGTTTTAATAGAAGGCATCTCAAAACTTTCACCACATATAAGACCATCAGACAGTCTTTCTTCATTGATCTCAGAAAAAGAATATATTAAATCACTAGATCTTTCATCAAATGAGCTGGAGAACATTGATGCCATCAGCCAGAGTAGCTGCTTAACTAGTCATCTGGAACATCTTGAGAAACTGGAGCTCCACCAAAATGCTCTTACAAACATTCCAGAACAACTATGTGAAGTAATTCTGCATAATTTTATGCAATAGAAGTTGAAATTAGTTACAATAAATTGTTTCTCTAACAATATACCCATAACAATACTGCTCATGAATATAGGTGTTTATTTTTGCATGCTTCATACATTCACTCAGTTTTCATTCAGTGGGTTTATGTTCAGCTAGAAATAAAAATGTTTTCTTGGAACTATTTTGAGTCATTTACTGTAGAGATCTACTTTAGGACATGTTATATAGAGTAATATAATTATGTAAATAGAACTCAGAACACAGTTCATATATCTTAAATTTTATTAAATTGAGCTAATTAATTTTGAAGACTGCTTTATAATTTACTCAGCAATAGAAATGTTAAGGGTTACATTGATATGATTGCTATTTTCTGCTATTTTTCCTAGTGGCAGAAATATATAATTAAAATAACTAATTGTATAAAATATAGTTAAATTTGAAACCTATACATTCATATTTTCATTTAACCTGTTAACAACAAATTGTCCTTTTCTTTCAGAACTTGAAATGTTTGACTTACTTGGATTTGCACAGTAACCGATTTACTTCTTTTCCAACCTACATACTGCAAATGAGTTGTATTGCAAATCTCGATATCTCTCGAAATGACATTGGACCCTCTTTTGCTTTGGCTCCATACCTCAGATGTCCAACTCTAAAGCATCTTAATCTTTCATACAATCAGCTGGTTTGCATTCCAGAGTTTCTTACAGATGTTGCTGAAAATTTGGAACAGCTGTTACTAGAAGGGTGAGGAGCTTTTGTCAATGCCTGTAGTAAAACAAATACAATAAAAAATAACACATTTGTCATACAGAATGACTATTGTAGCCTGGAAAGGATTGTTTAGTTAGCAGTAAAATACCAGCATTAGTTTCCAAATGTGTAAATTACTGCAGTTTTCCGTGTTGTTTTACAGAAGTACATGAGCATATCTGTGGGCTGTGATAGAATCTAGTAACATTGCAGTTTCAGTAATATACTGAACATGTAGTTCAGTGTTTTTCCCACAGCCATACCATTCGTACACTAGACCACATTATATAACGTATCCAACTAGATTGTCTGAGTACAGAATACATTTTCCACTGTATTTCATATTCACCAAAGTTATTTTGGAGGTATGGGTTGGGGAATTGAATTTACTGCTATGGATATATTTAAAATGACAGAGTAGAGAAAATATGTAATTTTTTTTGCCGGCACTTCTAATTATAGTTGTTAGTGAGTGAGATAATTTATACCTATATAGAATTCTTAAAAATGCTGTTATTCATATCTCTCTGAACTGCAGGCAGTAATTCATTTCCTATAATTAATTTTAGTTAAGACAATACTTTTTTACACAGAAAGTCACACAGAATAAAGATGGCAACATATGTGACTAAAGCAAGCAGTATTAAATACATGAAGCATATTTACAAAAGCAGCATTTAAAATAGAAAGCCCTCCTGCATTTCTTCATTTATTATTGTGGTGGTTTGGGTGTTACCACACACTGGGAAATCACCCAGACTAGATTCAGCTGGCTCTGGAAATTTGAATGAAGCTTATATTTACAGCTTAGCACTATATACAAGCAGATATTTACAGTTTATACAGTTATATACAGAAATATACAAGGTAAAAGGTAATACAGAAACACAGCAGCCCTCCTAGAAACCTGAGGAAGAATGGAGGATCGGCCAGGGAGGTTAGGAAGCAAGTGGATTAATCAGAGAGATGGAGGGTGAGGTTAGAGAGAAAATTGCAGCCCAGAGCTCAGGCAGTGCCCTAATGCCTTGTCTATGTTTATACTCTTGTTCTTATACATCTCAGCAAGCCTATAAGTGAAGTAGACATCACTATTATTTTTCTTTCACAGCCTGTGATCTAATCCCTCTTACCAAAATATTCTAGCTAGCTTCAGACTAGCACAATTATAGTTTTGACTTCATTAGCAATATAACCCTTGCAAAACAGTGCTGCATGGTTCTTTTATGTCTGTTCCCAGAGTACGTTGTTTGTAGCATTGTGTCCCCTATGTGGAATTCCATTTTTCAGTGATTTATAATCACACTGTGATGTAGTCCTGCAAACACAAATCTTCAGTAAACAGAACTACTCACAAATGCAACAGTTGCCTGTGTGGGATTGAGCTGTAGTGTGTAATCAGGAAATGAGACTTTGCAGCATATTCTGACATTTGCTCTCCAAATCAGCCTTGTCATTCCATGTTGACAAATATAGCAGTATTTTTGCTGACTGACCATTCTTTAGATTCAAGTCTTATTTTTAGTTTACTGGTGTTAAGTATGGCATTGTCAGCTTAATAGCCTTTACTTTCAGTTTTGTAGGTAATGGATTCAGAATAAAACTTAGATTATTTCTTTTTCCCTTTGTTACACAGAAACAAAATTTCATGCTTGGAATCAGCCATATGCTTGAAAGAACTGAAAATATTAAACATTAGTAAGAACAGTATTTCATGGCTTGCTGAGAATGTCTTTGTGGGCTGTACGAAACTGGAGCAGTTAAATGCCAGGATGAATGCTCTAGGTAAGTACATGTGAAAACAGACTTTTTTTTCTCTAGAAACTGTTCCAAGTCACAAAACTCATGAGCCACTAGCAGTCACTCTGGAAGACCAGATAAGGAAAATACCACATATGGTTATTTTTTTTATAAAGTGCCCTAAGCATCAGCTTTGGATCAGTGTTGGAGACAGTGTACTTCCAGTGAGACTTGATGGACATCTGTTCTGAGTCAGCGTAACTTATCTTGGTTTTATATTTTGGTGGATGCTACAAAAATGGTTGAGTGAACTGAGTTCCTACATGATGTTGGGGAAGGTTCAAGGCAGAGGAAAACATTCATAGTTAGCTTTCAGATCTAGTGCTAACACAGGTTTAATACTATATTGAAATACAAATCACGTAAGTATCTTGAGTTCTATTTGAGAAATAATGAGGCCAGCAGGACTAGGGAAGTGACTGTCCTCCTGTACTTGGCACTTGAGGTCGCATCTCAAATACTGTGTTTTGAGCCCCACTTCAAGAAAGTCATTGAGGTGCTGAAACATGTCTAAAGAAGAGCAGCAAAGCTGATGAAAGGTTTAGACCCACGTGTCTTAACAAGGAGGTCATTTTATCTGGAGAGGTGATTGAGGTGAGACCTTATCACTCTACAACCACCTGAAAGGACATGAGGTAACAGCCTCAAATTGTGTCAGGAGAGGTTTAGATTGAGTTTTTGGAACAATTTCTTCATGAAAATGGTTGTAAGGTGTTGAAACAAGCTGCCCAGGGAAGTGGTTTAGTCACCATTGCTTAGACGTATTTAAAATACATATTTAGATGTGATGCTGTGGGACATGGTTTAGTGGTGGCTTGTTAGTGCTATGTTATCAGTTGGACTCAATGATTTTAAAGGTCTTTTCCAACCTTCCTTTCTTCTTCAAAAGGAAGAATGTATGATTCTAGTGATAACCACATGATATGCAGTGTTGTGTTCTGAATAGGACAGAGTGGTTGATTTACTTGCCTGAATAGAGATGTCATTTGAGATGCCCTGAAGTATTCCACTTGACTTTCAGCTTCTGGTCTAGGAAAAAGCAGGTCGGCCATTGCTCCTATATCATATCTCCAAGACATGTGCAGACAGGTCGAGTACTTTAGGAGAGATCACCTTGTTTAAGCAATTAAATTGAGTCTTGGTGTTAAATTGAGTCTTAGTGGCTTAGCATATTTTAGGCAAAGGTGTTAAAATTAATTTGCCAATAAAAATACAAATCACACAAATGAGATTTTAATGATACTGGAGGAGTTCATAAGTTAACATCAGAATTTGCTTCTGTCTTCAAAACATAAAATCTTCCATTTAATCATTATTGTATTTCAGAAGGTAGCTCTTACATTAGCATTAGACACAGCTGAAACATTGGAGTCATTTTCTTATGCATAAGACCCACCAATCTCTGAGTGAATTGTGGAAATGGTATGTATGCTGGCAACAGAGTAAAGCAGAAGTAAGATTATTTCAGCATTTAATGCCTGTATGAGATGAAGTATAGTAATAGATGATGTGATAAAAGCTAATACATTACCTTGGTTCTAAACTTACTTCATTTGGGAATTTAGTTTCAATTTTGCATTTTTTGAAAAAGATTCACGTTCTGCCTCTAAGCATCTTTTATGAAGACCTACTTATAGAAGACAATAGACTGAACTTTTTAATCTGTCTTTGATTTTAGAAAACTCCAGTCTTAGAAATAATGTAAACAGTTCTGAAAAGTAATAGGATTAACCTCTTCTCTTCTGCTCTAGAAAAAATACCTGATTTGTCATCCAGCATAACGAGCTTAAAACTATCCCAGAATCGTTTTGTTAATGTCCCAGAAGCAATTCTTCTTTTACCACAGTAAGTTACTGTTTTAATTACTGAAGCTAATACCAAGTTCTTGATGAGGAAAAATTAATGGCAAAACCTTTATTAGCCATGTGTTACTGATTTTCAGCAAATCCCTTCTGAAAGGTTAAATCCAAAACAAAGTCACGCTTTCTACATCATTGTGAGAAATTCTGCTCCTTAGATTCAAATTGTCGCTATTGAAAATTTACTGCTTGCCTCCTGAATCTGACAATTCTTGCTGAGAAGACCAGAATGAATTTATTGTTTTATTGAAACCAGCAGTAAAATGATACTGGCAATTTTGCCTTTTCAACAAGTTCTGCAGACTTTTACCCAAGGCTACCGAGATGACATTTTCACTTCCCAAATATCACAAGATACTTATTCTTAAAGAATGACACTTCCTCCAGAGGCAGTTGTGATAACAATGCATGTGACACTTATCTTGCTGTACCTTCAAAGCATTATTCATGTGAAAATCAGACTTCTGCATTTCTTTATAGAAGTTACTGACCTTAACAGGTCACTAGAATGTGCTTGTGGACAAAATAGTTGCAAGGAGTCATCAGATCAGTTATCTGATAGGTGTGTGTAGGTGTGAGTGCCAATGGCACCATGAGTACATCATTATTAACATGATATTACACCTTCAGCATGCTTATGTTTATATTTGGAGCAGCCAACTTAATGACTGTATTAAAAAAGGTGCAACTTCCCCAGCTCAGACAAATGGGTAAGGAGTCATAATCATTTGTTTGCATGCCTCATGTCCAACAGATGATTTACAGAAATTAGATGTTATTTTTTTATGTAGTTCTTAAATGTATAGTTCAACTACAGCATTTATGCTCATAAATGGATTTACAAGCATAATTTTCATGGAAACATTCTGATAAGCGTGAGGTGTCTATGCCATCTTAAGTTAGTCTCCCAAGAGAGTGGTTCAGATCACCTAGTTTGGCTTTGTAGTTTCTAAGTGGAATCTTGGGTTCTAGAAAGTTGAAAATACCAGGATGTACTCCATTGCTTTTTTTTTCCCCCTCTAATTTGTACAAAAGCACATGAAAGTACATAGTAGTATTATGTTTTATCTGTGTCTTCTACTAATCTAAACAAAGCCATGCATGTCTGCAAATCCTAGAAAGGAGGAAGTGGGCTATTATCATAATGTGGGGTTCTTTACTATCTGAAATATGTGTACAGTACAGTGTGGGTCCTTGTTTTCATGGCACAGACAAATGCATTGAAATATACTGAAACTGTACTTTTTTTTTTTTCCTGAGGTAATAAAGACCTATTTATATAATCTTAATTACTTTTTTTGTAGTAGTATTGATTTGCCTTTGGAGAGGTCTGCCTAGGAAGATGGTGGAGTCACCGTCCCTGGAGGTGTTCAAGAAAAGACTGAATGAGGCACTGAGTGCCATGATCTAGATGACTGGATAGGGCTGGTGATAGGTTAGACTGGATGATCTTGGAGGTGTCTTCAACCTGGTTGATTCTATGATTCTACATTTTCTGTTTTGTAGACAATTCGGTTATTTATTAAAAAATATAGCAGTTCCAGATAGTTTTTTTTTCTTTTGTTAACTTCTTTCTTTAATATCTTCATGTTTTTAGTTTGCGCTCAGTAGATTTAAGCCAGAACAAGATCATAAACCTGCCTGGACCAATGCACTGGAAGTCGTTAAACTTACGGGAGATGTTATTTAACCACAATGAAATAGGTATCTTGGACTTGAGTGAAAAAGCATGTGCATGGTCTAGACTGGAAAAGCTACACCTGTCCCACAACAAGTTAAAGGAGGTAAAGTGTAAGATTTTACTTAAAGAAAAATAACTTTTTTGATTGAATGCAAGTTTTCAATATACATTTGATTTTAATGCCACTTCTGGTATCATTGTGAATTCTATTAGTAAAATGGTATGTAAGTGCAAGTAGTACTTCTTGTGAATGAAAATCACCATATTCTGTCAGCTTTTTCTGTCAGGAATATGTCATACAATCAGTTTGTGTAATGAATTCATTATGAGGTCTTGTTTCTACTATTGTGGGATATTAGGCACATTTATTAAAACAAAGCTAAATTAAAAATAGCAAAAAATAATACTCATTTTGTTAAATATTTAAATTACAGATATGCATTTTTCTAAACATTCAATTGCCTATTAATTGCTCTTTCATTTAGATTCCTCCTCAGATTGGCTTCCTAGAGAACTTGACTTCTCTGGATGTAAGTCATAATCCCGATTTGAGATTCTTTCCAGATGAAATGGGAAAACTGTCAAAAATATGGGATCTTCCTTTGGAAGGACTCCATCTTAATTTAGACTTCAAACATGTGGGATGCACAGCCAGAGACATTATCAGGTTTGTTCTTTTACTGTTCTTGAATCTTCTTATTTTGTTTCTTTGAATATGCAGTAAGCATTAGGAAAACAAACATCATTTGGAAAGATGTGCCTGTTTGTCATCTGAAATCCAGCATGCTACTCTATGGAAGATATCATAGAATCATAGAATCATAGAATGGTTTAGGTTGGAAGGGACCTCAAGGATCATCCAGCTCCAACCCCCTGCCACAGGCAGGGACACCTCCCACTAGAGCAGCTCGCCCAAGGCCTCATCCAGCCTGACCTTAAACACCTCCAGGGAGGAAGCATCCACCACCTCCCTGGGCAACCCATTCCAGTGCCTTACCACCCTCACTGTAAAGAACTTCCTCCTAACATCCAGTCTAAATTTCCCCTCTTCCAGCTTATACCCATTCCCCCTCGTCCTAACATTACTAGACCGTGTAAATAGTCCCTCCCCAGCTTTCCTGTAGGCTCCCTTCAAATACTGGAAGGCCACTATAAGGTCTCCTCGAAGCCTTCTCCTCTCCAGGCTGAAGAGCCCCAACTCTCTCAGCCTGTCCTCATAGCAGAGGTGCTCCAGCCCTCTGATCATCTTCGTGGCTCTCCTTTGGACCCGCTCCAGCAGTTCCATGTCCTTCTTGTATTGGGGGCTCCAGAACTGCACACAGTACTCCAGGTGGGGTCTGACGAGAGCAGAGTAAAGGGGGAGAATCACCTCCCTTGCCCTGCTGGCCACACTTCTCTTGATGCAGCCCAGCACTCGGTTGGCTGTCTGGGCTGCATGTGCACACTGCCGGCTCATGTTGAGCCTCTCGTCAACCCAGACCCCCAGGTCCTTCTCCTCAGGGCTGCTCTCCATACCACATTATATCATAACATATCATTTCATATCAGCATACACACTTATAGTATAGTGATTTAAATTGTATTACTTCTTGAATTTGATGCTTCTATAAAGCTTGCAATAAATGGTGCTTAACAACTAATATGCTTATTGTGTTCCCAAATGCATTGCACAGAACACCTTTCTTGGCAATTACAAAACAAACCAAAACAAGGGGAAACGTTATGAAATAATTGTTAATTTTCAAGTCAGAAATTAGAACAAAATGTTAAAATCCCAGTAGGGGCAAACAAACAATTGAAAATGTGAAGAAAATTGTAGAGTTTTAGATTTTCCTTTGATCTTGAGTTCTGTTGGATTTTTTCTTACACATTTTTGTGACTTCTGTAAACTTTCTTATGCCAGATTTCTTCAGCAACGACTGAAGAAAGCTGTACCTTACAATAGAATGAAGCTCATGATTGTTGGAAACACTGGCAGTGGGAAAACTACCCTCCTACAACAACTAATGAGATGCAAACGAACAGAATTGGGCTCTACAAAAGCTACAGTAGGCATTGATGTAAAGGATTGGATCATTCAAGGGAAAGGCAAAATGAAGAAAGAGCTTATATTAAATGTGTGGGATTTTGGAGGTATATCAAGAGCTTATTGACTTTTATTTGCTGTCTTTTCTAACATGTTAATGCTTTACTTAGAGGCAGCCTGTGAAATCTGGAAAATTGCAGACAATAGAATCATGCAAGCATACACCAAAATTCAAGTGATCACTTACAAATCCATAACATTACAGTTAATCCTTTAATTTTAATACCAAGCTTCATGAGTTTATTACCAAATGTGGTCTGACATTTGTTTCAACAACAGCATTCTAGAACTGTCTTTTCAGAATGGTATGAAACTGCTTGTAGTCACTAGAATGCTCATCTTGCATTCAACTTTGTCTTCCCTCCCTTTTATAGTCTCTGTCTATCTAGGCTCTACAGTATCTCTATTTTATAAGGTCCCAGGAAACAAAATGTTTGGAAGGACTCTCTGAACTTCAGATTTTCAGAAAACTAACTTTCTAAGGTTAGGGGACTCCAGGAACACTTCTATAATTCAGGGATACTTTAGGCTATAGAAAAGTTATTTTTAAACATAGGTCTGTGGTAGTTTAAATAGTCTGCATCACAATAGGTAAGCCCAGAAAGGCAGCCGCGGCCTTCAAGCTCAGTGTTCAGTTTCTATTGTGATTCTAAATGCTTAATCATGTGAATTTAGGAGTCTTTTGAAGCTGCTGAAAGAACAGGAGAAAGGGAAGGAAGGAGGTATTAAGGAGTTGGGGAGATACCAAGTATTAGAGTTTAGAAAGAATTATGACCTTTCAAATTGTCGTTGTAGTAATCATGTTTATCCAGTTGCTAAATCTGACACTTCTTGATTTAAAAGTAGCTTATATATTTCAGCACTGACACAGCTAATGAGCTGTGTCAGTGTTGGAAACTCATAGTTATTGCAGGTTTTCTGTTGATTTAGATGTAAGCATTAATTTCCTTTGTGTATGAATGATCTGAAAATAAGCATTCTGCAATCTGAAGATGTTCAATAAGGGAGGTATTAAACAGTGGAAATTTCTTATCATTAGGACAAGAAGAGTTCTACAGTACCCATCCTCATTTTATGACCCAAAGAGCTTTATATCTTGCTGTTTATGATCTCAGCAAAGGACAAGCAGAAGTGGATGCTATGAAGCCATGGCTTTTTAACATCAAGGTAAGACATAGATATGTACAGAATGGAATCCAATTTCCAGGGATTACTTGATGAACAGCAAATTAACCACAAATACTTCTAGATAAGGAAAGAGGGTAAGACTGACAAGTTAAACATGCTTTTTCTTTTACATGATTATAAATTCTGGTGAGATGAGAATCTGACTAATTGAAAACTGACTAGACGTGCACTTGAAATCATACTGTTAAGTGTATGCTCGGTATCCCGTTGTTAATAGGAATGGTTCCAGGCCTAAAGTAGAGAAATGGATTGGAGAATCTGCCTTTATATTGTAATTTGCTCAAAGTGCTCATGCCCTGGTGAGTGAGCATTACTTGTCTTCTCATTTTGTATGGTGGTTAACCATGGCTTATGCTGTTGGATAAACTTGTCTTTTTCACTCATCTCACCTTGAGCAGTGATACAGGACAGAGGGTTATAGTCAGTTCATTGTTGATGAAGACCATTTCTGAGGTGTTCTCCTTTGCGCTGTGGTTCTTGCTGGTATTCGTTGCTGCGTTGTTCTGATGACAACCTAGCAGAGTGCTCCTGGCTGTTCTATTTTGCTAGGTGCTTGTAATGAAGAATACAGTTGTGCTAGTTTGAGCCTAGCTAGCATGTTTTGGTGAGAAGAACTAGATGATAGGCTGTAAAATGAAAACAATGGTGAGGTCTACTTCCCTCACAGTCTTGCTGGGATGTGTGAAGAAGAAAGGCAAAACAAAGATTAGGTCACTTGCTTCTTCTCTTCGCTGGGGAGCTTTGCCTGCTGGGGAGAAGCTGAGGCTGCTGGCTGGACTCCATCTTGCTTTCTAACCTCACCCTCCCTTTGCTTGGCTGCTTCACCTTGCTTTTTAACCCTCTTGGCTGAACCTCCATTCTTCCTTAGGATTGGGGTAAGGTTGAGAGGGGTAGGGGGAAGGTGAGGGGTGGTTGAGAGCCCCTCCTGGGGACTCAGGTTTCTGGGAGGGGAGTTGTGTCTGTATTACCTTTTTTACCTTGTATATTTCTGTCTATAACTGTATATACTGTAAATATCTGCTTGTAAATTGTGCCAGCTGTAAATATAAGCTTCATTCAAATTTCCAGAGCCGACTGAGTCTAGTCTGGGTGATTTCTAAAAGTGTGGGGGGCGGGGGATACCCAAACCATCACAACAGTTGTCCCTCTACAGTGCTTCCTTTTACAAAAAGCAGGTTTTAAAAATATTTCTCTTTTGAAATATACTGCTCTTTGTATGTTAAAAAAATACATTTCTATGTGTAGGTTGATGCATAGTTGTTGCCTTATCTAGTCAAAGCTGTTACATAGGATTGCAGTCTAAACTTACTCTGAATAAGGACGTAAAGTGGTATTTTAGATTTCAAACATTATTGAAAAGGGATAAAGGGGGAGTTGATTTTTTTCATTGTATTGATTGTTTTGACTAAATTGCTCACATTTCATATGAATATAAAACAATAGCGTCAGCAGTCACTATTAATTGTCTTGCTAACAGGCTCGAGCTTCAACATCCCCTGTCATTCTGGTTGGCACTCATTTAGATGTTTCTGATGAAATGCAACGTAAGGCCTGCATGAGTAAAATTGCTAGAGAGCTGTTGAATAAGCGAGGATTCCCAGCAATCCAAGATTATCACTTTGTGAATGCTACAGAAGAATCAGATTCCATCATCAGACTTCGCAAAATCATAATAAAGGAGAGTCTTAACTTCAAGGTAAGCTACATTCTGCTCATAATGTTGAAAACGTCCTAATTATTTTAACATTAGTTGGCACAATGAGATACATTTTTTAGTGTGATAGCAGCCTTGTTTTGCCTTCTGTGAAATGCAGAATGATGATGGATAATCACCAGGTTTGTTTTTATTTCATTTTCTGCCAAAAGAATCAAGTGATTGAAAATCTCAGATAAGCTATTATAAGGATTTGGGCCATAAATAGAATATTTAATTTAAGATTGGCCATCCTTTTTCACTAAGAAGTCTGATCAGAACCTGGTGGTTGTTGTTGTTGTTGTTGAATGGCAACATGTTCCATCAATAATAACCATTTCAAGATTTCAGGGACCAGAAAATAAGATTTTGTGATTTCTGAAAGACAGTTCTTCATTTACTGATTTCATTTTATGTAGTGTGAAACTGTTCATGGAAGGAGGAAAGTAAATTAAAGCAGAAAAGAATACCCCTGGGACTGAATGACACTCTTTAATTGGAGAATCTGTTCTGTTCTGTATAATCATCCCTACCACTCATCCTCTGCTATTTCCTTAGCCATAGCATGAATCTCTCTTAATTGTGAATGACAAGCATGAAGAGACTAGCCCAGGCTTGGTCTAGAAAGACAGGAGCCAATCTGTAGGAAAAAGAATACACATAGGGGTTTTTTTTTCTTTCTTTTTGCATTTATTCAATAGCTATCTTATGTAGTGTTGCAACATGTTAAATGGCAGAACTTCTGCATCATAACAGTGACCAAATTTCTTCTGAATTACTGCGTGGAAGAATTTGTAGAGCAAATGCTACATTTATCACCAGCCTTTCACTGGTGATATTAAGGGGAGGAAAGGATTAAGCACCCCTCTTCTTTCACTCCCAGAAGCTACCAGTATAGCCTAATGTCATTCCAAGTTTCAGTGTTAAGTGGTAATGAGGTGGAATGGATTCATTTCACTCCTCACATCCAGTAGATATGAATAGAGCTGGTATTTGTAAAGATATACATAGCCCTGTATCTCACAGGACTTCTTCAACATTCAGAACAGGTTCTGCTTTTTGAAAACATTTTACTCTTGGGTACCTAAAAATGGCTCCTGTAAAATCTTTGTCTCTTGTGACTGTAACTTAAACTGACATTTAAACAGCTCCACAAATGGAAGGTGGCCTGAAGAAGGTAATGTCCATAAGTGTCCCTAGACACTTTGTGAAAGAAGAGTTACAAGGCACCTGCTTAGAAACCAGGCAAAGTGAGTTAAGTATTCAACACTGTCAACAAATGCCGAGTCTTTGAAATTGCACAGGGTACTAATTACGTTTTTAAGACATAAAAAATGACACAGTGCATTAGTATTTAACTTCTTAGAGTGGAAAATTGCAAACTAAGAAGCCAATATGGAAATGCTAGGACAATTGTTTCCCATTTCCTCTGAAAAATTACTAGTTCAGCACCCATAGAGAATAAAAACTTGGTCAGCTACCAGTTAATACAACAGGTCAAAGAATATCTCCAGGAAGGAACTCAGACTTAGGAAACAGAAAAAAGCAACCATTTCCCTGCAGTGTCTCTAATCTGGCTAAATGTTCTTCTTCCTCTGCTTCACTGACTATCAGCAGTGCAGACTTTTAATTGAGCTACTGCTCTTTTCTCCCCAGTTTATCTAAAGACATGTCTAGAGATACTATAGATTATGAGAGGTATCCTTTTTTTTATTCCTTTGCCTGCTATCTTAACCTAAGATGTATGACATCATCTGTTCAGACAGCAGTTATTTTCCTTTTACTGCAAGTCAGAGCATTTCTTTATGTCTTCTGAGAAGAGATTTTTTTTTTTTTTCCATTTACATGTAATATGGAAAAACTTTCATTCTGAAATATTCATTTACAGTAAGATATTCAGAAGCCATATTAGTAAATAAAAGAGTGGTTTTGTTCCTTATTGCCGCCACTATTGAGTGGACATACCCACCTTACATCTTAATTTTATCATCTGCATTTCACATGAATAAATTAATACATTTAAGATAATTATTCCTAATTATGCAGATTAGAGATCAACCAGTGGTTGGTCAGCTAATTCCTGACAGCTACCTGGAGCTGGAGAAAAGAATTTTGCTGGAACGCAACAATGTCCCGATTGAATTTCCTGTGATTGATCAGAAACGCTTACTGGAACTGGTACAGGAAAGCCAGTTAAAACTGGATGAAAATGAACTCCCTCATGCAATTCACTTTCTGAATGAGTCAGGTAAATACTGTGTCCAGTGTGTGTTTCTTAGCACTTTGTTACAAGTCTTCAGCAGACATGTGTTTTTATATCTCACACAAGGTTGCCACGAAATGTTGAGCTGAAATGCAAAAGCTTGGGTAATGCTAGTGTAATAATCCGGGTTGTTAAATCATACAAAGGATCAGTCCTGTAGCAACCTATGTCTTTCCCCTCCCTGAAAACATCATACCTGCTGGTTAGCACAGTTTCTGAGGAAAGATACTGATTGCTGTAATAGCTTGAATAGTGGATGAATATCTGTAACGGCTTCTCTGTGCTGTTCAGAAATTATCAGATTAAGTAATAAACTACACCGAGCACAGTTGATTGGCAAAAAAACAAATCAGATTATAAATTCAACAAAACAAATTTAACAAATATAAAGCTGGAGAAGTCATGATTGCATTCTGCTCCTGAGATATTGACATAAATTCACTAGCTGTATTTATTATTCAAATTGCTTATGTCAAGACATGTAAGTAAGACAGCCCAGAATGTGATATTTATTTTGCTTCATATGGAGCTTGAAAACACATTGCTCATTATAATATTCTTTATGCAGGTGTACTCCTTCATTTTCGAGACCCAGCACTACAACTAAGAGACCTGTATTTTGTGGATCCCAAGTGGCTATGTAAAATCATGGCACAGGTTAGATTCTGGTTAGCTTTATGTGCATGCATGGAACTTTTCTCTATGTCTGAAACCTCTGTAACTTACCAGTAGTTTTTCTTCACCATTTCTTCACTGTTTCATGATCTCGAATAATCTGAATTGCACTGCAGACAAGAATACATGCAGAACAGCAGAAAAACATGGATGTGAAGCAGTCTTGCAATGTGTGTGTGTGTTAGGTTGAGATGAAAGCTGGAACTTTGGATTAAAGTAGTAAGAATGGGGCAAGAAGGGTCATTGTATGTTTGGTACTGGTGATGGCAGAGGGAAGTGAGTGATATTGAATTTGTGTGTCTGGTGGGAGAGGAACAAACTGCCTGCTTAAGTTAAACCATCATTGAAATATCTATCTAGAAACAATCTCAAAATTTTATGTATTCATATGTACCAATCTTTGAAACTTTACCTTTCATTCAGTGAAAGAGATTAGATGGCAAAAATACAAGTTTGAACCTTTAAAGCTGTTGGAATGAAGAATGAGAAAGTATCTAGAAGATCCCAAGACACAATTGAAGCTACTGAAGAATGGTAGCAAACAAGTAGCTTGAAACAGATTAAATTATTTCACTCTTGTCTTCTTGCTGGATGCAGTATGGAAATGTTTGGTTTCACTGTGAAATGGAATCCATTTTTTCCACCTAAATGATAGGCTTCCAAATACTTCAGAGAGCAGACTTTGCCAGGGAAATGCAGTCTGGTGATGCCATACACCTGAAATGGTTTTGCTTTTTTCAAAAGATTCTGACAGTGAAAGTGGAAGGCTGTTCCAAATATCCTAAAGGAATTGTCAAGCGTTCAGATGTGGAAAAATTCCTTTTGAAGAAGAGCAAGTTTCCTAAGGTCTACATGTCACAATACTTTAAACTTCTGGAAAAGTTTCAGATTGCTTTGCCATTAGGAGAGGATCAATTACTAATCCCAAGCAGGTAAGCAAATAGCTAAACCCAAAAATTACAATCCTACAGGTCAATCAGAATAAAATCTTCCGATCAGGATAGCTAGTTCAACTGGTTATCAAAGCAATTTGGTATATGAAAGCATGTCTTAGTACACTATATCTTACTAAAAAACATTTCAGGGACGTTTTCAGATGATCTTCTGCCAGATAAAGCTCACTTCATACTTGCATGGTGGGTAAATGGAGTCTATAAATGATAAAATGCTTTACAAGGATAATATTTCTTCTACAGTTACCATGCTTATCACTCTCCTGCTGCAGTTTCAAATTTAGCTTTACATTGCAGTGTGCCAGCAGTGGAGATACTTAACTGCAATGTAAAAGATAACCATGAGTTTCTATAGCCTATTCACAGTCTCAAGTTGTGCCGGGGGAAGTAATAGGCTGGATGTTAGGAGGAAGTTCTTCACAGAGAGAGTGATTTGCCATGGGAATGGGCTGCCCAGGGAGGTGGTGGAGTTACTGTCCCTGGGGGTGTTCAGGAAAAGACTGGATGGGGCACTTAGTGCCATGGTCTAGTTGAGTGGATAGGGCTGGGTGATAGGTTAAACTGGATGATCTTGGAGGTCTTTTCCAACCTGGTTGATTCTATGATTATGATTCTATTTGCTTGGAATGAGAGCCACTGTCAAGTTACTCAGAAGCAATATCTCTTCCAGTCTGATTATTCAAATTGGTGACAAAAAGTGTTACGAATTTGAGTGCCGTCTTGAAGCAGGTAACAGTTTCTCTGCCACAGTTACAGATTTCCCTGATGAGTTTAATAATGCTTATGTTGTTTAATGGGGAAAGTGTGGCATGCTCGCCTTGACTCGAGTTTCTGCGTTCTTCAAGATCCTGAGACAGGAAAATTTTATCCAGATGATTTTAGTGTGTCTCAGGTTTCTCTCACATTTACATTCCATATCAAACGATTGTTAGTAAGGTTCCATGAGATTTAAATTACAGCAGAACTTCATTTTAGCGCATGCAACAGAATAAGCAAATACACTATGGGTCTGTTCCCTGATCATTCAAATCATTGATTCATTAATAAATAATACCTTTTACAGAATAAATAATGAGTAGCATAAGTCAGTTTGGATAAAGCACATCATTAAATGCTGTCCAATATTTTTATTCTTTCAGCTTGTCTGATCACAGACCTGTTATAGAGCTTCCCCACTCTGAAAATTCAGAAATCATCATCAGGCTTTATGAGATGCCTTACTTCCCTATGGGATTTTGGTCCAGGCTGATCAACAGGTTGCTTGAAATATCACCTTACATGCTGTCAGGAAGAGGTATAACTCTTTATCTTTCAGTCTTTAATAGCAAGCATTTTGCATGCCCATACCTGCATGTTAAAGCTCTATATCCCCAACAGCATTTTTTTTCTGTAGTCAATTGCTGGCTGCTTCGCCAATGCGAGGAAAGACAACAGTGGTCATTTTTGCAACTTAAAAATATCTACGAGCAGAGTATACTTGATCCTTACAGTGGTGTAAGCAGCCTATTCCTGTCCTTCACTTGCTAGAGATGGAGAAAATCCTTCTATTTTTGCCCTATTACCATTTACTTCTACAAAGAACACAGGAAAGGATATGTCTTCCATGCAGAAAAACAAACCACTTCTCTTCAGGCTCAGTGATTCTCATTTTATGGAGGTTTAAAAACTTAGCACTTATCAGAAGGCAGAGGGCTTGCAGGGTGGTGTCTTTAATTTTTTTTCCAATAATTCCATGCTTTGACAGGAGAGCTATCTGCTGAACTTTCAATTTCATCTTTGGTTCCTTAATGTGTGATTTATGAATACTGGTAATAAGTAAATGTGCTAGTTTGAGCCTAGCTAGCATGTTTTGGTGAGAAGAACTAGATGATAGGCTGTGAAATGAAAACAATGGTGAGGTCTACTTCCCTCACAGTCTTGCTGGGATGTGTAAAGAAGAAAGGCAAAATAAAGATTAGGGCACTTGCTTCTTCTCTTCGCTGGGGAGCTTTGCCTGCTGGGGAGAAGCTGAGGCTGCTGGCTGGACTCCATCTTGCTTTCTAACCTCACCCTCCCTTTGCTTGGCTGCTTCACCTTGCTTTTTAACCCTCTTGGCCGAACCTCCATTCTTCCTTAGGACTGGGGTAAGGTTGAGAGGGGTAGGGGGAAGGTGAGGGGTGGTTGAGAACCCCTCCTGGGGACTCAGGTTTCTGGGAGGGGAGCTGTGTCTGTATTACCTTTTTCTACCTTGTATATTTCTGTCTATAACTGTATATACTGTAAATATCTGCTTGTAAATTGTGCCAGCTGTAAATATAAGCTTCATTCAAATTTCCAGAGCCGACTGAGTCTAGTCTGGGTGATTTCTAAAAGTGTGGGGGGCGGGGGATACCCAAACCATCACAGTAAAGTATGAAAAAAATGCATTACTAATGCTCTACAAATGATTTATAACGGCCAGCCCTCCTGATACTCACTTGCCTCCTGAGCACAGAATTCCAGTCACATCTTACTATTTCATGAGTGTGTGATAGAAGAAAAGTTTGAATCACTGACTTTTTCATAGGTTGCCTAAAGTGTTTGATCTTGAATGTACCTACGTAATCACTACATGCATCATCTGCTATGTGACTTAAAATGCAATGGGACACCAGTTGTGCTCATCTCTCTGCAAAGATGTAGCCTTTGTTTGTTATTTGGGTAGCCATAATTAAAATTTTAATTCAAATTAAATTACTCTGAAAATTTTTAATGCTACATTCACATTTTTAATCTATTATTTTCTAGAGCGAGCTCTTCGTCCCAATAGAATGTATTGGAGACAAGGCATCTACTTGAATTGGTCTCCAGAAGCTTATTGCCTAGTGGAATCAGCAGTATTTGACAACAACCCAGACAGTTTTTTGAAAATCACAGCACCTTCATGCAGAAAAGGTTAATTATTCCTGAGCCTGATTTTTGCTCCAGTTTGATTGCAGAATGGCATTTCGGTTTGTTATGCTTTTGCCTTTGGAATGTAGAGAGTTTAGAACTGTAATTGCAAGTATGGCAGGCTGAGGCTGTAATTTCCCTCTTTTGCTTCTTTAAAGGCTGCATCCTTTTGGGCCAAGTTGTGGATCACATAGATTCTCTTATGGAGGAATGGTTTCCAGGTTTACTGGATATAGATGTATGTGGAGAAGGAGAAACACTGTTGAAGAAGTGGGCTCTGTACAGCTTTCAGGATGGCGAAGAACACCAAAAAATGCTATTGGATGACTTACTTAAAAAAGCTGAAGAAGGTATATATGTATGCCAATTGAGTTACACAGAGGTGCACCTATATGCAAATAAATATCATATGACTTCCCTTTTGTAACATCTGGGTACTTTATTTTATAATCTTTCATTTCTGTAAGATGTAGCTGGTCAAAACCAGCTTGTTCTTTTTCTTATGTAAGAGCTCTGTGTATAGAATATGGACAGAATGCAGCTACTCCTTAGAATGGCAGTAATGAAAAGAATTGTTTTGTCATGATCCCAGTAGTGCAGTTTTGTTCATGGATTAAATCCAGCACGTAGTAAAACTGATTCTAGATCTTGCACTTGAACCATTCACATCAGTAATTTAAAAGGCAGTATGCAGAATGATATTCTACATACTAACAATCCTTTCTTTTTATAGCTATAAACATAATCTCTTGGTTAGTCTAGTATTGTTAGGTAGCAACTGTTGCTGTCACATTTGATTGAGAGATAGATATATGTATATACACACAGAACCTTGAAAATACTTTAAAATATAAGGTACAGTAAGTTGAAGGTGACCTTAATTAGTCGTATATATGTGTGTGTATGTATCTATATCCGTGTATGTCTCTGTGTGTGTGTATGTATATGTATGTGTGTGTGTGTGTGTGTATGTATATATATATATATAAAAAAAAAAAAACTTCAGGTTATTAATTTCATTTCAGGTACATTGATCATATACACTCACAGAGCTCCATGTACCTTTCAGTATGTTTTGAGTGATGACTGCCATTTTATGTTTATTGTCTCATTTGTTTTAATTAGGTGACCTTTTGGTAAATCCAGATCAACCAAAACATACCATTCCAATAGCTCAGATTGCTCCTGATCTGATGCTGGCTGATTTGCCTAGAAATATTATGTTGAATAATGATGACTTGGAATTTGATGAAGCTCCTGAATTTCTCCTGGGTAAGCCTTTTTTAGATTTTTTTTTAATTATTATTTATTTACAAACTTATGTAAGCTGGAGTGCAGCCAGACAGAGAGGGATCTGGGGTTGCTGATTGATACCCGCCTGAACATGAGCCAGCAGCGTCCCCAGGTGGCCAAGAGAGCCAATGGCATCCTGGCCTGCATCAGGAATGGTGTGGTCAGCAGGAGCAGGGAGGTCATTCTGCCCCTGTACTCTGCACTGGTTAGACCACACCTTGAGTACTGTGTTCAGTTCTGGGCCCCCCAGTTTAGAAGGGACATCGAGATGCTTGAGCGTATCCAGAGAAGGACGACGAGGCTGGCGAGAGGCCTTGAGCACAAGCCCTACGAGGAAAGGCTGAGGGAGTTGGGATTGTTTAGCCTGGAGAAGAGGAGGCTCAGGGGAGACCTTATTGCTGTCTACAACTACCTGAGGGGTGGTTGTAGCCAGGAGGAGGTTGCTCTCTTCTCTCAGGTGGCCAGCGCCAGAACGAGAGGACACAGCCTCAGGCTGCGCCGGGGGAAGTTTAGGCTCGAGGTGAGGAGGAAATTCTTCACTGAGAGAGTCATTGGACACTGGAATGGGCTGCCCAGGGAGGTGGTGGAGTCGCCGTCCCTGGGGCTGTTCAAGACAAGGTTGGACGTGGCACTTGGTGCCATGGTCTAGTCTTGAGCCTTGAGTAAAGGGTTGGACTTGATGGTCTGTGAGGTCTCTTCCAACCTTGGTGATACTGTGATACTGTAAGCAGATCTGTTGCAGTCAGTTCTTCATGTAAAGCATTTTAGAGGTTTCTTTTCTGTGGAAATGTATTTTTTAAGGTGTTCTGAATTTCAGGGTTTGAATTTTGAATTTTCTGTTACCTTCTATGGAAGCATAAGAGGTTTCATGTAAGCGTGAGCGGGAATTTTTGTCTTGTGAGGGCGAGGGAACGCTGGAACAAGCTGCCGTGGAGGGTTGTGGAGTCTCCTTCTTTGGAGATATTCAGAACCCACCTGGACACGTTTCTCTGTGTGTGATCTGGTACAGGTGCTCTTGCTCTGGCAGGAGGGTTGGACTAGATGGACTTAAAAGGTCTCTTCCAGACCCTGACGTTCCGTGATTCTATGCTACATGCTGTGTTTTATGTGTTTAGTCTTCACACATTCTAAAATTGGACTCTTTCAGCTATTTTTTTTTTTTTGAGAGATGGTTCATAGTACTTTGGTTTTAATACTATTTTCAATTTTATTGTTGAAAAGGTGATGGTGGGTTTGGATCTGTCTACCGTGCATCCTATGGTGGAGAAGAGGTTGCCATAAAGATATTCAATAAACATACTTCTCTGAGGCTGCTAAGACAAGTAAGAAATAAGGCCTTTTTTTTTTTTTGTAGTGCTGCTCTTGAAATACTACACCTTAGTGAAGATCTTAAAAAGTTTGTGGAAGTTGCAGGGCTTCACTCCAAAACATTTTTCATTTACTTCAAAGATATGGAGGTTATATTATTTGCAGTATTTCATCTATTTTTATAATTTACAGGAGCTTGCAGTGCTTTGTCACCTCCATCATCCCAGTTTAGTGTCTCTGCTGGCTGCTGCAATCCGTCCCCGAATGCTGGTGATGGAATTAGCCCTTAAAGGATCTCTTGATCGTTTGCTTCAACAAGACAATGCAAGTTTAACGAGAACACTTCAGCACAGGATAGCTCTACATGTAGCTGATGGTTTAAGGTGAGCATCACTTCTACATTGTGGTAAAAATATTATCTAGTTGCAAGTAGGGTATACTACAAATGGAAGACCTTGATTTTCTTTTATCTCAAGCAGAGTATTCCTTGTATCAGACAAATGCTTGTATTTTTGATTGATTAGCTGATACGTAAGACAGATTTTTGTTAGCTGCTTTTTTCCTGCTAAGAAGTGGCACTTGTATAAGTAGAGAAATAGGAAGAGCTCAGAGTGGAGTTTCTATGTGGCTGTTGATTTCTTATGAAAATGTCAAAGAAATGAAATTAATGCATTTTTTAAGTTCTGAAAGTCCATGAATGTCCCTACGTAAAATGACAAAATCTGCAAAGGACCTCAAGGAGCAGTGGAGTTTAAACTTCCCTAAGATTTAGTTTTTAAACTGCCAGTGATACTCAAGATGATACTGAAGTACTGCTATGTTTATGTGCCAGTAAATAGCATTTCAGAACAGTTCTACAGTCAGTATCCAGTGAGGCAGTGTCACGTTGGTAACGTTTGACGTTGTTAACATAATATTTAACATTGGAACACGTAATTTAGCCTTATGGGAATAACACATTGAGTGAGTGCGTGTATAAATGCATCCGTGCTTTATGAGTCCTTCCAGTAAATACTTTTTTGATTAACAGGTACCTGCATTCAGCAATGATCATCTACCGTGATTTAAAGCCTCACAATGTGTTGCTCTTCACCCTGTATCCTAATTCAGCTGTAATTGCAAAAATAGCTGACTACGGCATTGCCCAATATTGTTGCCGAATGGGAATAAAAACTTCAGAAGGCACACCAGGTATGGAGAAATTCTTTGGTTTACAATGCATTACGCAAAAAAAATACTTAATGCATCTTTTTATTTCATTTGTAATTCAAATCTATACACCAGTTTAAATCACAACATGTTGCCCTGGTCAACAAGTTGTGATACCGGATTTATATATCTTACTCTTCCTGTTCAAGTTTTAACACCTTTTCAAAGAATCAAGGAGTATCCTAAAGGTCTTAAAAGAGAATAAATTAAATTGCATTCATTCATTACAAGTTTTGTCTTGGTTTAGTGTGATTGTTGTGATATTCAAATTATACTAATAAAATTATTTGTTATGTTTTAATTTTCAGTAATGCAAAGGTAGGCCTTAATTTTTCTTAAAGGCAATAAACACCTGCATTGTTCTCTGGTTTTAAAGAGAACATGTTCACGTCCATTTAAAAACACTGAATAATTCAATAACTTTGAAAAGTACCTTTAAGTTTTGGAAATTGTGCATGGGAGTGTGACTTTTAATGTTTTGGCCTTCAGTAAAGACTGCAGACTTGGCCTTCATTTTCAGTATTCAGTGATAAACGAATGATTTTATGTTACGGTCAGGAGTTCTGTAACTGTACTGTCTCCTTCCTTTATACTGATTGCTGACACTTTTGGAGATCTGCCACGGGCAAACTACTGCCGATCCAGAAATAGTGTGCCAGTTTTATTTTACTTCCTGTAACATGTTCATCAGTAAGTGTTTGCCCTTGTAAGGCTAAAGGTAACCATTAATGAATGATTTATTTGCAGGGTTTCGAGCACCAGAGGTGGCCAGAGGAAACGTTATTTACAATCAGCAGGCTGACGTTTATTCATTTGGCTTGCTGCTTTATGACATTTTAACAGGAGGGGGGAGAATAATGGAAGGCTTGAAGTTTCCAAATGAATTTGATGAATTGGCAATACAAGGGAAGTTACCAGGTATGCATTGTTTCTTAAAGATTTAACATGAAGTGGACCGCTTGTCCTGGCTCCTCCGAAAATAACACCTCGTCTGTTGGATCTCACTATCTCAGAGGAGGAGACTAAATAAAACAACTTTTTAGAAGCTCCTTTTACCTTCATACGGTCTAGGAATAGTGAGAAATGGGCATCTATTCAGCATCACTTTGGTTACAGTTTCATTGCAATTTCAAGGGATCTGGCTGATTTATAAAGAAATTAAGGTTTTATATACTTGGGACTTTATGCAGACCTGGCTAAAATGGGTAGTGGATATAATCATGAAACATTCTTTAAGACTTAAAACTTGTTCCATTTAGCAAGGGGCAGCAGCCATACCACTTAATCTGACATGGCTTCTCCGTTAGGGACAGAGTTGATACATTTTCTGTTCCTCAAGGAGAACAGTCCACTTCATAGCTCATTAAAGAGGCCATCACAAGAACTGATAACTGTCTTTTGAGTGTAGCTGTCCATCTGGCTATTTTCTGTATTAGGAGGTTTATCAGAAGTATTAGTTTCTGAAGATAGTACAGTTCCGTCTGTGCGCAGGTTTAGCTATGTATTTCCAACCAAGAAAGGGACTGGCTGAGCTCACAATTAAACAGTGCCTGTCTGAACAGAATATGGTCATTTGCAGGTATTTATCATTAATGTTACCTCTGTCTAACGCAGTACTGGAATATCTGTTGTGAACTAAAAGCAATGCAGGCTTTATTTGTGAATGATTTGTTCTTAGAGAAGTCAGCCCCTAGTTCATAAGACATGTATTCAAATCGCTGAGTAGGAGTTTAGATGTACATAGCGCATTAATACTATATGAAGTTCTTTGTCTAGATTGTTTTACAGTTTATTGGAAGCTCATTTTGATTCTATATACTCTGCCCAAACGCAGAAGAATAAGTGTGGGTAAAAGTGTTCACAGGGATTCAAAAGACTACAGACTACTGAAACGATACATGCAAAACACAACTCAAACACATCTATGATTCAGTCCCAAGTATAGGGACCTTAAAGAAAAAGTTAAAGGAAAATTAATTTGCTTTATCTGCTTTTAAGGAAAAGGCCTCTAGCAGATGAGCAATTCTGAGCTGTGCATGCTGACGTTTTAACTAAGAGTATGTTATTTCTTAATGCAGCTCCCTCAGAAGTTAGATTAATTCTTAAAATAAGAAAAAAGTTATTCAGAACTCTCATTTCTGAACTGTTCTAAAGACTGGTTAAGAAGTGACCTTAATTTTACATTTTCAGATCCTGTCAAAGAATATGGGTGTGCTCCCTGGCCTAAAGTTGAAAATTTAATTAAAAAATGTCTGAAGGAAAACCCTCAGGAACGGCCAACATCTTCCCAGGTATCACTTAATGTATTTATTTGGGGTTTTTTTGTGGATGATACCACAAACTTTCTGTACTTTCTAAAAACGAATAGGACATTTAAGTTAGTAGGAAGCACAAAGATTTTTTCCTGTTCTTTTCTGGATCCAAAACAGTCATGGAATACTGCCTACTCTTGCCATCCAGGATAAACTGTTCCATTCAAATCTACCAACCATTTATTCTAGCCTGCTGGGTTTTTTTCCTGCATTTGGGGTTACTTCAAGGCATTTACAAGAGCTATGCAAAAAAGGACTTTGTGATATCAGTGTGGGTAGCCTACGTTGCTCCTTGCTTATGAGAGGAGGAGCAATGTGAATCTGAAACCTACTTGCTGTTACCACACATCATGTTGCTGTTTGAAATGGGTGACATTTTCAGACTTGGTTAACTCCACTGACTTCCTGAAATATTATCAGTAAAATAACAGCCAGCATAAAGAGTCAGCGTGCTGCTCAGTGCACACAAATAGTGGCAATACAAATGAGCAGACCTACCGATACACTGTGTCCATATGCTGTAAAACATTATCCAGTCTTGTTATTTATCACTGTGCAAGCCATTTTTATTACCATGTGCATGATGTATCTTTCTTTGTAGGTTTATGAGATCTTGAATTCTGCAGAGCTTATTTGTTTGATGAGGTATGTTTCCATACCCAGCACATCCACAGCAGAGTGCATGGTAGCTGCCAATCAAAGCTGCAAGAAGGCAGGAGTCTGGATAGGCAACGGGAACACAGAAAAAGCACAACTTTCGTTCATTAACCTGAACACAGATGGACATAGTTGTGAGGTACGTGGGAAAGCTACCATCTAATGTTTTCGATGGCCAGATGTGGGTGCCAAAAGAACTGCATTTTAACAGCAGTATATTACTTCTGGAAAGCAAAACTTGTGAGTCATCATTATATCCATGAAATGAAGCAGAAAAGCAGTTCTTTTCAATTCTCTTCCTGCCCTCCAGCCTTAACTTTCTCATAATACTGTCTTTGCACTATGGGGTTCCTTTCTTCTATTCAGATGGAAGGTGTTTCTAGTACAGAGGCTAGCACATGAAGTAATAGTTCTATGGCCTTTCGTATCTCTAACTCCGCTAACAGTTTGTCTAGTCCCATGGATACCACCTACTTGTGTCACTTTGGGTGATACCCTGTAGCTCTTCTCATTTGAGTTTTGTATGTCTCAGTCCTGTGCCATCAGAAAAGGGAAAAGGTTTTACCCTGGTTTTGATGCACTGTGGTGACCATGCCTACCAGAATTGGGTGTGACTCATCAACAAAGTTTAAGCTGTATTTCTGTCTACCATCTGTTGACAATGACACATTTTAATTGGTAGCTTTGATATAAATTATATGGCTTTTGAAATCTGGAAAGAAAAATACCAGGCCATCACTTCTATTTTTTAGCGGTTAAGCTGAATGTTTATTGCACTGTAGTTCTTCAATTCACTGATGGCTTTGAGGCCTTCATTAAAATAGACAGGAGAATATCTTTTCATCTTAGATTTTCCAGTGTACGGTTTGAAGGGATCCTGCCAGCACTTTGGAGATGGAAGGCATAGTTGAGCATAAGTTCTGCGCACAGGGCATTACATTTCTTAATGGGGAGGTTAGGCCATGAGTTTGTCCAGGGTCCAGGAAAGTTGTACTTTCTGTTCTGCAATTTTCTAGCTTTTACCCTGATGTCAGTAATGACATCATAACCAGGTAGCTTTTAATTTGTTTCTCATTCAGGATATTGCAGACAGTAAAATTTTAAGTTTGGCATTGGTGACCCTTCCTGCTGAGAAAGAAAACTGGATCGTAGCAGGAACTCAGTCTGGTTCTCTGTGGGCAGTCAACACAGAAGATGAAACAAAAAGACATCGTTTGCAGAAAATGTCGGATTCCATCACTTGTTTATACTGTAATTCTCTTTCAAAGCAAAGGTATAAACGAATTTTAAATCTTTTGAGTTACCTTTTGAAAATACAGTTAGATGTTCAGAAAATGGCATCTGTGCACTCATGCAGTTTTGTTCAGACATCTGCTTATTTTGCTTGTTTTTGCTCCATTCTGCACCTAGTGTAACTGAGGACTACGCACCTGGCCACAGGTGGTTGCATTTGCTTTTAGTGTGTAGTGAAAGTGTTCAAATATCAGAGGCTACTCATTTTAACTTTTTCTACCTGATTATGGCAGTTCTAGAATTTGTTAATTTATTTTATTTCAGCAAACAGAAGAATTTCTTCTTGGTAGGCACAGCTGATGGCAGACTGGCAGTTTTTGAAGACAGAGCAGTAAAGGTGAGCTTGTTCTTTGATGTCCATCCTACAAGCTACCATCAGTAATATGTAAAGCAGCTACCAATAGTAGCTTTGTGTCACACAGCTTATTTTTAACTGCTTTCTAAAACAAAAAAATACTTTCTACTGCAGTCTAAGAGGAACTGCACATGTTTCACAATATCTGATTCAACCAATACAGTTAAGAGGGGAAATTATTTCCTATTACAGGACTTTGAAAAGCCTGGCAAATTCACTAGAGATTGACATTAGTGCTCATTATCAAGAGTATTCTAACTGGTTTTATCACCTTTACTGCTGTTATACCTTCTCTTTCTTTTCATTCACACTGTATCTTTGCAGAATTGATATCTTCAAAAAGATAGTATTGTTTAGGTTTTCTATGGGCCGTAGTTCTGCTCACAGAACAGATGAAGAAACTCTGGGAGCTCTTTATGTCAGCTGATTCCCAAGGGTTAGTTTCTGGGCATATGCAGTTTAGATCAGTTATGGAGTTGCAATGTGTTGCAGAACTAGAATACAGTCGAGTGTGGAATGCCTCCAAGATATGCATGCGACTTTCTGTGCAATTCTTCAACTGCGTTAGGGCTTGCAGAGTATTGGTCCCAGCTCTGCCCTGTTTCGGGTCACACAGACTGTTTTCTATGGGACATTTGTGAGATTATGGTGCTTTTCAGTCTCTTAAGATTCTGGGCAGATACCATAATCATTCTGAAAAATCTGGTCGTGTAAACTTAATTCATCAGACTGTGTGGCCTTGTTTTAACACTTTCTGAGTGACTGTACACTCCTTGTTCCTAATGGACAATCTATGTTTTTATTACAGTGTAAGGGTGCTACACCTTTGAAGATACTAACTATAGGAGATATTAGTACACCACTCATGTGCTTAAACCAATCCTCATACTTATCTGAGAGAAATATAATCTGGGGAGGCTGTGGAACAAAGATCATTGCATTAACGAGTGATCTCTCTGTTCAAAAGCTCATCGAAACAAAGACGAGTCAGCTGTAAGTTTGTTTTTTTTAACAAGTGATGTTACTTTGCTCTTTTGTTGTTTTCATTAAAAACTTCTGGTAGTACCTTGATCTAAAGCCTTGTTCTAGAGTTCAATCTCTCAGTTTCCTTTTTTCCCATCCATACAGATGGAATACAATGTGGATTAAAATGAGATCATTGGTAGCATTAAAAGTATTTACTGCTGCTTCTAAACAATGGATATGCATTTCTACTATATAAGGCATTTTGAAGTCAGTATCTATTCAGATGATGTATAAATACAATTGATCTGTTTTTTCTCCCTCCAATTGTAGTTGTCCAGGCCTTGTTTACTTTATTTGGGCTTGTACACACACACTTAGTATAGTGTATGTCCTTACATGTTTGTCAGTATATGTGTATGATTTTGAGCTGTTCTTCCAGATGACTTGAGTCAGTGGAACAAGCTAATGCTATTAATTTTCAGGGCAAATAATATTTTACTATGTGCAGGCACAAATCTGGACTAAGAGACAAAATCATACGTAAAAGAAAGCAGTCAAAAAAACTCAGCTGAAGTGAAACAAGAGCAAATAGGAACAGAGGTTTTTAGGCTTAGTCATCGTTGTGTTGCCATGGCCTTTTCTGCTCTTGTGGGTCCCAGGGAAACTGTCAGATGTCTCCAAACATTTGAAGAGTGGCAGGAAGAAGGTGGAGTTTTTACTGCTGTGATGAGAGCATTTGTGATATGAGCAGATAAATGGGGAAGATTTATAAATAGGTTTTGGGTATTAATGAGTCTCCAATGATATCAGCAGCATAACTCCATTATTCTAAGAATTTGTGTCAAATCCTTTCAGTCATTTCCTAGCCCAGTCTAGTTTTAAGGCTGAATGATTCTGTAAGAGAGGGAAGCTAAGTCCATTCCTAATAGTCAAGTTTTTCTGTTGGATATTTTCTAGCTGTAGTTCTTCTCTGTTCTAGGTTCTGTCATAATGCTTACAGTGATGCAAACATTATTTCAATAGCAATAGACAAATCCATCTACTTGGCAAAGAAAAACAGTCATTTTGTGGAAATCTGGGACAAGAAGACAGAAAAACTTTCTGAACTAATTGACTGTGCACATTTTCTTAAGTAAGTTCTTCATATTGAATTCATAGCCTGATGAATATCGGGTTGCATTCTCTATCAAAGTACCTTAGTCTGCTGAAGGTGTGGGATTTGCCCAGTTCTTTGGACAAAATGTGGAACTGCTTTCCTCTCAGCCCAGACATTCAGACTATTTCATGCAAAATCTCAATTTTTAAGGCTCTTCTTATATTTCACAATCTCTGTATGATGTCAAGAGGATTCATTAAACACTGCTCAAGAAAGAAGTCTAATGCTTTTGCATCCAGTTACTCCTTGCATCCCCTGAATAAGAATGCCCTTTCTCCTGTGCACAGGTTCAGTAGGAGATCAGAGTTTTATTAAGCGACAATGATTTTCATTTTCATTTAAATTGTTCCCTCCCTGAGTGTGCCAAATACGTTTCATTTTCGTGGTGAGATTAGGAGCAGCTGTAGGTATGCTCCTCCCACTTTGCAGTGCCATTCTCCTCCTCAAACTTGGGAGTATACATGCCTCCTATTTAAAGGTCTTTCAGAGAAGACCACCTGGCTTTTAGAAGTCCAGTAGTTTGCATCCTAGTGTGTTTCTAGTCAGTCAGCTGATTAGCATTTTTTGGTCTTGTCTTGATGAACAATTGTTTAAAAGGCTGCTATTGGCAAAGTAACTTTAGTAGTTGTAGAACAGTGACCCAGCAGATGTTAATACAAATTCTCTCCGTACTCATAGGGACAAAGTGGAAAAACTAAATAAGGACTTGAAACATAGACTGGCTTACTCCGGAAGAGTGAAGACAATCTGCTTGCAGAAAAATACTGCCCTGTGGATAGGTACTGGAGGAGGACATATCCTGCTGCTTGATTTATCAACACGTCGTCCTGTACGAGTTATAGACAACTTTTGTGATTCTGTTAGAGCCATGGTAACAGCTCAGCTAGGTAAGCAAAACCATCAAACGACAGAAAATCACTACAAAGTTTAGGACTGCTGTGTCCTGTTTGGCATGTTTTCCCAGGAACAGATTAGCATTTTTCTTGTTTTGTTTGTTCATTCTATTCCATTGCTGTCACCTTCAGTCATTGTCAAACACATCAATGCTAGCTGAATGAATACCAGCAGGCTGTCATACCTGTGCCCACGTAAAACCGCCGCACATGGTCGCACCCTGCCTTCACTGTGGACTTGTGCCATGCTTCATCACAGCTCTCAACATCCCATAGTCTTCATTTTGATCTGTGTCTGCCTGTATTCTTTGTCCATCTGAAGTTTTATGCTTATGTTTTCTCTCTCTGTGAAGCTTGTTATGTTTTAATAATTTCTTCTTAATTACTTGTTGTCTAATTTTCTTGTGGAGGAAGACTCTTCCTTCCCTGGCCTGATCTGTGACCCAGGTACACAGGCTGGGTCCTGTATTCCTCTAGCAGCATAAAGCCAAGGGTTCACTGCCCTTATTGTTCTGCCAGCAGGAGAAGAAGTTGCTATGGCAGAACATGTAACAGCCTCTGTCTGTCTTGTAAGACATTCGTAAACATGGGAATAACTCAGAAGTTGATACTGAAACACTGGTGCAATCAATTTACCCTTCTGATCCAACTGCTCCTGGAGTCCTGGCCCTTTTTAAGATTATTTTGTAGGCACCTTCCTATGATCCATGCCCTGTTTCTGCTTCCCTTCTAATTTTCCTTTCCCCTCTATGTGCCATCGTTAGTTCATAACATTTCTAGTTTGTGTCTTATTTGATTGGTTTGTTTTTTTCATAACCAGGCGATTACTGTGTTCCTGCTGTGCACTGGGACTTTTCAGCCCATCTATTTACTGTGACTCTGCTACTTTGGCTTGTGGTTTATAGCAAGGTGCTTTGCTCTTAGGCTTGTCCATTGTGCCTTTGAACCCTGCTAAACCCCTACATTAAATGGAGATGTGAACTATGTTGTTTTCACGTCTGGGTTTTTCATGGTTACAGATTTTGAATAAAGGGTCTGGTTGCCTGAACTCTGCTTTCTGTCCTTTTGAAGGCATGGCATCATCTGTTCTTTCTGTCCTTAAATTACAAAGTTCCAATTAACAAGTTTTACTTTTATTTCTTTCATAAAGGGAATCTCAAGAATGTGGTCCTGGTTTTGGGATATTGCTATAAAAGTGAAACTGAAGACAACAAATGTCACAAAGGTACCTAACCTGTGTTTTGAAAAAAAATGTATTATTAGTGGAGTAGACAGTATTATGCTTGACTGCCCACTGAGAGTGGGGAGTTAATATCAACCTTTGTTACAATTTCACTGAAAGATCGTTGTTAGTTTCATTCTCTTTTATGTCTTGGGCACCGTGCAAACTAGCAGTTTGGACTAGAGGAAGCCGCTGTTTGAACTATATAATGTCATTTGCTGGAGAGCAGGTTTTGGAGAGTAAATGTCGTTGTGTAATTGGAGAATGTATCAAATGGATTTCCAGAGAGGTCTGTGCTAGGCCAGGAATCCTCAGTGGTTTTGTGAATGATGTGGGTGAAGGAACAGTGAATGTACTTCCCAGATTTTCTGACAATTCTAAGCCAAAACAAAGCCACAGGTGCACTGGAGAGCAGGATTAGAATTCAAAATTACCTTCACAAATAGAACTGAATGTTTTGGAAGGAAATTCAGTAAGGACAAATGCAAGACCTTTTATTTAATTAGGAATGATCCATTGTACCAGCATGAGGAAGTGATCAACTTTAAGAGCAGTGCTGCAGAAAAGGGATTATAATTGATCACAGGCTGAACATGAGAGGCGGAACATGAGTCAGCCTTGTCACATTGATGCAGAGAAGACAAACACCATTCTCACACCAATTCAAAACTGAAGAAGATCTGATTCTTACACTCAGCTGAGTGCTTACATGGGCTTTTTTGGAGGAGCATGTCTGTTTGGGGCTTCGATGAATGATCTGGACTATTTCAAATGCCATTAGGAATAGTCCAGAGGAAAAAATGCAGCTTTTGAGGAAATGTTGCAGGAAGATAAGTGGACTCATATAAGCAAATCGTACAAACTACACAAGGAAAGGCTTTAAATATATAAAAAAGAGGAAGGAAATAAAGACTTCTACATGTTCCTTGTGGGTAGAATAAGAACTAACCAGTTTCTATTACAAGAAGGGTGATTTAGGTCAGACATCATGAAAAGCTTCAGTTAGAATAGCAAAGCGCAGTAACATGAAGATAGAAAATCTTGGTCTTTGGGTTTTTATAAGAACAGTTTGGTGCTCTGATAAATGCCCCTTTTCGCTGTTATCACAGTTTAAGTGACCCCTAAGAATGTGGCAATGACAGTATGAAGCTGAGAGTGGCAAGTGTAGATGAGCTTGCCCCTGCTCATGCAAGTGTTCTCAGTTACGCTTATTCCACTAGAACTACTGCAATTTCTTCATGAATAAAGAGCTGTTTGTGTGAAGGGAGATGGAAGGAGTGACCTTTTCCCAGCATACATACTACCTTATGAAATCAGTTTTCATTTTTAGTTTACAGTGAATAGGGTTTGAGTCTTGTAAACATTAGCAGGGTATCTTCTCAGGAAAATAGAAACAAAATGTTATGCAGGCACCTCAGTAGCTCAGGCCTATACCTTATGGCCCACAAGCACCAGAAATGTCTTTTCAAGTGCTTTTAAATGCTATACTCTAAGTTTAGGTAATAGAATCCAAATCGTTGTGCAAGTACAGCTTGTAACCCATAAGAGCACTACCTCATACATTGTTCTAATGCCTGACCACTCTTTCAGTAAATATTTTTTTTCCTAATACCCAGTCTTAACCTCCTCTGGCACAACTGAAGGCCATGTCCTCTCATCCTGTCATTAGTTGCTTGGAAGAAAGGACCAACTCTTGCCTCATTATAACCTCCTTTCATGTAGTTGTAGAGAGCAATAACATCTCCCATCAGTCTCTTCCAGTGTAAACAATCCCAGTTCCCTACGCCACTCCTCATAGGACTTGTTTTCTAGACCCCTCAAGAGCTTCATTGCCCATCTCTGGGCACACTCCATTCTTCCAGATTCTAAGCATCATGTTTGTGGAGGCAATTAAATGTCTAATTGATTTAAAAAAAAGGCAGCTAAGCCAAACCATTTCTAGTTCACACAGTAATTCATCTCTTTGCAGCTTTCAATATTTTTATATTTTCTTCTTTTCCAGAGTTACAGTCCTGTGTGGCAGTATGGGACATTAATCTGCCCCATGAAGTGCAAAACCTGAAAAAACATATAGAAATGAGACAGGAATTAGCAGAAAAAATGAAGAGCTTTTCTTTAGACTGAAAAGGTCACCCTGAAAATGCCATTTTCTTTTCTGTTGTGCAACATTTGCGGCTTATTCTTGCTGGAGTTTTTAATTGAAAGCAAGGAGAGTATTACCATGGAAGAGGTAATTGGTATTCTTGGGATACCGAGAAAAAGGGAGGATTACTTATTTGTACTATTTGAAATGACAGATAGCTGTTGAGAATTTCTGAATTAGAAAGCAAGGATAGAGTTGTGTCACTGTGAATGTTACTATTTGCATATGTATGTTGTACAGCTCACTTGGAAAAGCCAAGAGAAAACGCAGGGTGAAAGCTCCAACCTAAACACTGATACAGCCTGTACCACAAAACGCAGCGCGCTGCTGCAGCCAGACCTTGAGCTCTTAGTCCAGCTTGCTATGTTGCTTATCTCAGCCTAAAATAAGAGAACTTTCACTTTGATATTTCTAACATGTGAAGTCTTTAATAAGTCTTGGTTTAATTTGTATCATTACTTTGGAGCTAAGCAGAGAAACCTTGAGGAGTGTAAGAACTGGCTACCTCTTATGCATAACTACCAGAACTTGTTGCTGGACATCTTCACTGAAGAGCTCTATGCCTTTTGCTGCTTTCTGGCTGGGAGTCAAAACTGCATTAACCTGTGCTCTAAAGAAGTGCCTTATTTCTGTCCATTACAGACAGACAAAACGTTCTTCTTTTTTGTTAATACCAAAAGAATTTATATTGAATCTATCCTCGAATCTCAAGGAGTGGAATATTCAGAGCCATTCCTGAGCTTATGGAGATGAACAAGTTTTGGAAAACTACATACTAGGACAACAGTATTTGTTGTGTCCAGCTGCGTCATTGGTGTATTTTCTGCCACTTGTGAGTGTGTGCTCAGGATTTGTTTCAGATATGCACCCCAGTTTAATGTACTCTTGTAATCTGCATACTGAGAATAATCTGCTATTTATATGGAATTTTATAACTCAGAAAGTATATATAAACTTATACTCTGTTTTTAAAAAATAGTATTCATTATGTCTTGTGATAATCTTTATTTATAGTCATTTTGAGATGTAAGCTTTAAACCTTTTTATTAAAGCTGTGCTTTGTTAATAACAGTCTACTTTCTGACTGATGAATTTTCAAGGAGACGCTTTGGTGTGCAGTTGTTGTGGAGCTTAATCCCTTACAGCAGGATGATGGAAGACCGCAGTTCCACGGGTTTTGTTGACGCAGATGTATTCCCACTTGTCCTCTGTCTCTTAGTGCCTGAGCTCTCTTCCAATCCCCGGGTTGTCTCCCACTTGGTGTTTTTTTTCCTCTTTCCCAGAGATGAGAGATCACCTGTACGCACTATTGTCCATGCAGTCATTAAATCACCTGTTCCAACATTCTCTGGAGAAGAATCATCCATAGACTGAATCAGGTTTGCATGTTGGGTAGCAAAGGGATAACAAAGGAAGAAAGACACAGTAGCAACCAACCAAAAGAGAGGAGATGAATACAAGCCTGATGGATTTGGGCACTGTTGAATTATCAGTGATGAGAAGGTAAAATTCTGTAACAGTGGGTACCTACTGTGACTATCTTTTTAGAGCACAATGATCCAGTTGCATCCTCCCCAAATACTCTTTTTGTACCTTAAGAGAATGTTTGGAAAAGATCTTGTGTTGGTGGTGTTCCATTTAGGGGATAAAGCTGGCAAGAGATGAATCCCCCTTCCATTTCTAGCTGACCCTCTGAAAGGGGCAGCTGGACTTCATTTTTTACTAGATATGCCAGTTATTGCTGTGAGTATAGGCTTCACACTAGACACCCGAAGAGCCTGTCTACTGTAGTAATTTGGTGCAGGAATAGTTCAGTTCATTTGTATGCAGCATGAATAAACTTCAAGATTGACAGTGATAAATGCACTAAACTGTTGACCAGCTTTATAGCCATAAAAATATGACTGCAGTCACAACTTCAGTCACCCAGGGAAGCTCTTGGCCTAGCAAGGGGGTGGTCACAAGTCTTACCAAAAGGTAAGACAAAGGTGTGCATGATTTTAAGAAGGGAAAAAATAATCTCCAAGATGTATTATTTTGTAATAGCAAAGGATAGTTGAGCAGAAGTTTAGAAGCAAATGCAAGTAAAATGCAAAAAAAAAGCTCACTGTAAATGTGAGCTGTGCAGGTGCTGTGTGACAACAGCACCTTTTGAGTAGATAGCACAATAAGACTCCTCAATACTTCACACTGGCTCCTGTTCAATTAAGGAAATTAATTACACCATCAAATTGTAAAACAGACTTTCTCCTGCCCTGACCTTATGCTGACTGGTACCTACCATTTACATGGTTTATTTAGACGGAGCAGTAAGTGAATTGTTTTTTAAGTGTCCTGGAGTCCTGTATGTCCCAACAACCCTCTCCCTCTGTGGTTTGAATGGGAGAGGAAAAGGCAGGAAAAACCTGTTTCCCCACCCTGCCCTGCAGGCCTGAAGTGGGGGGAGTAAAGGGCCCTTCCCGCACAAGGGGTGCCCCACGCAGATGCCTGCATTGGAATCAGGCTGGTGCGTGGCTGTGGTCTTTGCACCTAGGAAATGGTAACTCGACCCTTTGACTAGGAAGGGTATAAATATTGGGGGACTTCCCGCTTTGGGGTTCCCGCCTTAGAGTTCTCTGCCACCTGGATAGTTCCTGCAGAAAGAGTCCCCTGGCGCTCTGAAGGGCAAGCTCCTGAGGGACAGGACCGTCCCTGCTTTGGACTACTTCCCACCATAAGTACCCCCTTTATGCAACTTAATAGGCCTTAATGAGCCTCGGATGTCTTCTGAAGGAGAGCGAGTGGACAAGCATGTGGAGCGCCCTTTCTCTCAGCCAGCCTGACTCACCTGTGAGTAAACTTTAGGCTCAGCCTGATTAATAGTGGGGAATGCTCTGTTTAGTAGGTTAGCCTTTTTTAACTCCTCACTTCCAAAATAGTCAAATTTATCTATGGTATCCTTGTAAGATCTTCTCAATCAAATTGCATCTGCTAATTAAATCTAAATTAATTTCTGGATATAGTTTTGGGGGCACGTTTTGGGAAAATAATTCTATTTTTATATATATTCCTGACTCGGCCACGTTAATTCCCTGCCTCCACAACATGAAGTTACTTAAAAATTATGATAATCTGATAGATCTGGTTTAAAAACAAACACACACACACACATGCCAAAACAAAACAGTAATTTTTGCTTCTGGCAAAAACTGAAGTAAAATCAAGCTAAGGCCTTTTTTCCCCTTTTCTTATGCATTGCTTCCTGAGAACGTGGCAGGGGAATGGCAGCAGTCTAGGGTGGCAGACAAAGAAAAGCCAAAGAATAGCTGATGATGCAACAGTGCCCAACAGCACAGTCCGCTGCTAGCCCAATATCATTCCCATTTCCAGGTACCCTGCTTAGGTGCTGCCATTGAGACTCCATGAATCCCACCCTGGCAAAGAGGGCACGTCCGGCAGGGCAGAAAATGTGACTGCAGCACCTGAACAGGCCCACAGCTCTTCCTTTTGGAGGACACCAAAGACAGGAGACAAGCAGACTGGCAGCAGCACAAGGCTGCCCAGCAAATGTCCCTTGCAGGGCACTGCCCTGCCCTGGTGGCACCATCCAGGCATTAATCTTTGGGGCTGCATCCCAAGTACTCCAGCTGAGACAACTCCTGCACGATCACCGCCTCTGCCACAGGCACCGCAGTCAGGGGTTCACACTTGACCAGCTCACAACTGTCACTAAGGAACAACCTGAGGCCAGGCTTGCTCTTTGCAACACCTCTGTTGTGCATGGGCCTCTTTAGGCATGAGACCGCAAAAGGGGGAAAAGCATTTCATAACAAGCTCTCTTTTCGAATGCTTTCCCGAGACAAGGATTACCTGTAACTAGTCACAGATGGAAAGAAGCCTTGAGCTCCCCCACAGGCTCTGGGTCAGCCTGATGTGGTGACAGGAGCACAATGACTCAGGTCACAGAGTCATACAGCCTCAAGTATTGTCATTTCTTCCTCTGCTCTGCGTTTTAGCAGCTTTTTCAGATACCAGCCCACATGCAATCATTGGCAACCAGGACACAGCATGGTTGGACAAACCTTGACATTGTAGAGAGAAGTGCAGGCAGTAGCAACAAACATCCAGCTCCTGCACTGCAAATATATTAACTTTAGTTCACTGATGCTCAGTTCTGCTTTTTTCTTACCTTGATGTCTGTGGTCACCTTGAAAGCATCTGTTTCCTAGGAGGTAAGCACAAACCATCTGCCTCACTACCACCCACCATGCTCCTGCCCTCTGTGATTTGGAGTTTATAGCAGCTGAGCAGACTGAGGCTGAGAAATGTCAGCTTTATACTGTTATCACCAGAGGTAATACAAATATATTTATTTTAGTGTGTTTAAGCCTTTGGAAAAGCAGCAGTAACGTTTGCAGCTTGCAAAGCCTGGATTGCCTCCCTGCCAGCTCCCCTCCCTTGCTGCTGCTTGCTGACCAAGTCCATATAAGAATGAAGAAAGGAAAAACCTATTTGTTTTTTTTCTGTAGAGGTCACCCAGGGTTGAGGAACATCAGGACCAGCCACCCACCCTGGTGAATTAGGGTTTATAAGGGCTGGCAAGACACAAGGCAGCCAAAACCATCTACTTCTGGCAGAATCCATCCCTCCAGCACCTTCCTTCCTGTGAGATGCTTCCTGATCGTGCTCTGAAACAAGCTCGTGCTGCTCAGAGCTGCATAGCACTGACTCCTACACACCTCATTAGGGATGGGAAGCAACAGGTCTGCACATACTGGCCAGGAGGTTGCCAACAAGCCCTGGTAGGTCTGGGTGACACCTTACATAAACATAAAGGGAAGCCAGTTTTATGCATTGGTGATTTTCTTACATTACATTACCGTCCCTCGGGGTGTTCAGAAAAAGACTGGATGAGGCACTAAGTGCCATGGTCCAGTTGTCTGGATAGGGCTGGGTGATAGGTTGGACTGGATGATCTTGGAGGTCTCTTCCAACCGGGTTGATTCTATTCTCTTCTATTCTACTGTAACCACTTCCTGATGAGCACCTGTGTAAAATTTGCATGAATTTCAGCTGCTCTGAAACTCGGTATTCTGCTGAGCTATGTCCCCAGGTTCGCACAGTAAGGAGAGTTGAGCTGAGCTGACTTTTTGAAGCTAAATTAAGTGAGTTCTGACCCCAGGGTGTTTCATTTGCACCTGTGGTTCATGTTCCAGAACTGAGGGAGGCCACCTCAGATACAGAGACAACCCACTCGGGCTCAGACATATTCCCCAGCCCTCCCCTCTGATGAGAAACTATCCATTCAATGGGGCAAACATTTTCTTCATCCCAACCAGGCCTTTCTAGGTGCTGCTGACAGCGGACCGGAAGTCCACCTACTGCCCCCTCCCCACGTACTGCTCTGGGAACAGCACTTTTGCGTTAGTGTAAAACTCAGGTGTAGGCAAAACTCAAATCGCATGCACACAGGCAAATCTTTCATGAGCTTCCTATTACTCAAAAAAAGTTAAACATTTTAGAAGTGAATTTCTGAGCTTCGCTGTCCTCTGCCAGAGGCTATACTCCCAGATGAAGCAGAGCAACAGCAGCCTCTAATGGGCAGAGGGCAGCAGGCCAGGACGGCCTGGGCCCTCTCGGCGGCCGTGCTCAACTGAAAGGCCGCGGTCCTGCACACTCGAGGGGCCAGCCAGGTCGTTCACCCACCCCCCCCTCACCAGTGATTTTCAAGTCTCATCCATGTGTTGTTCCCCCACTCTTTTTATTTTTTCCCCTCCAACATAGTAGTCTGTGCCGAGCAATTTGCCACTGGAAAATCTTATGGTGAAACACACTCCCACTTTGTAATTACAGGAAACAAGCAAACAAGAAAACCAACGCCCAAAACGTTTAGTTCCACAGTCTTAGAGCTGGTGCAGCTCAAACCCAGCAAGGAACATAAAGGCCTCGACTCTGCAGGGGATTAGAATTTGCTAGCAGAGAGCAATCAGAACTACTGGAAGAAGCTGCAATCCCTGTTGCTGGAAATAGTGAAGAAATAAAATCAGTATTTGGTGTCTGCATTTCCAATACAACCAGTGCCAGATAATACTTAGAGGATGATGAGGCCCTGCTCCTGCAAGCTCCCAGGCTGGGCAGCTTTACAAGACCTGGCACTCGTTGGTGCAGCTGGCACAAGGAGTACATGACAGAGGCACACAAAGATGGCTGCAGGGGACCCCACCTGGAGCACTCTGCCCAGTTCTGGGGTCTCTATTATAGGAAAGATCTAGAGGTGCTGGAATGTGGCTGGAGAAGGGCCACAAGGGTGATCAGAGGGCAGGAGCTGCGCTGTTGTGAGGACAGGCCGAGAGAGTTGGGGCTGTTCAGTCTGGAGAGGAGAAGGCTCTGAGGAGACCTTGTTGTGACCTTCCACTATCTGAAGAGGGTTACAAGAAAACTGGGGAGGGACTTTTTTAGAGTGTCAGGTACTGACAGGACAGGGGGGGAATGGGTCTAAGCTAGAGGAAGGGAGAATCAGATTAGATGTTAGAAAGAAGTTGTTCAGCATGAGGGTGGTGAGATACTAGCACAGGTTGCCAAGGACGATGGTGGAAACCTCATCCCTGGATGATTTTGAGGCCAGGCTGGATGCCACTGTGGGCAACCTGATCTAGTGTGAGGTGTCCCTGCCTATGGCAGGGGGATTGGAACTGGATGATCCTTGAGATGCTTTCTAACCCTGACAATTCTGTGATTCTGCGAAGGCCCTTCTGAGGGGATGCCAGTGGCCTTGGCCCCAGAGAGAAGCGTGGATGGTCACTCCTGGAGGTCAGAGAGCCATCAACTTGCCCAAATACAGACATGGAGATGATGGTCAATAGACAGGAAAGCACATCCCCACCTTCTTTTAGTCCTGCTCCACCTCACTTGGGCACATTTCTCCAGTTAAAGGATTTATCCTGATTTAAATGTTCTCTGGGCTGTGATCATCCCCTTTGCCTTCCACACAGGCAGCTCCAAGACCTCAGAAGAACAAAACACAAACCAGCTGTTGTTACTCAGTTGCCTCCCGGCTGCTGAACTCAGAAATAGGAGCTCCAGTTTCACTGAAAGCATGCCAGTTTCACTGAAGGACTCATCGTTCTCTGCCCTTGTAGGAAAAGCTGCAAGACGAAGGATGATGGGAGCTCCCCAGCTCCGACAGAAGCTCTTGTGGACCCTTACAGTCCAGCTCCACACAGCTACTCCCCATCTTACTTCGCCCATGGTGAGGGTCCTGCATAGTGGCCACAGGCTGCCTGTGGATCCAGTCCATCTACTGGGCTCCTTGGGGAACAGCTTTTGGGCTTGTAGACCACAGGACCCTCACTCAGAATAGCACACCATTGACACTTCCAGTTCGTGGTGGCACAGGCAGGCACACAGGCACAGCAGCCTGAAGGAGCTGTTTGCTCTGCACCTGCTCAGCATCTGTTTGCAGTCACCTCTTGCTCCCACAGCAGATTCCTCCTGAATTCAATCCAATCTGGCTAGTTTTCATACCTCAAACCACAAAGAAAGTGAGCAAGCCACAATGAGATTTTCCTTGAATCCCAGCATGCTGAAGCCAGGGAAAGGCTCAGAGCGTACCCTCAGTGTTCCCCTGCAGAAAGCACACTGCAGTACAACCACCCAGCACTGTTTTCTGATTTGATGAATTTATGGATCAGAGAGACACAAAAATTAACACTCCAAATAGCAGCTGCAATCTGTGGAACCAGAGTGGCTGTGAAAGAAGCAAGTGGAGAGCATCAGTGCCATGTGCCCCGCCCATCTCTCTTGCGTCCCAAGGGCACGTGGGATTGTCTGCCCTTTGGATCAACTACAGCTAGAGTTTCAACACCAGCCATGTTTCCCCATCACAGCTTCAGGCAACCAGCCCTGCTCTGATGCCATGGGAGCTGCTGAATGTTCCTGGACACCATTCTCAGTTCTGCATCAGTCCCCACAGCCATTCAGCATCTCTATGCCTGCAGAGGGCTCAGAGCCCCCTGCTCATGGCCACTGCTGCCAGGCACCACTAGAGGAGGACTTGCACAGTTAAAAAGACTTGAAGCAGGTAAATTAGACCTTATGTGAAGTCCTGACATAACTAGGTTTCTACCTGTTCTTATCCTTGGCAGGACTTCATCAGAAAGGGGCCATCAGAAAAGAAGCATCACATACCATGCACATGGGATATGTGTCATGCTACCGAATTCAGTTGCAGACTCTGTGCCACAAAGAGGGCTCTGGTCAAGCACCTGCACAGTGCCAGCAAAAACTGTTGCTAGGGGCACAGAGCCTAACCTCCTCCTGCCCACTTAGCAGCTAAGTAAGAAACAGCCTTCTGAACATGACTCTCAGTAGAAGGCAATCTCCTGTTGCAACTATGCAGCAATGTCTATAAAAAGATCAATTTTCAAACTCATGTCATTTCTGCAAGTTTTCCATTGGACTTTTACATCTGCATCCCCAGGGTAAACTTGAGATGGGAGCATGAATGGAGCTATTCACCACGGCAGACTAACCACTTAGACTAGCTGACTCACCTGCTGTCTCCGTTCTCTGTTTGGTACTCCATTCTGGAACAGTGCTACTGTGGATTACAGCTGTCTTGAGGATGTAACACAGGAACAGGAATTCAGCAAGAGGAACAGGGCACCTTGTTTTCTCATCCCAAGACAAGGAGACCCCCCTCTGTCAGAGGACAGCACTGCTCTACAAACACCCACCACTTACTCCTGCAGTACTAGCTCAGGCACAAAAGTGCAGTGGGGAAGGTAGTGCGTGCCAAAGGCGAGTGTTACCTTCTTCAGCAAAACCTTGCTTGTGCAATGGCTGGAAAGGGAAATCTCTGCTTACCAAAGCAGTTGAATGTATTCAAGAGCAGAAGGTGGACAGATCTACACCACCAAACCTCAGCCAAGACACCAAAGGTAAGAAGGCAGAGTCTCTTAAGACTTCATGAGACATTAACAACTGTATGTTAACTCCATATACATGCAGGGACATTTTGCTAAACTACAGACCAAGGCCGAATCCTAGATACAATTAGCACTGACTGTTTGTAAGGGAGGTGGGGGAAAAGGAGAAAAGAAAACAGTGTGTCCTTATTAGAAGGTACTTTGCAACTATGCACCAATCTGACTAAGAAATGCCTATAGTGTACTCCACATCCCCACCTTATGGGGATTCTGCCTTTTAAATTAAAACAGATGGAAATCTTTACAAATACCCCCAAACTAGCTGCTTGTATTTCCCATCTTCTCAGACAAAAGCTGTGGTGCTTGGCTACTTCTGAAGAATTGGAGAGCAGGGAGTTTTACCACCATGAAGGCACCAGAGGTGGGATCGAGGTGATCGCACCAGAGGTGGGATCGAGGTGATCGCACCAGAGGTGGGATCGAGGTGATCGCACCACTCTTGCTTCAAGAAATCCTTAGTACCAGATCTTCTCCCATGTAACTAGATAGCAAAATGACAAGGCAAAAGCTGCCTCCCTGACCTTGGTTTTGTCTGCACAGTTAATCACAGCTGCATTTATAGCAAATATATATATATATCCATCTCTAAGTGTTCCTAAGCAACTATGCCAACCACTTAGGGCTCAGTTTGTCAAATCAGTCCCTGAAAAGCTTAAAAGGATCTCAGGCAAGGCAAGCCAGCTTGCCTTGCAAGGACCTTGCTCAGCTCCCTGCCCTGCCATGGACCACTCCCCATGGACACAAGCAGGCACCTTTGGCAGAGCTGTCAGCTGCAGAGAAAGATGAGGCGCTGCACCCACAGTGCAGGTCCCCATCAGGGAGCTTTTGAGATGGAATAATCTGTTTTCTTTCAAATTATTTGTCTATTTCTAGGATAAGAATTTCAGGAGAGCAAAAAGCAGCTTGGGTTTGCCTTTTTAAAGAAAGTCTGCTACACCAGTTAATCCAACCCCTTTCGTGCTACACAGCCACATGCCTTTCTTCCTCACCTCCCTGCCAGTAAGAGCCCCAAAACATCTGCTAGAAAAGGTCAGGAGGAAAGAATGAAGAGTGGAAGCAGGGAGATTTCCATTCATACACCCACTTCACTCTCATTTAATGGTCTGTTCTGCAATAAGCACCAATACACACCAGAGAAGGTGATGAGAAAAACAGAGCCATGGGAAGCATGAAGGCAGTAGCCACAGCATACAGTAGGATCTGTCAGTGTCTGACCTCCATCACTGTTCAGCTACACCTACCACAGCACAGTGCATACAATTCAAGAGCACAGCACATCACTCAGCTATAAGACAGCATTATTATAAATTACATGCATTTACTCCTTACTCCCAGCTCATGTTCAGTGTTCCCCCTCCTCTCCCCAGCTGTGCGTTTTGACATCTTCAGTTCTTATCCTGCTAGCTTGGCTTTCACTACATCCTCTGCAGAAGAGGGACCTGCCCTGCATGGTCTCCCCTGCCCACTGAAACATCACATCCCCTCTTCTGCTGTACTGTAAAACAAGCAAGTGCCCTTACTGAAGCCCTTGTGTGGGTGCTTGTGCTGGCTACATCATCTTTTTCTTTCTCTGGTTAGAAACCCTCTGCAAAATACATCAAGAAACATAGTAGGGAGGTGAGACATTTTAACTCTGAGCTTTGACAATGGCCCCCTGTCAGTGCTGTTATGATTCTGGCTTGCAGGCAACAGAGACAAGTGTTCCATCCTTCTAAAAACCCATCTTGGCCTTTCCTCTTGAGCCCCAAAAACAGGTTACTTGAGAAATATCTGCTTCCATCCCCTCCTCACCTGTTGGGGCTCTCAGCAGCTCTCTGTGATTGAGAGACCCAGGGACACCAGCAGCCAGGTACAGAATCTTAAGTCTTTGGATGCAGTCAAGGCAACCGCACTCCTTCTAACACAACCTACACCCCACAAGAACAAAGCAGCAGTGAAGCAAAACCCAAGCCATGACAGCTGGAAGTGGAAAAGACTTTTTGCCCAGAAAGACAGCTAAGGGGGACAGAGAAGCAAAAGCAGTCTAGAAACAATGTGCTATGAACACACTTTCAAGAAATTCAGAAATTTCCTCCCGTGTTCTCTCTTCAACATCATTTATGAGTCAAAGATAAAAATACATATTTTTACCATCTCTTCTGACCCAGAAACTGGTATTTTTCATCTACTATCTCTCATTTAGAAAACACACAGCAATCAGCATCAGAGTTTCCACTTCCCTTGAGACATCCATTCCTTTAATTTTTCAATACTAGTCGCTTTTAGACAACATGCATAAATGTGACCAAAAAAGTCACTGCAACAAACCTCTCTTTTCTCTGGAACATCTTTGCACATGCTGCATGACAACATGCAGTGCTATTTGTATCAAAGTCTGTGGAAAGAAAGCAAACAGCACAGCAGCAGAAGCTCAGCTGACCCAGTATTCACTCAGCAGTGCAGCATCTCACATCTGGAAATCAATGTTGAATTTTCTTTCACTGAAAACCAGCAATCACACAAGCTTCATTCTAGATGGAACAACATGAATACACCACACAAGGATTTAAGACACATTAAGCCACTTGGCTCTTTTATGTGAGAATAGAAAACAACATTTAAGTTCTGGTACAGAAAGTCAACTGAGAACAGCATCTCCCACCAGCAGTCTGTTCCAGGCAGGTAAGAAACAAGTGTTAAAAGCCCAAAGCAGAACCAATCCAAGCAGAAGTACGGAAGAAACCTCAGGAGGGAAATTCTGATCGGGACCTAAAAATATACAGCTTTTGCCTTTTTTGCTCACTGAGAACAAGAATTTCTCAAAGTTGCTGAAGTTTGAATCAGTGTTTAAAAAAAAAAATAGAGAGAAAACCCCAAGCCTGTCAAGCCCAAGGAACTGGCTTTAAGAAAGACCTTAATGAAGGTGTTTCTTAATTTCCCACACTTTATTACCTATTTCATATAATTTCTCAGTTTAGGAAGCCCTTTGCTTTGCATAGCAAATCAGCTACATAATTTACAGTGCTCATCACCAAGAACCTGTCCTGTAAAGTACTTTAACAGAAGTCAGCAAAATCTGACACCACCACAGAGATTTTTATTTTTCCACAATCAGTCCTCTTAATTATAATATTAATTCCATGATAAGGCCAGAGTCAGCATAATTTCTTAATATATTATTAAATCACTTTTGCTGAGAAGGAATAGTTGTTTTTTTCTTCACCCTGGTGGAGTAACTTTAGCCACAGGTTTATGTCAGCAGTTCAGCAGTAAGAGAATGTTTAGTTTCTCAAAGCACCATCTGCATTAACATTCATTCTCAGCAACATATTTACAATATAAAACTGATACTGCTCTCTTCATTTATTTCACAAAAACCTTCATGAAACTAAGGATTAATTCTGCAGATCTCCTGCTGTCAATTGTCTGCAGTAAAATGATTCAGATTCCCTGAAGTCACCTACTACCAGCTACCACTGCAGACTTCCCAACTGCTCTGAATTCTACATTTCTGCAGTATTTATCCAAACCACAGCAAGGCAGCTTTTTGTTCTTTTTCTTCCTCATATCCAGGATTTACATCCCATAGCTTACATGCTAGCAGCAGGGATACAACAAAGGTTCCATCAAAGAAATGTCTTTATCAAGAGGTGTACAAAGATTTCCTAACCTTTTGCTAGAGAGTCCTACCTTTCATCAAAGCTAGTCAAATGTCTTATTTAAAACGCTTATTACAAGTCAGAAAACTGGGCACACTGGAGCACGTTCTCAGAGTCCTTGGACACTTCCACATCAACATTATTCACACTTTTGGGAAAGCAGCTGTGCAACACCACAGAGAAACTTCTCTATGTGATGTGTTTCTTCCACTAAGGAACGGTGGGACTACAGAAAGGCAGTGGCTATGACCAACGTTATGGCTTGGGCTCCACCTTACTCCCTGAGTTCTCTCTGATCTCACTCTTCCTCAGAATTTTCTAGGATTGTTCCCCACCTGTAAGAACATCATCTTAGCCCCCATCCCCACCATCACAAAATAAACCCCAAACCCATGTGTACACCTAAAAGAAACCTCAGCTCTGTTCCTGTCCCCTCTCTGCTTGCTGCCCAGCCATTCCACACATCCCATTTGTACTCCTCTCCTTGGAGTTTACTAGCCTTCCCAGGCACAGAACCAATATCACTAAGATGCTTCAGCAGTCAATGGCAGTCATCATAAAGACATTCAGCTTGAGTATGAATACTGTATTGGCAGCAATGCTCCTTTCATCTCCAGAAGACGGTCCACCTCACTGGTCTTACAACCTCCTGTAACTCCATGTGCACTTAAACAAAAAAAAAAACTCTACACAAATTGTTTTGTTGGGTTTTTTCCTATAGGCTTCATTTTTTTGCTGCACATCAGCACTGTCTCAGCATATTGCACAATGTTTTCTTTATTATAAAAAAAGTCTTCTCTATCAGGCAGGACGAAAAAGTTTTCTCAGGAGGCTAATGCATACTATTGTCCGTAATTAGAGGTAAGTGGTTGCTTGTGTGGCCATCAGGAAGTGGGACCTAGTCAAAGAAAAGCAAAGCATTATTAATGGCTTGTCAGAAACAGAATCAGCCTTTCTGATCCCAAAACACACCTCTTTATTCCTATGTATATTCCTATTCTTGTATGTCTTTTACCTGGTCTCTGAAACAAAGATTATACAAATCCATGTACCTTCCCACCTCACTCCCCGCTCACATAACCCTGCCAGCTGGCAAACTTTGACCAAACGTGAGCAAGGCAGAAGTCTTAAAAGCTATCTACAGTCTTTGATGGGAAAAATAACAGTAAAATAAAATCAAGTAGTTGCTAGAGGAGCAATCCTAGTGATGGCCAATGAAGGGAAATGTAAAGACTGCTTGGGCCTTTCATCCTGCTTGGCAGTAGCCAGCAGGCTCATCACTAGCAACGCTGAACCCCTGAGACAGGCATTGCCTCTTCTTTGGCCAGCTGGCCAAGCAGAAGAGTGCATGAGGGAGATACGACAAGGCCTGGAAAAATAGGTAATTTTCACAGCAATGTAAATAAAAAGAATATAGTAAGGACAATGGAGAGAATCTAGCAGAGAAACCCTAATGCACTGGGTTTTTTTTATGAGGAAAGACCAAGGGAGCCAGGTCTCTTTAGCCTGGAGGAGACTGAGGGTGACCTCAGTAATGCTTATAGATATGTGAAGGGCAAGTGTCAGGAGGGGGGAGTCAGGCTCTTTTCTGTGATGTCCAGTGCAAGCTGATGCATAGGAGGTTCCAGGGGAACATAAGGAAACTCTTTTTCACTGTGACAATGAAGAGCACTGGAACAGGCTGCCCAGAAGATTGTGGTGTCTCTTTCTCTGGAGACATTCAAAACCCTGAACGCGTTCCTCTTGTGACCCTGTTCTGGCAGGGTGGTTGGACTAGATCTCTTCTGACATCCCTTCCAGCCCCTAACATTGATTCTGTGATTAATTCAGCTTCTTAAAAAACACTTTGCTTCTTTAAGTGTTAGGTTTTCCAACTGTTTTCAAAAGCTGTTAAATCTCTGCTCATATGTATGTCATGGGGGAAGTTTATTGCAAGCATCTTAAATTCTACTGGGACTAAGTCCCAGAGTTGTCCTTATCATTCATTCTCAGGTAGCTGTACCACTTGTTTAATACTTAAGAGAAAGTTTTTCTTACTGATGTGGATCTGTGAGAGCCCAGTCTGAAACGGCAAAATATAATTTCTGCTACAAATCTTCCAAAGCCATGTAAAATCCCTGTAATGTCGAAGATGATTTAAACTGTTACAAGTAGTAAAGCCACAGTTATTTACAGAAGTATTACAAGAAAACTCTACACAATAGAGGGCTTACAGTGCAGTAAACTGCTATATAAACCAGTTAGAAATGAGCATACAAAAGGAAACATCCAGGACAGGGCAGAATTTTAACATTCTTAAAGGCATCAATAAAAGCAAAGCCAAAGCTACCCAAGCAAATGTAATTGCCCCTCCCCAACCTTATGGGTGAAAATATATTCTGTGGGACTGAAATATCTACTTTAATAGAGTGTTCTTAGTTCAGGGTCTCTTTATGCTCTCTTCAAGTGAAAACCAAGCCTTAACTAGTAAGTGAATCAAGTCTTTTCAGGTTACTTTATTTTCTTTGAAGGAGCAAATCTTGCAGTACATTGACAAATTAAAAAAGGAAAATCTTCCCAACTACTTCATATAAAATTTCTACCCAGAGTAATTTCTATCTCAGCTTTTGGCACTGATTTAGCACTGATCCCAACTATAAGTAGAATGTATAGATAAATCTATGTACATCTCCTTGCTATTCTAGAAGTAAATAAACTATGCTACAGTTACTAAAGAGGAAACAGCAAGTTCTCAGAATAACAGATAAAGTACCCTGGGAATCCAAATAGACATGCTAAAGGTTCACGACTCCTCTGTAGTTTATCCATATAATATAAATTCAACATAATATGCATGCCAGAAAAAAACCAAGAAGTTCTGGTATAATTAATGAGGAAAAGCACTGATAGCTACCTGTGGTTGAAAAAATTCCCCCAATAATGCCACAGAGCCTCACTAAGAACTGCCAAAAAGGCATGTGTTCTTCCGTCACTGTCACCATAAGTGAACTGATGTCATATTTCATGAATATTCCTGATACTCCATGACTGCCAGCTGCATGGTTAATTACTCTTTCCTGAAAGAAGAGCAACAAAAGTTAGTCACTTCTTATTAGTCACAAGGAAAACAATCTTAAGAAATGTGATTACAAAAAGCTACTTCATCAGAGTCAGCAATCAATGGAAAACCAGAGAACATCAAGGTTACTTTTGGCCAGTACCTTCTAAAAGTCAAACATTTAAAAACAATTTACTTTCCTGGTCACTGGTCTTCTGTGCTGCATATCAATGCTTACATATCAGGCTCTGGTACTATCCTCTAGAGATTTACTTATACAGTTACTTAAACAAGAATAACTATAGAGTTTGGTTTTGGCATCTGTGAGAGTTAAGTGCCACAGCCAGTCTAGCTTGTGAACTCAGGTGAGTGCACTGGTTTAACACAGTGCTCCAACTCTTCCTGCTTCATGCACCACTGTTAATTGCTTAAATCAGGATGAGACCTTCAGGTGACATTTAAGTTGTTGCCTTAGCTACAGCAGTTTTCCCACAGGGTGTATATAAATCTAAATACTGCATCTAAGACTCATTAGGCTTCATTCCCCTCCTTCCTCGGAGCATACATCTAGATTCAAATGCCACAGGAGGCATGGCTCTCAGAAGTATCAGGGAAGACTCTAAATTAGAGTACACCATAAAGCAGTTTCAGAAGCTTAAGTTATATTAGACCAATGCCATTTTTCCCCCTCAGTGTATACATACACGAAAGACAAAATCCATTATTTCATAGGAGGAAAACTTTTTTTTTAAATCAAAATTTCTGGGGTCTGAAAACTGAGAACCAGTATCAAACCTCCAATTTTTCTAAGTCAGATCATTTCAGACAGTCACACTGCAAGAAACACACCTCAATAAAAATAATAACAAATTTGCCATTGTTTCTAAACAGATTGGAACCCCAAGTCTAGCGCAAGAATTTCCACAGTTTCTTCCCATTTGCTCAGATTCTTAAACCAAAAGGCTGCAAAGAGGAGAGTGTGGCTGCTATAAATCTCTACTTTAAAATGTTTCAGAGGAAAGAAAAAAAAAAAACAAAACCCAAAAATCAGTGCAACTGTAAGTTTCTTTCTGAAGTTTGATATCATTTTGTCCTTACTCAAAGGTGTTGAAAAATCCACTACCAGGTGAACTCTGGATGAAAATACAGAAGAGCAGAAGAAAAGAAGATAACTGACTGAAGACAAACTCCACTGTGTTTAGGCTAGTAAGAGTAGAGAAGACAGATAAGCAAGACTGGACAAAAGAGCAAAGTATCACAGTCCTGTCTGACCTGTAGACTGAACAGTCTGTGGTCAAAACCATGTAGAACACAGTACAAAATAAAAGGTAGAATAATATTTTGGAAAACACAGACTAGGCAAATTCTCCAGTCAGTTATCCTTGACAAAAACCATACTGCTTTTTTTTGCCACCAAACTGAAGTAAAAAGGATGCCAAAACAATCTATCAGTTATGATACCAGGTCACACAAACTTTGCAATGGTTAAGAAAAGGACCAAAACACCCAACCCACAAAATGAATGCTTTCCACATTTCAAGGGTGTGACAACATTAAGCTTTACCGTATGGATGCTCAGGCAAACTAAGGGGGAAGAAAAGTCCAAAGGTAGTCAAACAGAACCTTGCCACCAGAAAAGCACAGAAAATTAATTGTTGTTTGTTTTCCCTCTACTGTTTCCCTAAATCTTCTTATCTTTTGAGTTCAAATGGTGAAAAAAAGAATACAAAGTTAAACAGAATGCCCAGAACTCCACCATCAAGACCAAACCATTTTGGTCTGCTTCTACGTTCTGCTGCTGCAGAAGATTTAATCAGTGGTTGCTAAAAGCATCTGATATCTGATGCCTGCATCAGTTAACCACCAAAGCCTTGACAGACTTAAATCTTCTTAGCACAGAACCTCGAACATAACAGCAGTGGAGATGATTCTGATCACACCTTTTGAACCCTTGTTTCCTATTCACTGCTGGCAATTAAACCATGGCTAGCTGACCACCTCTTTCCAGGTCTGCATGTGCCTCTCTTACAAACCAAGCACAGTAAGTTGTTCAGTGTTAACTGCTCTTAATAGCCTTTCCCAGCTCATCTGCTAAAGGTCTTCAGTTTCCAAAGATAACCAAGCTTTTCAGGCAACAGGGCTACCTGCTGACACAGCAAGAACAAGTAAGGATGTAATGTCATTTTACCTACACTACCCTCCAGCTTTTTTCAAATACAACCTGTGACTGTTTCAACTTTAACAAAAAATACATGCCCACAAAAGAAAAACTGAAGTGCTCAAACTGCACAGTTAATGGACAGAAACTATCTTTACAGCAGGAGAGGAAACTGATAAAAGATAGGGAAAAAAACGGGGAACAAGGAGTAAGATAAGCAGTTGACTGATGTCCAGAAGTTTAAGGCATGCCTTAGTTGCTGCAGAGAAAACATGAAGCAGACCAGCAGGAGATGGGGTTATATTGCTTTATGAAATTCCTCTTCATTCCTCTCTGTGCTCCAGCTTTCTCAAGTTTTAGAGCAAACCTCTCCATTCAGCAATCTGCATGGCCCAAACTGAATCCAAAGATATCACCTCTATTTTCTTTCCCCCAGCTGTGTATTTTTCAGAAGCATGGCATGGAATTGTGAGGAAATCAAGATTTTTCTCTCTTGGAGAACATCACAAACTCTATTACAGTGAACTGTCATCCTAGTCTCTGGGTTCCCTTTCAACTCAAGGCTTCCTTGTCATCTCTTGTTTTACCTGTCATTTTTAATTAAGCTTTTCACAAAGATGTTTTTCTTTGGCTTTTGAATAAAAGATCAAAACAGAGTTCAGTGTCTAGAAATGAGACATGCAATTGGTACACATAAGGCCTTTTCTTATTGACAGGAGCCTTTAAAATTAGCACCTTATGATCTGTCCATGCACTATGCTGCAGTAACTACTCTCTTCACAGATGCAGAATTAGAACCCTGTCCAAGCTCCAAAGTGGAAGCTCTGTAGTTTAGAGAATAATTACAAGTTAGTGGTTTAACAAAGATTAAATGAGACAGCAGAGAGAGATGCTTTTTGTGTGATGAGTTTCTCATACAGACTACTTTTGCTTCCATCTCTAATGTCCCACAACCTAGTTCATGACATTCAAGTGAGCTGCATTTATTTGTTTGCTTCCCACATGGATAAAAAGATGAAGGTGGGTTAAATTTTCATAAAGCTACACACAAGACTACAGACTTGCAGGACTTCATTGCCACCATTATTAGCATCTACTGAAGTGGAAACTAGTACATATGTACTGTAGTATTCTCATATCAGAGTCCAGATCTACAGTTGCAAAACAGTAATGCAGTAAGCACGTGTCACCAAGCATACATATTTTAACAGCAGCATTACATTTTTTACAGATAATTCCACTGCACTGGAACATTCTACAAAGAGTCCCTTCATACCAGAGGAGTTTTCAGACCAAGGTACAACTAAGTCTCTGTTTTCACATTTGAGCTTTTGTTAAGAACAATGACTGCTAATTTCTTCTCTTCTACTTACCCTTTCTGTCACTGAAAATTGATGGGTTTCTGCTGAAATTTTATACGTATGGAGCTTGGTTGGCACAACTGTGATAAAATATTGAAACATTTGGTTGTCTAGAAGAAAATAAATCTCACTGTTGAATGAAGTACAAAGATTGAGACATTCACAAATAAAGCAAACAGCATTTAATTGGATAAACCATTTCCACTGGGGACATTCTTTCAAGAATCCCAGCACTACCAAGACGGAAGCACCACCTGCATGAGCAGTTAGCTTCCATAGGCAAGGCCTATGTCACATCTGTACTCTGAGAAATTGACATTTTACACACATAAGGACACTTAGGTCACTCAAAACACTCAAAACAAAATGCATAGTGTTTTCCAGCACACTAAAGCTGAAAAAGTTTCACATGGTCACATTTTGCATGACATCTCAACAGTGGTTTGAATAGATTTTAGCTATCATAGAATCATCCAGGGTGGAAGAGATCTTCAAGATCATCCAGTCCAACCTAGTATCCAGCCCTATCCAATCAACTAGACCATGGCACTAAGTGCCTCATCCAGTCTTTTCTTGAACACCTCCAGGGACAGCAACTGCACCACCTCCCTGGGCAGCCCATTCCAATGGCAAATCACTCTCTGTGAAGAACTTCCTCCTAACATCCAGCCTATACCTCCCCTGGCACAACTTGAGACTGTGTCCCCTCGTCCTGTTGCTGGTTGCCTGGGAGAAGAGACCAACCCCCACCTGGCCACAGCCTCTCTTCAGGTAGTTGTAGACAGCAATGAGGTCACCCTTGAGCCTCCTCTTCTCCAGGCTGAACAACCCCAGCTCCCTCAGCCTCTCCTCACAGGGCTTGTGTTTCAGGCCCCTCACCATCTTTGTTGCCCTTCTCTGGACATGTTCCAGTACCTCAACATCTCTCTTGAATTGAGAAGCTCAGAACTGGACACAGTACTCAAGGTGTGGCCTGACCAGTGCTAAATACAGGGAAAGAATAACCTCCCTTGTCCTACTGGCCACACTGTTCCTGATACAAACCAGAATGCCATTGTTCTGTCTTCCTGCAATTCCCTAAGAGAACAAACACTGATATACCAAAGGAGTCTGTTTCAACTGCACAAAACCATTCTGGAAAAGACAGACTGACTGACTTCGAGACAACAGCAGCTTTAAAAGGTCTGGGAATTGCTCTCAAGAGGCATGGTAGTTCTGTAAAGTAGCTGACTATACTCCCTTATTTACAGATGGAGAAACGAATGGATACACAAACTCTTTCTGTGGCAGTCTCACAAAATATATTGTGGAAGTGACAAACCAACTGCAGGCAGAGAAGTCAAGACTCTTGATGCTATTTTTTAAACCAAATCAGACATATTATGCACCATTAAAACAACAATCAGATCTATGAATCCCCACTGTACAATATTGCCACAAAATTCTTTGCAGTATGTTCAGACATACTGTGACTTCAACAGAACAGAAACCTGGAAAAGCCTGCAAATCAGCAAAGCACAGCAATACTGGTATTGAAAAGAAACTGTCCATTTAAGATGCCATGTAGATAACTGACCAGTGCAGCGGCTCACTATCAAATTTGCAGGATGTGCTATTTGTAAAACATTCAAATGTGGTAATGTTGTAAACGTCATTATTGGAAAAATACAAAAAATAAGATGCTTTTTTTTGAAGCACTCAACACTTACGATCTGATGCTATTTTTTCTGTTCCATCCAAAGGATTAATAATTCCTGGAATAAGCTCTCCAAATGACAAATGATCTATTCTATGAGAGAAGTTATAGGCTGAAAGACAACACAAAGGAATGAAACAACATTTTCAAGCTGTGAGATGTGTATTCTTCTCAGAGGAAAAGATAGACCTACTTCTCACATACTGAACTTCATAAATGCACAGAAGAATAAGGCAATAACCATGTTACCACACTGCATAATGTGCACTGCAAAGGTATTTAAGCTCTATAATACTATACACTTGTGTTGACAAATTCATGGGCAGATTTCTGGAGGTTTAACCAACACCAAGTTCATTTTTCACACTAAGTCACCCCTGTCTCACATTAAGTACAGTAGCAACATACATTTAGTATCTAGACTCATAACCCAGAAATGAAGTTTCTAAGGACAAAGGTCAGAAGTTTTTAACCTTATAAGAACAGATGTTGCAAGAACTATATAGTTTGGAGTGAGACACAGGAATTTCATATTGTTATCTATGCTACAACAAAATACATCAGAGACTTCTGTGTCATCATTACTAGAGAAGCCATCTAAACATAATACTAACAGTGTTAAACAGAAAAGTAAGTCATAATATTGCAAAGAATACTCTTCCACTTATTTCTATGGTGCAACTGCCCGGAGAGAACATCTGTCCAAAAGCAACCTATGTTAATATATGAATTAAGAAATCATTCGATTAGAGATGATGGGGATGGGGGGAGGGAAACCAACACCACCAAAAAAAACACCAACTTACAATCATGGCTTACAAGGGCTGCCAAGTGGGCATGGCCTCGAGGGTGTGGTATTGCCCTAAAGAAAGCAAGGAATGTTTGATGAGTCCACAAACCCCACAATTGTCCTGAGCAAGACTACAGAGAAAAATTATCTCTTCCTCTCAATTTCAATAAATACTTTTATACGTACACGAAAAGCACATCTATGTTTAAATGACATTTTTATTACAGCAGAGTACAGACACCTGAATGACAAAGAACATCAGATTCATGAAAATCCTCTTCAACAAAATTAATGTTTTGCTTCTACAGAAAGGTCAAAGCCACAAGTCTCACAACCACAAGGCTACTAGAAGGCTACCACCAAGGTCTACCACACAACAACCTGCAGAACTCCTCAAGTGACTAATGAAAACTTTACCATGCTTTTCTATGATTGAGCAACTTAACTACACTCTGTATTTGTTCCCTGGCCAAGCAAGTTAGTTTCAGGTGTGGACACTCGTTTTTAGACCTGTACAATGCAGAGGCTGGTCACAGTGTGAAGAATGGGGAAAAAGTGCAGCCCCAGAAAGTAAAAACAGTCTCTGAAGCACACTTCATCCCTACCAGCCCAGCCAGTAATTCAGGAAACTTTCCCTACTTAGCTTAAGTTAAAATCATTACCAAATGCATGTACGTTTTGGACAAACAGAAGGTGGAGAAAGACAATGAGATCAGTCAAGACAGGACTATAGTAAATTGCTAGGCTATTTAATAAAGTACTAAGGCAGCCAGCAAAAAAAATAATTTTGAAAACGTATCAGAAAAACAATTTTGAAAAATGTATCAGAAGGAGCAACTTAGCAGAAATACAAATGCAATGATGAGCAAAAGGAAGCAAAGGAAAGCAAAAGATTATTGGGGGTTACAGAATTAGAGACAGGAAAAGAAAAGTGATAGCTGTGTGGATGAAAATTAGCTCTTAAAAGGCTAAAGAAAGTGGACATCTATGGGCAAACCAGAGACAAGTTACAAGACCAGAAAGAAGCAACATTCAGAGATATATCCAAAGAGAGCAGCTGGAAATACATGTAGATAAATTAGAAAGTAGAGACTGTGTCTGAAAGACAAGTAAGGACAACAGGGATTGAGGGTACAGAGAAAAGTTACATGTTTGCACGCAGTGTATGTAAGCTAATACAACTGCCACAGCATACCAGAAAGTGTCTCTGCAAATAAAGATGCTCTGGCATTTAACTTCCTCTGTAATATTATCTGAGCACTGAAATGGCACAAATCTACACCCCATCCATGTTAAGTGAACTGTATACTAACAGGAGAATTTTAAACAGGCCCAGAGAACGGATGCAACTACAAGCAGCTCACTCCACATCATACACTTATACAGGACTTATTTTCAATACTGTTCACCCTGTAAGACATTGGAATTCCTAACCACTACACCACTTGCAATAATGCATTGCACTGCATTGCTGCAGTAACTTAGGATGAAATTTGTTCTTAACTCTGCAAGAGAACATACCAGATGGAAAATAATGCCGACAGTCATTAACTCAAAAGTGTAAAAGCATAGACGCACACGTGCATGCATGCACTGAATATAATGTAGAGTGTTTTCATTCTCAGGAAGTGAACAGAACATACTTGCCCACAGTTATGTGAAAATTCCCTGCCACTTTATTGACATAGAGATGACCATGAATTCTGCATGCATCTGGAGACTGCAATGAATTATCTTCCCTGTTTAAACAAAAACAACATAAAGAGTACTTCAGAATATTCACCCTCTAACAGAAATAACAGCAGTACACTTAGATTTATTTTTCCTAACACAACAATACAGCATGATCATCTACCTCTCCTTATCATAACCTTCTGGAATCACAGCTGGTGGAAGGGAGGGAACTAATAAACATTGGTCTGATGAAACCATAAGCTTTCATTTAAACTTTTATTCAGAGGTCTGGCTTACAAGGCTCACTTATAATTCCTGAACATGTTAACAGGAATCTTAATACGTTAAGTACATCTTGCTGCCCTGAGGATTTTTTTTTCAAATTACTCCTACCAGAAATGTTTTGAAGATTTTTAATGCTACAATGAACAGAACAAAATGTATTAGTCACATGAACAACAATGTAGCCAACACTTATTTTTTATGAAACCTTTCTCTCACACTTGTTGGGATGTCAACAACACAGAATGTTTTCTAAATCTGCTTCTTAGAGGGAGATAAGAAAAAATCCCATTTTTAGAAAACATCTCAAGCACAATTACCATACTGCAAGTAGCACAGAAGTACTTAATCTTAAGACATCAACTAAATGATGAGAAAAAAATACTTTATTTGAGCCCTCTTTAGCCTTGCCTTATGATGAAAAGATATATTTAGTCCTCAAAAAGGGAGCCTGCAACATGGAAAGTGCACATGGTGTTTATTTATGACTTGCTTGTGTAGGGTGCTTTTGTTTGTTATGAGGAAAGGAATTTCAGCTTTCAAGTAGAAAGTGTTTGCTCCTGGAAAAAAGAAATTGGATTTGGGCAGACCAAGCTTCCACTAGGGTCTCAGCATTTCTTGGGTGGTTAGAATAGTGTGAACAACAAGTTTTCTCCACGTGCTATATTCAATTACAGCATGCACTAACAAAACACAATCATATTCAAAACTTGTGTCATTTAAAGTCATAATGTATTAAGTCACCACCAAGAGCAGGGCTATTTTTAGAAGTTGCTAGACAGAAAGATATCCTTCACTTAAAAAAAAAATACTTGTTTAGTACTGCTTTGGCATTACTATTTCACATTAAGAAGGAAGTTATCAGATAAAATGGAGACAAAAAGTTGTCTATACATACATGCCAACACAAGAAGGATATGGAACTGCTGGAACGGGTCCAGAGGAGAGACATGAAGATGATCAGAGGGCTGGAGCACCTCTGCTATGAGGACAGGCTGAAAGAGTTGGGGCTCTTCAGCCTGGAGGAGAGAAGGCTTCGAGGAGACCTTATAGTGGCTTTCCAGTATCTGAAGAGAGCCTATAGGAAGGCTGGGGAGGGACTATTTACAAGCTCTAGTTATGTCAGGACGAGGGGGAATGGGTTTAAGCTGGAAGAGGGGAGATTTAGACTGGATATTAGGAAGAAGTTCTTTACAGTGAGGGTGGTAAGACACTGGAACTGGTTGCCCAGGGAGGTTGTGGATGCTTCCTCCCTGGAGGCGTTTAAAGCCAGGCTGGATGAGGCCTTGAGCAGCCTGCTCTAGTGGGAGGTGTCCCTGCCTATGGCAGGGGGTTGGAGCTGGATGATCCTTGAGGTCCCTTCCAATCTAAACCATTCTATGATTCTGTGCATAAACACCTGGAAATCTTCTCCAGGTTGGAAACCCAACTTTTTCACACAACAGCAGCATTTCAACGCAAGTATCAAGTACAAAATTTTAAAATGGAATAAAAAGCAGTAATGTCTTCTTTTTTTTGCAACCTCACCTTCTGAGGGTAAGGGAGGGGGCAGGATGATAACGCTATAATAAAATGTGAAGTCCACTTATGGCAGGGGGAGGAGGAAACGACAACACAACATCCCAGTTTTCCTTACCGTGGTGGCAGTGCTGTAGAAGCACTTTTAAAAGCACTTTTGAAGATTACATCTTGAAGAGAGTGTTCTTCCTGCAGCCTACTCTGAATTAGCTGCAGCATCCTAAAAGATTAGACAGACAAGTGTGAAAGCATGCAACAGTAAAACAGAAGTTCACAATTAATAATCAGCTTCGGTTGCAGACTATACATTGGGAAGTTAGCAAGGTTCACGTCAGTATTACAATGTTCAACTTTTAAGAATGGTTCTTTGTCCAAAGCTTAAAGCTCTGGTGTTCACAGACGTGTCTTACCAAAATACTGAAACTAGTTAGACTCCTAAATAAGCTTCAGGTTCTATTACAAGACTATCAGTGTAACAATGACATACATAACCAAGCTATTCCAGTGTAAATGGTGTGTCAGTTCAGTTATACAGAAGATCTAAATTCATCTGCTTCCACAAGAACACGCCCATTTGTTGTTATGGTTCAGCTCTTACATTTAGAAACCATCTGTGTTACACAGCTAAACCCGCAATTTAAATTCGTGCTACCACGCATAGGTTTGGAAACATATCTGAACAACTGCATATGTCTTGGCTTGCAACTGCACAACCCAAATTCCACAAATAAGTCCAAAGCAAATCTTTTCCATAACAAATACTTCAAATCACAAGAAAAGAAAATATATTTTCACAGGTTTGCATTCTTATATTAAGAGTCTGTTAGACTAAAGACAGTTCTGTCATGTTACTCTGGTGTACCTCAAAATCACTTCCAGTACAAACTCTAAGTATGCTTCTCAGTGCTTTACCTTTGCCATTCTTTTTGCTGTGGGCTGAGATCAAATACTACCTGAAACAAAAACAGAACGCCTAAGAAAACATGCAGGAAACACTGAAGTCCCATCTACGAAACTCAGAAGAGAGTTGGGGTGTGGGAAGGCATGTGGTATTACAATCAGCTTCACACTTGGTACCATACACTGGAGTTTATGAAGAGACTTTGCACTTTAAAGAATATATTTTCTGTTCATGTATGGAAACTTCTATCCCTTCCTCCACAGAATTATTCACTTGTTTGTATTTATAACTTCAGCAGATTATTTCAAGGGTCATAAGGCAATGAGTGCTTCCAAGCTGACCAAGCTGACTTCAACCAGCACAAGAATTTAAGAATTTCACCTACAGTATCTATCTGAATTTTGAATTCAAATCTAAGTATTATTAACACTGACAGTAAATCTAATTGCAATCAATTTTCAAAGACGTCCAGAGCTCCAGTCAAAAGAAATCAAGCACAGGGAGTTTTCTCTTTCAAAGTTTATAATCACTAGGAAAACTGCTAGCATGCAGCAGCTATAGCATCAGAGAGATGACTGTCCAGACAAAAAAAGGAATGTTCTGAGAACAACAAAGTTCTTGCCCCTTCCTGAGAGAGTGCTTTCCTTTGGTTATGTCCTCCTGCTCACACATCTGTAGGTATTTGGACAAAACTGTCATATTTTTTATAATGGTTCAGTTGTTAGACAATGTAATAATTTGAGCAGGAAGTTACATTTCTCTACAGGTTTTCTCTAGATGATAAATGACTCCCATACAGAATAATTACTTCAAATCTTACTGTATTATACAAGGAAAAGACCTTCAAAAGCATAGGTGTACACATGTTCCAAAGCCTTCAGCTCACAATACAGAAATTAAAAGCATACTCAAATTTACAATGTTTAATATCATTCTGTATTATAAGGATATAATGGTGATTTCCTACCCCATTTTAGCACCATAGTACTATTCTTGTTAAAATGCAGTTACATCAATTCTCTTTCTAGGAGAGCTCTGGTAGTTTTCCTTGCTTATCAAACACTGTGCATTTACCCCTAGAATTTGCACATGTAAAAATCATTGCCTGTAGCAATCACTAATGTGTTAAAAAGTGCTTATCTGGGAATCTACTGTATTCTGCTGTATTTGCAGTGTGTGACACACAGATACCTCAGTGGTAGCCTTTTTTCCTAGCAGATTCCTGAGATAACTGACTCAAGGATCAGACAAAAGCTATGAATCAACTTACTGGTTCATAGATTAGCCCATCTGCAGAGGCAACCATTGTTTCTGCTAAATCCAAAACATCAGCCCCCACATCTATTTTAAACAGGGAGAAAAGTATTAAGAGTCATACAAACCAAAAATGTTCAAGTTTCACAGTACAGCCGTGAAATGTTAGTTACTGTTTCCCTGTTAACAACATGTATCTAGATAGAAGTAGATTACTGGAAGGAGAAACTACAGAATCTTGCTTTTCAATTTATCATACTGCAGTATCATCAGCAGATGAATAGTGGCCAGAAATAAACTTTTCAGATTTACAGTACCTTCTCACTGATGTACCACTTTCAGAGATGTCATGTGAACTACACATATACGTTCTCTAGACTCTGCTATGCATATTTTTTCTATTCATAAGCACTGAATTCAAACAAAAACTAATCAAAACAGAGGATGAAGTTTTCTTCCTCAAAATAAAAAAAAAATAAAATCTGAATCTCAAATTTATAATGATCAATGGAAGATATTTGGGAAAAATAATTTTAAGAGTTACAACAGGTAACTTGTGAATCAATACTCATGAGACAAACAGGGAATGATAAATCACTACCCTATAACTCAATTAATACAAGGTTTAACATAGTCAAAAAAAAAGATAAATCTTTTAGATTTGCTTGCATTTCTGCTAGAAGTAATACTCTCTTTGTCAGCTCAGCACAACCAAAATTAGTCCATACAAATAATTGTTCATAACCTAAAACAATGTCAAAAGAGTGGTAAGCATTGCCTTCAAATGGGAAGGCATCCATGTATTTGCACATCTGGAGGATGAAATTACCTGATGATCCTAGTATTGCTAAACAACAGATCTACCTCATCAAAGTTGTGATAAATTCCTGTTGACGAGTAGTGCTTCACAATGAGCTTTTAGAATATTCCAGCTAGAGAAAGATTGGAACAGCATCTTTTTTTTCATGACAAAGTGAAGTTCTGTGAGATGCATAAATACTTTCCTTCACAACTCCTACCAACTCTTTCAGTGAGTCATATGGCATTAGCATTGCTACATACCATCAATATTCAGAAGAAACCTCACTGCTAGAATATTCTGAACAATATCCAACTATATTGCAAGCAAATATATACACTGAAAAGCCTTGTAAAGTGTTTCAAAACTTTCACTGATGGAATACTTACATTGACACCTCATGGCAACTGTAATATCAATATTGATTCTTAACTTACTGAAAAGAAAACAGAAGGCAAAAAAAATCATAAGTAACACTGAGTACAGTTTTCAAGAAATACGTTATTAAAATTCTCTGATTACTTGCAGAAACGGACAAAGTTTACAATGACAAATATAAACTTAAGCAGTTTAAAATTTGAGTGAGTAAAGATGGATTTTTAATTACTGAAATGCTGGTGACCACTTGTAACTTGAAGAGATAAAACATCAGATTTCCCTGATTGTTAGGGATCAGAATCAGAATTCCCTGAATTTTACTATGAAACATCTAACAGACATCTTTAAAATATTACTAGCCCAAGACTCTGGCAGACTTTTTGGAGACAACTACAACTGCAATAAATCCCACAAAATGCAGTAGATCACAACAATGCAGGAGTTACAAATTGAAAACAGTAAATGTTTGAGCATCTTCCTCCTGTACTTTCCTTAAGACAGGCCACTATATTTCCAGTCCTAATCAGAATTCCTCAGGACGGAGATACTCAGGATTAAGATGAGAAGGTGTTAAAACTACCTCCCCAAAAATGCTGCCAACAACAAAGACTGCTGGTTTTGCTAGCACTGCTTCTGGAAAAAGTTATTTTCTCAAAAACATTCCCATATTATAACAGCAAAACACTACATCCAGGTCTTTATTCCATTCTCCTATTCAGGGAGAAAACAAAACAAGCACCCCAAGAAACTCCATCACACCAGAAGTCTGTTTGTGTGGCATTCCCCAATAGTCTGGGCATCTCCTATCAGATTTCATGTTAGTTTCACAGAAGTTATTTAAACTATAATGAATAAATTCCCTTCACTACAGTCACAGTCCTATCACCTCCATGCACTTCTTTTGAGAACTCCTCTGACCACAAACAGATCACAGAAAGGGTTCAACACTGGCCCAGCTAGGAATCAAATATGGCCAGCAGACAAGAGAAAAGCATTTCAATTAATACTAATCTCCACTGGTTTGAACCGTCATAGAAATGCAGGCTGAGTGATTAGTTCACAGTCACACTGGAAAATATGCAGCAGGGTAACTCCAGACCACTGTATTCTTCTTCCTGTGCTACAGCTTCTCTAGGGAAATAATCTACTTTAGCAAAGATCTAAATGTGAAACTCCCATTTGTCTGAATGGGTTTACTCTAACTTGAGGTTTTGATGCATCTCCGTTTAATTGATCATTACTTTTTTCACGAGAGTAGCCTTTGGTATTTCTGATATGCAAGACACTCAACTAGTGAAACAGCTTTTAAAATTATTGCCATTCCAGATGCAACACATTTAAAAGTGTTCAGTGCACACAATCTCCATTAACTTCGCATGGACTTACGGGTGTCTGACCTCAGGAAGGAAAGCAAAAGCAATCCAGACAAGCACATGAAACCAATAGCACATGTATCTTCAGCTGATTCTCGAGGCCATAACTAGAGACAAGATCACTAGTAATCTTGAGATGATGCAATCAAAGTTCTGAGTGCTTGTTTCGCCTCCAACAGCAGAGAGTGAAATGGCAACATACTAACTGTATAAACTAGAGTGAGCATCATGCACAGGTGGTAGGCTTACACAGCTGATCTGGAGTTGCATATTACAATGGCATCTGAAGGGTCAGCAAATGATTCTTCAGAGGACTCCACCAATAAACCTACACTATTTTGAAGACTTCATTGCAGAAATCTCGATTTCTTTTCTTCATAGGTTACAGAAAAGAACCCAAATCAATCAACAGAGAGAAAATCAAGTCCTTTTACTTCATTTTTCATTTCAATCATAAATTGCTTGCAAGTCACTTGAACATCTTAAATCTATTCTGTATTGAAATGCAGACAACTTAACTTTGAAAAGAATTATAATGAATAAAAATTACCTAGTAAAATCCTTGTCTACTTCATATTCATATTTCATCCATGTGTCCTGATAGACCATGAACTCCATTATAGTCAGGAAAGCTACTGTTGTAAATGCTATCAGAGAAACTGAGCAGTCAAAAGGAAAAAAGAAGAAGATTGTCACAATTATAATTTAGAAACTGAAGCAAAAGAAACTCTAACATTCCAGAATGTGAACATTACCAGTACGATAGTAGTACCTTTGATTTATAAAGCCATAAGCTGCTGCTTTCACATCTACAGTGTTTGCTTTTACATAGAAAAAGAACAAGCATCAAGAAAGAACACTTTGCATTAAGTACTGCCAAATGATAGAATGATGGGGAAGTTGTGAAATCCCTACGTGCAAAATTTATGAACAGGCTAGATCCTCCTCCACATATAAAACAAAATGCCCACAAAGCACTGTCAGGGATGATCTAGGCAAACTGCATCTTAAATTCAAGTATGAAAGAAGAAGGTACACCCTGAAGTCCCTTCAAGCCTGCATCTGTCTATGATTTAAGCTTTTATAACAATTTTCTTAGATCTAGTTTTAGCGCCAAGAAGCTAGCAGAGAAGAGAATATGCACTATCCAGTTAGGAAGAGGTGTCCTGATTACTTTTTTATAGCTGCAGGACAGGTCTCCCACTCCAATACTGAAACAACTCTGCTTCTGGCATTAGGCAATATGTAGCTCTCCATTTTATCAACAGCTAAATAAGAGAAGAACTGAAGTTATTTTTAGGAAGAAAAATGGACTATTTTAATGATGTATGTGCCTGACTGATCTCCAAAGCAGCCTATTCATCTCACTTGCAAAATTGTACGAGGTAAAAGGAAGATCATTCTGCTGCATGCAGCCAGACAAACAGTAACAGATGCAGCTGCTTCACCCCTTCATTAAATCATGACTTTTGCACGGGTTATTAACAACATGTGCCTTCCATTTGCATTCTGTGGAGTACTTATATGGAGTCCGTGAAAAGCAACTTCAGAAAAAAACAAGCACATTGTCAATAGGCTTCAACTTACTACAATGGTCCATACTCTAGAGGTGGCAGCAGGGACATGAGAGCCTTGCCCTACAGATTCATAATCGAAACCATCGGCTGCAGCACTGATCAGCAACATTTCAAGTTCCAGCTTTCAAATGAAGCTATGTAATGACCATACATATGAATATCTTCACATCAATGTATACTGTGAAAGCAGATCAGTTAATTCTTCTGGCTATCAATTTCCCTCAGGAGCCCATAAGCCAGACTCACCCTATACATGCAATAGGAAAGCTGAAGCCATACTGTCTATCCAAAGACACAAGGAAAACAGAATCATATCTGCTGAGCAAAGGTATTTGTGGATCTAAATAATAAATTTCCAAAGACAGATGCCCTCTCTCAGCCAGAGAGATGGAGTTTCAGCCTCTTTCAGAGACCAGTACTTATTTCTTTTGCAATGGGTTTGAAGGTGCTGAAAGACTGACAGTCCTGGTATGTTTTGCATCTCTATCACACCAGGAAGTAAGCCTAGCACTATAAACCTGAATGTAATGGGAATACTCTACTTGGATTTTGTAATAGCAAAGAATAAGACAATCCTATATTGCCATTTATAAGGTTACTGAGATAAACCAAAGAATGCTGAAGCAACTTATACTATTGAGAAATCCTTAAGGCACTCTTCACCAAAGTGAAGTTCTCATGGTGCTATACTACACAAAAAAGAATTTTTAATTTTTTTTTGTAACTTACAAAAAACAACTTGCTTTCTCAGGAAGTTGACTAACATTAACAGTTATTTAATCAGCTCTTACAAATTGCTTTATATACCATAATCATTTAATTCTTGACAGTGCAACTCAGGAAATACAGCAAAGTGATACAGATCACTGTAACATCTACTTCTATGCAACAAGTGGCATAACAACTTTAAAGGCTTATCTGTAGATTGCCATTGCTCTTGTACTTTTTATTCAACTTAGTTTCAGACAATCACATCAGAGATTTTGGGTCTCCACTTCAAACTAATCACTAGTAGATTACTTTCTAACTGCAAGCAATTCCAATAGTCCAGTAGATCATGTCACTATTGCCAGATCAGCTACCTCTAACCCAATCCACCTTAAAGGCACCATTTTTTGTTCAGATACCTACAGAAAAGGTACTTCTTACAGCTACAGCTTTTTGAGAGAAGGTCAAGAGACTACTAAGGACAGTACAAGCACATGCCCTGAAGTGCTTAATTCTTCAGAGGGCTTTCCTTATTCTTAAAAGCAACCACATCTCCAAGGCAAAAAACTTTAGAAATCTGGTCTTCATCCCAGTGCTTAATTCAGCCAGCTCTTAGACACCTCTGGATAATGTCCGTTCTCTTCTATGAAAGCAAAGCTGAACCTCACTTGCATTTCAGCAAAAAAAAAAAGATGTCACTGAAACAAGGGGTTAATAATCACCCCTTCACCTTCCTCCTACCCCTCTCAACCTTACCCCAGTCCCAAGTAAGAATGAAGGTTTGGCCAGGGGGTTAGGAAGCAAAGTGGATTGGTCAAAAAAATGGAGGGTGAGGTTAGAAAGTAAGATGCAGCTCAGAGCTTGCCAGCAGCAGAAGTGGTTATCTATGTTTTATTTCTTGTTCTTATACATCTCAGCAAGCCTAAGAGGGAAGTAGACATCACCATTGTTTTCCTTTCACAGCCTGTAACCTAGTTCTTCTCACCAAAACATTCTAGCTAGCTTCAAACTAGCACACCACAACAGAAATCAGAAACCAATTTTGGCTTATTTCAAATGAACACAAGTGTCTGTCTTCCTCTTGCTGAAGTTTCTATTCCCAGAGCGTGCTGAACTTCTCAATAAGGCCCACCTGTGCCTCCGCTTGCTGAAGTCTCCACATAGCTTTCAGGAACCTTTGGAAAGGCATCCAATTCTTTCATCAAATTCAAGGTTTTCTTCCGATTCAGCCGCCTCATCTTCAGAACACTCCTCCACCTCCTCCTTCACATATTCCCTCTGTTTTGACAATAAATCATTGTGATTAAAAGGCACAAGCAATATTGCTCAAACCGACTGGCTATAATAATAAAGCAGTAATAAGGCAGTTAAAATCTAAGAAATACATTCTAGACAACCGACTAGTCATTCTCACTCCAAGCACACTGATAAAATCAGCCGGGACACTGCTGCTTACATTCCAGTCACACCCAGCACATTCACCATTTAATTACTATGACTAATTTTTTTCCTCAATTAATTATTTTTTGTTATTGGTTATAATGAATCTTAAATTAAAGAAACAAAACTCAGGCCCAAAGTGCGACTGCTAAACAGATTTGATAATGCATGGAAGTCACTGATTCAGCTGGGAATATCTAACAGGTTGCTATACAGTTTTAGAATTTTATGGTCATAGCACAAATAGCATTGCTTTCGTCTACTGAAAAGCCTCCCAATGTAAAATAAGTATCAAAACCTAGCTCCACCCTTTAGAATCCCTTTTGTCCATGACAAGATCTCTGCTCCACTTGTAGTTTATAATACATCAAGCAGCAGGGTGTGGAGAAAAGCAGCCTGACCAGGAAATACTGTCTTAAACTGTTTCCAAACCATGCAACTATGCTCAGAACCCAGTCCTGCCAATATGCTGCATGTTTTAACAAGCTGGCACTAATATTTTCCTTCTGAGGAAACACTGTACTTTGCCCAGAATTTCTGAAGCTATAAAAACCATGCTGCATTGACTTTAAAAATGGGATAATATGACATTCTCACAATAAAATCGATAAGGCAAGCAAGATAACCTATGCTGACAGCACGCAAGAAACTCCTCACCAGCATCTTGCAGAAAAATCTGTTGACTGATCTTCCCTTTTTCAAGAACACATCAAGTTTCCAGTGTGTCCTAGTGAAATTACTCAAAAGCTGTTCCCTGCTCCGCCCCTCCCTGGCACTGAGCAGACTGCATACCGTGCAATAATAAAGCAATAGGCATTACTTGGAGTTCCCATGTGACGAATCACTACCTATGCCTGCAATTTCCTACAAACTCTGTATCCGGTGGGAACATCGGTCAAGTCAGCCTGCACAGATCAACAGAATGATTCTGCATGGCGCTGAAGATCCAAAGAAACCACAGTTAATGTGGACAGACGGGATGGATGTAGGTATAGAAATTTGGTTATACAGCATCAAATAGGATTTTTTATAGTTTTATTTAAAAAAAGAGAAGCAAAGTCCTGTCCTTACTGTACTATATGATTGTCTCTTAGAGAATTATCTCAGCTCCACCCAGAGCAGCTTAAGAAAAAGTTTGAAAAATCTGGAGCACAGCTATGGCAGAGCAGCTGCTTGCACACGATGACTAAAGCTACAACATTCATGAGGACAGAACACACGAAGACTGGGTTGCCTAAGATCCCTCATCGACAGTAATGAAGTCAACTCAGCACCGCTGCATTTTGTTGTGCCTTCTCTGCTATCACACGTGTAGGTGCACGCCCTAAAGAGGTACAAGATAAACCTGGAGAATGAGTACTCTACTAAGAAACTTTCTAAACCATGCTGCATCAGGAAGTACGCAGAATTTTGTAATCTAGCTAGAACTATCCTAATAGTTCATTCATTTCTTTAATCCCACATACAGACTCCCTTTCCATTACAACCGAGTCAGATACCCGATACCTTTCCCTCTGCCCATCTCAGTGCACACTTCAGAAATACCAAGTATACAATTCACTACACAAGTAACGTTATTATGAACTCAAGAGACAACTGCGTTAAAAATAAACAAATGATTACAAGCTAAAAAAAAGTGACTAAGCAAACTATAAACGCCACTTCAGAGGCACCCGAGAGGTTCGCCTAGTTTCCGCTTACTAGGAAAACTCAGCAGAAGCCGCTACCGGCGCCGGGGCGTCTGAACTCATCCCCACTGCGCGGACCCACGGCTAACCACCCCCCCTCGCCCCGGGGGTCTCGCACCCAGCCCCGCCGCCGGCGCGGCTGCACGCCGACGGAGGCCCAAGGAGGCTGCCAGAAGCTAGGCGCCCACGCGCCTATGAAGGCCCCAGCTGGCCGCCGCGGCTGCGCGGAGACGAAGGCGGGCCGGCATCCAGGCACCGGGCAACCGTGGAACGGGGACAGGCCGCGCCGGCCGTCTCGCCTCCGCCTACCCCTACCTCTTGCTTCTCTCGCCGTTACCCAGCGCCGCGGGTGAGGCCGGAAAAGGAAGGGGAGCAGTAGCGCCCTGATCGGCACCCGCTTCGCTGACCATGGCAGCCCGCGAGTAGTCCCAGGCGGGCTCGCTTCGCTCCGCCACCGACGCCCAGCAGCGGCGGCAAGCACAGGCCGATGGTAGTGTTAGCCGCGGGAGCGGCGGCGGCGCCCCGCCCGCCCCGCCTGCACGCATGCTCGCTGCTCCGCGGTCATGCGCCGGCCGCGGTCCTGGGCGACAGTAGTTCTGGGGCGCTCCTGCTGCTGTCGGGAGGCTTTGGCGAGTGGGAAGGAATAAGCAAAAGCAGTAATAACAACCATTTGTAGGAACAAGGGAAGTGGTTCCCTGTGGGATCTTACTATCGGAACATAGGCATAGAGCAAGAGGTCGAAAGGACAAAATCAAGGTCAACTTGTAAACAAGTGTGATTGCAACAGCAGAAAACTTGGAACTGAAACGCAGAAAGATGGAACTTAGTACTTATTATCAACAAAACAAGATGCGCCGTCGATAATGAGCCTGTGGTATTGGAAAGCAGTGTATGTCGTGTGGACAACGCAAGCAGTGCAGTTGTGACTTGTATCTGATTAGTGTGTACAGAACTAAAGAGTCTATAAGAATGTATCACCAACCCTCAATAAAGTGGCATTTGCTTCTGCATCATATTGATGTCTAGCAGTGCTCTTGGCTCACATGGGCCCCCCCGCATCCGGTGACCCTAATGTGACTTGTAAGGACTGGGAGGTTACCTGAAAAGGTGAGGAGACATTGCGGCAGGAGGTACCTGTGTCGGCTTCTGCTCACCTGAGAGCGGTGAGAAGGCGAGCTCACGAGATTTGCCACGGGATGGGAAACACAGCATCCATGCCAGAACAAGCAGTATATAGGTTCTTGTTGAACCTTAGCAAAAGGCAGAATAAGATAATTAATAAGGGAGATTTGCTCCATTTGCTGCTGTGGGGGCAGTGTAGAGGATTTTTTTGTAAAGACTGAGAATGTATTTGATAATACTATATGGGAGCAGATTGGTAAAGAACTTTGGGAGTTACTGGTAACGAGTGGTAACAAAACAGCTGTTTGATTAGCTATAGCATGGAAGCCAGCTATGGGCACGATTAAGCAGATGTCAGCTGAAACTGCTGTGAATGCCACTGCCAGACAGGCTGTTCAAGCAGCAGTTGTCGCTGGGCCCACAGAACCCCCTGCTATTTATCCCATAGATGCAGGATTTTTGGGGGGAGATTCACCTGCCATCCCCTCAGCACCCTTAATGGAGGGTATGAGAATCACTGAGACCGCGAGGACCACACAGTCTGTTGGTAACTCTGAACCCATGGACTTTGATGACAGCACACAAAACAAGGAGGCTACTGAGGCTGCCCAGGATCAACTACATTCTGATCTGGGACCCTTAAAATCGGAGTCGTTTATGCAGGAAGTTCGGAAACAGGGAGAACAACTGCAGGAGATGCTTGATCAACTCCATAAATTGAGTAGTGGTTCCAGATCCCCTTCAGAATCTGTCTTGAAAATATTGTCATCCCGAGAGTCAGACGATCTGGAGGATTGGAAACAGTGGTGGTATGAGGAGGCCAGGCAGTCTGACCATGCAATGCAGGTAGGCTTCCACAGCTCCTCCACCCTACTCACCTGAAATGGATGAAGATCTTAAAAAGCTAGTGAAGGAACACAGTGAGAGACAAAGAGAAAGGAGGGAGAAGGATGCACAAATGGGCATGATGCTAGATGGGTGACCTCTAGAAGGGCAAAATCAAAAAAACACCCCAAATATAATAGAAAAGAACTGTCAACCAATCCCATCTGTGTGGCCTGGGCTATCCTCAGGAGACAGTGGATTCAATCTGGTTCAGCGATAGAAAGGGTTAATTAGGGTCGCCATAGTGGAGGGTGTGATGATACCTCAAGCCTTCCTGGTAATTACTAGGGTGAGTGGTCATAAGCAGTGGCAACCATTGGATTGGAAGTTGGTAAGGGAGGCGCAGAAAGCCATAATGCAGTTTGGCATAGATAATGAACATGTTCGTGTGTTAACTGAACAGGTGTTTACAGGTCAAGTGCTGTGCCCATATGATGTGGACAATTTATCTGGCATGCTATTAAAACCAACACAAAAGCTTTTATTTCGAGATGCCTGGGTAAAGAACGTTGAACTTGCAGTCATAAGTAACCTAGATAGGCCTGATGGTGATCCTTTGCAGACTGCCACAGCAGACATGTTGCTGAGGAAAGGAAAATGGGTGGACCCATCAGGCACGATTAGATCCTAGACTATTGCAACAAGCACAAGGACTGGCACTTGGCGTGTTTAAAAAGGTGCCCAGCTAGGCAAACATATTCCACCATACAGCAAAACTGTGCAAGGGTCCAATGAACCATATATGGATTTTCTGGACCATTTGTGTGCGGCCATAGATGCTTCACCCAATCTCACAGCAGACTCTAAAACTGCTGTTGATATGGACTTCGCTGTTCAAAATGCAAATGATACTTGCAAATGCATCATACCAGGATTAGCGAAAACTGCCTCACTCACCAATATGATTGAGGCTTGCACTCAAGTGCCATGGATCAAAGAACAGCAAAAGGCCAGCACACACGCAAGAGCACAGGCATCTCCACTGGCTGTACCTTTGAAACTATTAATAAAACAAGAAAAAGGTGACTGAGGTAGACCCTGTCCCCGAGAATCCTCTGCCTGCTTCCAGTGCAGACAGCTGGGACATATGAAGTGAGACTGCCACAAAAGGTTTCTCAAGCCATAAAAAATCATCAGGCTGGAAATTCCGTCCCCTTTTGCAGGACCTGTATCAAGTGTAAGAAGTTCAGGCTTCGAGCATCATAGTGCAGATCTAAATTCAAGTTGGATGGCATGCTGTTGTTGGGAAACTGGACAAACAGCACCAGGGGATGGGACACCAGCACAACAAATATGCCCCGAACAAGTTACTTGGCTGCCTCGATGAACTTTGAGGAGCTGCAAAGAGGAGAAAACAGATATTGGCAAGATTTTGTGAAGCTTCAATTTAGTGACCGATGGTTTAATGCAACGTATACTGAGTATCTTCAAAAGCAAACTGTAAAAGCACTATAGCCTGGCTTGCAGTGGCAATAACTGTTTTAGATGCTATGGATGTATAATGTGTAAAAAGAGGCAAGATCTCTATGAGGGAAAAGGCTTTAAGACAGAGGGCTGTAATAGTGGGAAATAATTATTTTAAGCTCACAAACCAGGCTTTAGACCAGAAGTGAGAAAAGAGGTGTCATTTATGCCCAAAATCTAAGAAAAACTTCTGCTGGCAGAGCTCATAAAAGAGCACTGCCTCTCCACCACAAACCTTACCCCTTAGTAACAGCAATGTTAGTTTATCTCCTAATTTCTTCCTTAAAATTGAAGCAATCCATGCTCCTGTGTGCTGGTGTCCCCTGTAGTCTCTACAACTGTGCTGCCACTAACAGACTCAGAAAATCCCTTATAGGGTCACACTGTGCTACCGCCACCATGTGTACAAGTTCTTGAGTAACTGAGTCAACTCAGGTATCTTCCTACCTCCAAAAGGGGAGCCTTCCAAAGTCTTTTGAGGAGTACCAACATCTTACACGACATCAAAATTATCCAGAGACAAGCGTTCCAGGTAAGAAAAAAATAAAAATTACACCAAACACATATATTCATAGATCACAAAAGAGAGAGACTTGAAGGCTCCAGTAATTCTGGATAATGAGGCAAGTAAATAAAACCCACACCCCAGAAACACAGAAAGTGTTTGTTTTCACAATGTTAATACAGATTTACTCTTCTTAATGATGTAGAGGAAAAGTAGACCTGTACCAAAAGAGTTCCAAGTAGTATGTCAGAGTGGATGCACTCTGTAGAAATAAAAACTTTGTGTATCTACAGCATTTGAGAACAAAAAGAACCCAAAAAGGAGAAAGTAGTATGAACAGATTCAAAGAATGCTTTTTAGGGCTAGGCAGACAGCAGGTTTCAAGGAAGGAAAGAAGAGACAGTAACACACCAATGTTCTCAATGAATTCTGATCACTCTGTCCTTATCATTTTGGCAAGAATAACAACCGGATCAGAAAAAAAGGAGTGGGAGAATTATATCACAAGAGTTACATAATCAGGTTGAAAATACATTTATCAGTACATTTGTTCCTATCTCACAAACAGCAGGCAGCTTTAGCTCTTATAGCTCTTCGGCATTTAAAGGCCAATGGTTGTAGAAGGTAATTCGGCAGCCAGAGATTTTGCTGTCTAAGCCCTATTTTCCCTTTAAATGCTCTCAGCAACGAGGGTTATAAAGAGCAACAGATCTGGTTATTAACTGTGCATCAGAGATGCTCAACAGCTGTTCTCACAGGCTATGAGCTAAAGCAATCCAATCTGCTTACAGACAAAAAGAGTTTTGGTATCAGTGCTCAATGTTGCATTGTGGTGCTTCTTACAGGGCAGAAGTGCCATGGGACAAAACTGCAGTTTTGCACCAATACAGTGATATGTTTAACTTCAGGTATCTCTATAAGATTTTATGAGGGTAAATGCAGTAAACATTTTTCAGAATTTAAGAACAGAGAAAGTTATACAGTGATAACAACCAACCCTGCATATCCAACTGTACTGTGCTAAAGCGACATTAACAGTGATGATACTGTATCTATGAAATACCATGCTATTCCAACTTAAACTCTACTCCTCTCCTTATGCCCCTTCATGCATGTGTTCTGCTCCCCTGATGACATCTCAGTGGTGGCAGCCTATATGCATCTGCCAAATGACCTTCAGGAGCCTGAAGGGACAGAGGAGCAAGCCCAGTTGTCACTTGCAGGCCATGCAGGTGAGACAAGGGGCAGCCCTCCAGCTGCTGCTTTACACACACTTTGTTTCACCATGGTATTTAAGAAGGCCATCATCTATGTAAAAATACAACTGTCTGGCCAAAATAAAATATATATTAGAAAAAAAAACAAACAAAAAAATCAAACCAGCACTTCCTAACAGTGGTGACTTATAAAATCCCCTTGATGTGTGCAAAGAGGACAAAACCACATAAAATGTCTCAAATCTGTACAGATCAGTCTGTTGTGAACCATAAACGAGACAAAAAATTAATAATAATCCCTGGTAAAAACAGACTACGAAGCACATTTGATACTGAGGTCAGTAACAGAGAAGGTGGTAGACCAAACAAGGAGCAAGTATAAACGTGGACAGATTCCCCGCCTGTGCGTTAACACGCTCCTGTTAACATGCTGGAAACCGTATGCAAGATACACAAAATTTAAAACCTTGCTAAAGATTTCGAGATTAAACCCAAGCCCTCATTGTTTGCAGCTGTTGCAGTCGCCTGCAGAAGCGGTTCGCGGAGGCTGAAAAAGCTGAGAAAAGGGTAGGGGAGCAACACTGATGGATCAGTCGCGCCATGGCCGGCAGTGCCCGGACCTCGCAGAGTGGGGATGGAAGCAGCGTGGACAGGATGAGGCAAGGCAGAGAGAAGAGGGAAGGTAGGTAGCAGCCGCTTTACCAGTACGTGGAGGCATCAAGATGGCATTGAGGAAAGAAAAGGGGGAGGAAGCACAGGTGCAGAAAAGTAAACATGGTGATGAGGGGGCGGGAGTGGCTGGAAAGGGGGTGGAGGGGAAGAAAGCACGTCTTAGAGGCCCACTGGGGTGGGCTGGAGGGCCTGGGACGGGGTAGATAGGCGCCGGAAGACGGCGAGACAGTGGTGGGGAGCTGTGGGAGGAAGCGGGTCCTACAGCAGCTGCCGCACGCTATCGAGCGGCGGCGGCGGCGGCGGCGGCGGCAAGGGAACTCCTCGACTTATCGGAAGGAACCACGCTCGCCGGAACCGAGAACTGAGCCGGCTGGAAGGGGCCTTCGCCTTGCGTGTGCAGCCCTTGCCAGGCGCTGGGGGAAGTAAGACGCTGCTGTGCCGCTGAGCGGCGCTGTCGGTTGCTCGCGTCCTTCGTGTGCCGTAATCACACAGAATGATGAGGGTTGGAAGTGATCTCTCAAGCGCCCTGTCAGACCACAATCCCCTAAAGCAGACCACAAGATGTTAGGTGAACCGTGGAGCTGCCCGCTGTTTTATGTCAGGGGCAAAATCACTTGTGCCTGACATCTGTCCCTCAGGTGGTGAAGCTGCTTAATTACTGAAGGCTTGTCGCGTTTATACGACCCTCACTTTAGCTAATGCTTAGTTTATACAGACACAGATGGCCATATGCCTGTGCTGCCTGCCGAGGAAGTAGCCCCGTGCCAGTTAGGCCAGTGGAGACCGTCTGGGCCTGAGGTACGGATGAGGCCTCACCAGTGCTGATTACATCTCCCTGTTCGTGCTGGCCACAGTGTTTGTAATCCAAGCAAGGATGCCACTGAGTTTCTTGGCCACCTGGGCACGCTGCTGTCTCATGTTCAGTCAACTGTGAACAATACAGCCAGGTCCCTCTCCAAGTCACAGCTTTTCAATCAGCCCTCCTCAAGTCTGTAGCTTATCATGGAGTTGTTGTGATCCAGGTGGAGGACCTGGCACTTGGCCTTGTTAAACTTCATACAATTAACCTTGGCCCATCAGATCTGTCAAATTGTCTTCTTTTATTTTATTGTAACATGTACTTCATACTGGTTTTGTTATTCAGTGCTGCCAAAAAATACAGTCTTTGCCTTTGAGAAATTAGCCTTAAAGATACTCTTGAAGGGAGGAGAGCGGAAACAAGAGAAGAGAGAGACAAATGTAGCAAGATTGTTTTGTTTTTTTGACCATTACATTTAATTTACAATTTGGCTAGTTTTTTATGGGTGGGTTTCATTTCAGTCCATCTCAGTAGCTTAAAATGCAGGCATTTGTCCTAAGCTAGATAAGTGGGCTGCCCATAACCAAAGGAAAGCAGCAGCTACCTCCAAAGGAGAATTTATCTCTATAAGGTAGATATCTAAAAAAGGCAGTAGAATGGACCCTGTAGGGATCCCTGTCTTTATGCATGGTCTCTAAAGGAAGCTCAGGTGATTTGTTTGGGTTATGTTTCACATAGCAGGAGTAATGCCAGGTTCAAATAATTTTAACTTTATTGAAATGTTAAATTACAATTTATTTTTCTGATGTTTTTTTCACATTTGTATTACAGGCAAAGAATTCTGCATACCCAAAGATACATTTCTACGCACAACCTCCACTGGAGGAAAAGATGTGCCTGTACGACCTAATGCCAACTGCCCATCAGTCAGCATCCTGGGGCCAGGCTCTGAAGCATGGCTGGTGCCTCTGCTTCTTCTGGCTTCCCTCACTGCTGGTTGGTGTCTGCACAAGGACCATACGCTGAAGCATTAGCAAGTCCTGTCCTCTGTGTTATAGCTATGCCTTGGGCCTAAGAAATGACAACCACAGAACTTGTGATGACTTGAAAAATCACGCACCAGTGCTATCTACCCTCCAGCCAGCACAGGATGAGTGATAGATTATAAATCCAGATCCTTTAAGAGTGAAGAGATTAAAGAAGCAAAAAATAAGTTTCTTAATCCCTGCCTCAAGCAGTTTAAAACCTCCTTCTTGCTTGGGGTCCTACATAAATCAAGATGCAGGACTGGCTATATTCTACAAATAAATCTGCCTTGATATTTAGTTCTCACATAACTTCTCTGTAACAAAATTTGAGTTCCCTACCAAACACACTAACAAAATGTCAACTATTCTATAATTTAGTAGCATCACGATAATAATACTTTATTCAGCTATATGTCATTCTTTCAGAGAGCACTTGACATACTGCTTACACATAAAAAAGTTGGATTAATGTCTTTATATATAATTTAGTCTTTTATTTCTTAATATTGAAACTCAGTAAATATGAACCATCTGTACAGTAATCAATCATGCATGAATACAAAGCAAATGCAGGGTAAATTAGCCTGAAGAGTCTCCCACAAGTAATTTCCACATGCACTTATGGAAAATAATTTCAAACAAAGTACCTGTATGAATTATTTCTGCTAGAATGCATGATCTCAGTAATGACAGAGGACATTTAGCACTAAGTATTGCAATTGGATTAAAGAACACCTATCTTTATTTTTTATGAAAACCAGGAATGACTAAGAGGAAAGCAGTGATGACCAGTTTATAAAACATTCTTCACATACAGAGAACCTTCTGTTTGCGATGTGGTCATACTTTACAGACGATCATGAATTAAGCTTTTCAAGCACCCAGAGGAGAACTGATAACAAATGTATCACAGCTTAAAATGTACACCCAAGACAGCATACCATTCTGAAAAATGGAGTCAAAGTTTCACAGGTATAACAGACACCAAAAAATAGTGGCCAGTTCTGTGCATGAACTGGGGATGCCAGTTTGAAGCTGCTCCATTACTGCATTTCTTGTGACTGCACTGTACCCTGCACACCAACCTGCCCAGTGCTTTACTGCTGTGGGCAGTTACAGGCAAAGCCTGTCCTGAAATGAAAAGCTGTAACTCAAGGCACCCTGTTGCCTTTAGCTTTTAAGTCAAACCAAACCAAACAACTAACCAACCAACCAAAATCAAAACCAACAAAGCCCCAGACAAACAAACTAGTGCTCATGGCAGTGATCCAGAGCTTGAGCTGATTTGAAGCTGCCTTGATACATCCACCCTGATGCAATCACAGCTCTCAAGTAGGCATGTTTACAGTCACTTCAAACCCCAACATCCCCCCTTCCAGAACACCTACTATGGGGATACAGCTTTTCTAGCCCTTGTTCATTTAGACCAGTGCCACCAGTCTTCTGATTGTAAGTAGTTTTAAAGACTTTGATGTTTAGTTGAAAATTGGATCAACTGAACAGTTAATAATTAAGACCCATTTACCATTACTTTAAGAATCCCATCCCTTTTTCTTCAGTTGCATAGAATTTTTCTGCCATTAACTTAGCCTGTCACAATTTTCTTTCACTGCACATATTTGCAGATGCCAGAAGCATTCACAAATCAAGCCTTTGGCAGGTTGCAGGCTGGGTCTCATTCTCACCTACACCTTGGTGCCTCAGGGGACACGCTGTCTTCTCCAGCTGAAGCGCGCAGGTATGCCTTTTGCTTCCCTCGGCCAATTGTGCTCATTTCCAGCTGAAACACTTGGCTGTCTGAAACCCAGGTAAGACTCTTCAGTATATAGTTTTCCAGCTATGCATGGAACTGAAGTAAGTTGGAGTTTTGCTAATGCTTTTTTCTCTGTTAAAGGGACTCATGGTTTAAGAGTATCATTGCTATTGAAAGTCACCATGTTAGGTAGGGTAGGTTCTGTGACATGTTCTTGCCAAGAATAGTCTTACCATGCATACCTTTATTTCACTACCGTGCTGTCACAGTGCTTGCAGCTTAAGTCATCTCTGAGTCTGTCTGTTTCAAATTCATTGCTGCAGGAAAATGTTTGCTCAGTTTTGCCTCAGACGCTGGCTTCATGGCCAGCTCTCTCTGTAGCTGGGGAGCCAGGTACAGCTGCACAGATGCTTGCTGGTATTGTTTACCAGTTACGTGCCAGTCTCTTTGCAGTTGCAGCAGGTTAGAGGAGCTGAAGCAGCACAGAAGGCTGGGGTCACCTTTGCTACCTGTGGTTGCTGAAATAGCCATCTGGGTATGGCTATGGTGTCATATGCTGTATAGAGCCAAGTGAACCAAGCCTACGAGAAGCTTGTAACATGAAATACTTTAAATGCTTTTGCTTATGTTCCCCTACTCTGAGGTGAGTATTTTGTCTTAGCTCATTCAGCACAGCAGCAACTATATGGAGGTGTGGAAGAAGAATGGAGTCAGGAAACACGCCTTGGGCATGCTAACACAGGGATACCCCAACAGCTGGAGCTGCATCAGGGCATGTGGCCAGGCTGGTGCCTACAGATGGAAAGAGAGGTGAAAGCTGCAAAGATGCGGGCAAGCTTTGGTTTGAGAGATGCGCTTGATGGCAGGATGCTGGGTTATCTTTTATACCTATGACTGCCTTCTCCAACAGGTTTTGTCTTGGCAGTTTTTTTGTATCCTCCATGTGAGTAGGGAGGAAGAGAAGTGAATGCCACAATGAACTTACCTTGGTTTCATGCTGAGGTTGCCCTGTATGGTTCTTTTGCATTGATATTAATGTTACCTGCTTCACCACACTTTAAGATGTGGTTACAATCTTGTCTCTGACAAAATCCGTAGCACTTGGCATCAGACATTTCTCAGTGACCTCTTCATTAACACCTTAGTCTTTGTTTTAAGGTAATGAAAAGAAAAAATAATCTCCAGTGAAAGATTTATATCTCTGCAAATGGCCCTGCTGAATTTAGTTACAATTAAATAGCTCATATTTGAGGACTACAGTATTTTTTGCTGATAGCATTGTTTTTATTTTACACTAAGTATGAATATGTTTTCAGAGTCCTCTCAGAACACCCTTGTGAGGTGTCCCTCTGCTTTCATCTTTGTTTCAGCCTCAAATTCCCATAATGGTATTTTTTCACTGGAACAGTCAAACCCAGATTTCCTTTCAATCTTTATGTTTTTGTTAGGGCTCTGTCCATTTACTAAAAATTAGATCTGAGTAAGCTTACATGTAAAGGGTGCCTTGGTAAGGCACAGCACCAAGTGACCTAACTGTACTGTATTCTTGCAGTGGTACCTGTCTGAATTTCACAAGGAGGCATGAAGCTGGGGCTGTTCATCCTCTTACATCTCAGTAAGTACAGATGTTACAATTACTCTAGGCCAATTTTAAAATAGTATCATGTGATTTACATATTTCTCCAATATTTTGTTGGAGTGATTCTTTTAAATACAGTTTTAGGACACCTGTAATGGTGAGACCTTATTCCCCACTCTCTTGCTTAAGATATACAAGGGATATGAAACCTTAATGTACAAATAAAAGGTACATGTTGTAACTGAGTCTGAATCAGGTCATGAAAGTGATAATCAGCATCTGCTAATGAACAATGAGCATGGATCTGCATAAATAGGAAGAGCAGGCTAACCAAAGTCAGGCATTGCTTTGTACCTAAAGAATCAAGTGTCACTCATCACCTGAAATATGGCCTGAGCCAGAGACTGAAGTCTGGCTGTAAAATACTGCACTTTTACCAATGTAATTGCACTACTCTGTCTAGCTTTCTGTGGGATCTTCTTCTATTGATTGGTTTAGTTATTCAACTCCACTTTTTATAACAAGTTGAGCCAAGTAAAACTGAAGAGATAAATCCTTCAAGGTACCCGTTCCTGTTCATGTTTTCAGGATGGAACTTGCTTAAAAGCATGAGCCTTGTAAGGAAAGTTTTAACATAATGAAGAAAATATTTGAAGTTGTTTCAGACAAAACAAACAAAAAGATCCTGCCATTATTTAGAAAACAGGGAATTGTTCTGTTTAATTATTGATGACCATTCAGTGGTATCTGAACAGAGGATTCATTGCAAATCATCAGAAAATCTGATGTCAGTCCTGATCTAATTTCCAACATTGCCACTTGGAAATTAACAGAAATCAGCAGAACTAACACAAATCTGTCTCTGCTCTTAGAGTCAATTGGAATGCCTGGGGTTCTGCTGCAGTAGTGCTGGCTATGGGTATGTAGAGAGCATAATAAATTGTTGCTTGTGGCAGATTGGGATGTTTAATGTGCAATAATGTGCTGAAAAAATAACTTTTAGCATAGATTTGCAATGTGCTAGCCATATCTTTTATAGCGATTTTGCAGCAGATATGTTCATTATCAAAGCTCTTCAGGAGTCTACCAAATTTTATTAAGTACAGAAGGAGCACAGGCAAAGGATAATTTAGTTCTCTGCTGATGTTGAGATTTAACTGATTTTGTCTGAAGAACACTGTTGGGTATAACAAACAATTTAATTTCTCTTTGATCTCACTTTGTGCTCAGTGCTGATAAGACTTCATCATGCACAGGATGACTGTGATGCTGGGTCCTGCCACCCAGCTGTTGGGGACCTTCTCCTGGGTCGAAGCAAGCAATTAACAGCCTCATCAACCTGTGGAATAACCAGCCCTCAGAAGTACTGCATTGTAGGCTACCTAGAGGTTAGTTTGCTCTTTCTTTTTTAATAGATTGAATTCTGCTTACTATCAGTATTCCCACCTGTAAAAGGAATTTGCCCAGACTGGGAAGTTTCTGTTGGATATGTCTGAATTATCATCAAAGAGGATGATGTAACAACGTTATGCTTTTTTTGCAGCACACGTGGAGGGTTTGGCAGCAAACAGGCTCCACAGTGATGCGTAGCTGCTCAAGAGGGCAAAATATCCATGAGATGTGAATGAGTACAGGAATTTCTGAAAGAGCTTTGCTCTGCCAGTCTTTTCCCCACTCATGCCTCAGAGTTGAAGGCTACAGATTGCATATGTGTAAGTGCAGGAGGAGTGCGGTCCTGCAGGCTGTAGACACTGCCTTGACAGACCTTTGCTGGAGGATGTGTTCCATACGGTGTTGAGATGTGAGGCAGCCTGTTAAGAGATTCACACCATGTCCTTTCATGTCTTTTAATCTGAGATAAGACCAGCATTGCTAAAAGCAGAAAGCCATTTCTGGGAGAGGGAGGACCTAATGGTGTTGTCCAATTTTTGGCTATGTGGCTGGTTAGGCAGACCCAGAATGTGAGTAATGAGAAGGATCCCTCTCCCTCCCTGGCCACAGCAATGAAGGCCAAAGTGGGTGGGCAGGAGCTGCACCAGGCAGAAGCGGAATTTCCCTGTTGCATGTCCTGGAGGACCTGGTCTTGCTCAGATAATAAGTTGTCAGCCTAGGCTGAAGAGGAAGTTAATAAAATACAGCTTCATTTATAAGCAATTGAAAATAATTGCAGTTTATGATATTCTGGTAAAATGGTATGACACATTTGCTCTGCCATGCTGCAATGGCACCAAGCACTGCTCCAAGTTATGTGTTGCAACTACGTTTTCTGTAAAATATAAATACCTCTTTCCTCTTCTGAAATAGCCTGAGTCTTGGCACTGCTTGGTAGATGGACACAAAGAGTCTTCCCAGAGCCATTGTCCTTCTGGCATTAGGTGAATAATTGCTTTTTAGTTTTGCTTTTTAAAAGAAGATCAAAGAGCAATAAAAATAATATTTTTCACTTATCCTTTGAATTATATAAATACAGGCTAATGACAAGGAACAGCTGTTCTGCAATAATCCCTGTGATTCAATGTTTTTTCATCCTGTCTTGATCCCTTGTGACTGTGTCCTGAAGAGGGCGTGAGCTATGAATTCTGCTGCTTTGCAGTGCTTGAGAGGTAGAGGCTTATGCTCTGGTAATACTCTGTTCTATCAGCGTGTGTCACTTGCAGAGTATCAGAGTCCAACTCAACTCAGTTCTCTTTCTCACAAGCACATTTTGAACACATTGCTGGAGGCAGCCCAGCAAGCTTTGTATCTTGCAAAGCAAAGTTATTCCTCCCCTAGTTCCCTTCCTGATGAACTTGTGTGTCAGGCATCACGATGACAGCAAACCTTACTTGTGAGACAGTGTATTAATCAACATGGCAAGCTGCCAAGAGTCAGAACTCAGGTGTTGTCTTATTGAAAATTCAGCTTGAAAAAAAGAAGAGTTTAACTGCTTTGTGTTCGAAGAGAAGCACTGCAGATAATTTTCAGTGTTTAATGTGTCTTGTTATTTCTAAATGTAAGTTAAGTGAGGTTTTGCCCTATGATTGGATTTACTGCTTGCACATGTTTTGAAAGGAAAAGAGGACCCAGTGTTAAGGAGAGCAGTTCAGAGGCACGTGGGATCTGCCAAACTTGTCTTATGTGGACTATACATGTATGTGTCCTTTAGGACACAAAAGACTTATTTTTATGAAGCAACCTTTAACATAAGTTGACTGAATATCTCATATTATCTACATAAACCAAGAAGTGGGTGTGTGCAGTTCTGCCAAGTGCTTCAATAAGCTAAGCTCTCCTTACTAGGGCTTTGTGAAATGAGATGACAGAGTAATTTTTGTATTTCTGTCTCATCTTCTAAATTATACATTCATACACTTATTGAGTACGTTATAGAATGGCAGGATAGAATACATATTTATTGTGACATTTTAAAAGCATGCCATTACACCATGCCTGTGCATTTGTATATCTTAGTTTGTTTAAATGTGAATAATTCTCAGCTGATTTAATAATACACAGATGTACAAAACATTCCTAATACTTCTCCATAGATCCCTGAGTGTGCTCGGCATGGTGCCTCTCCTCACTTCCCCTTCTGGATTGTTTCTGGCCCAGATCCTGCCACTGACTCCTGCTTTCTGTTTCCAGCAGCATCCCTGCCAGCCTCCCAGCCATGAGCACTGAATCTGTACTTCCACCTTCAGCTCCCTCTGGGGTGCTGTGTTGTCCCTCTTCTCCCTGCCAGTGTCCCTGCAAGCCAGGCACGCAGCTTGAGCATCACGTTTTGTTATGCCTTATCTGGGAGCCCTCATGCTCAGGCGCTGCCAAAATCTCGTAGCAGCCACCTCTGGCCACGTTGACCAACTCCCCCAGTGCAGCCGGTCACAGGCTTTCCCATGGTCCTGCTGCCTGTGCGTGGGCTGCTTGGGCTTGTCCACATGCTTCAGCACATCATCTCCCTGCCCAGCATGTTAACCTTGTCATAGTTCCTTATGTCTCCCACCGAATCCCCGTCTTATCATCTTAAATATCAGCTCCTTGCCCTCTCTTTCAAAGTCCTTTTGCAGACAAAAGCCTCTCTTTCACCATTTAGATACTGGCTAGTCATTGCCACCTTCATCTTCGGCTTGTTACTTTTCAAACAAGATCCTTTCATCCTACTGACATCCTGATTTTCCTTCTTTGCATAGTTTTTAAACTTTCTTCCTTTCTGTATTTCTACAAAAGGCACTGACAGTGGTCAAGATGGTAGTGTCAGTCCAGGCCACTCAATTGCATTGCACCTGGATCCAACCTTGCCTTCCATTTGTACAACAGCATGTCTGCTGCTCCTGGCTGAGTCTCTGAGCTGCTGAAAATATGCAAGAGAGAGAAAACTTATATGATTAATTTAGTGAACATTCCTCTCAAGGCTTTTTCACATCTCAAAAGATCCAGGAAAGATCCAGTTCTCTCTTGTATCCTCTCTGCCTCTTCAGTATTATCTCTGGATGAAAGTTTGTACAGCCTTTATGAGACATGAATAAAAGCTAAACTTGAAAAAAAAATAATCTGAGACACTCATGCAAAACAAGCCTTCTGTCAGGTAAACCCAGAATTAACACCTTGACAAACTTATTTCTGTGCTTTTACTGGCATCTCTTCTCCATAACTGAAAAAGTGTCTTTTTAACACTTGAACAATAGAGGCCAACATTTCCTATATACATGTTTTGTGCAAACGATGATTTTCTTGTGCTTGTCCCTTGTGTAGAATCACAGAATGTTTTGGGTTGGAACAGACCTCAAAGATCATCTAGTTCCAACCTACGAAAGCTTGAGTGATTGAAAGTACAGGCACTCTAGACACTCTGAGAAGTATGACAGATTTTGGTCTTGCAATGGCATAAATATGTGTACATCCACTGGATATTTAGATAAGAGACCAAAATCGGCTTTTATTCTGCTGTTTTGTTTTCTAGGCGGAACAGAAGTGCTTTCTGTGTGACTCCAGATACCCATATCATCCTTATGCACAGCACAAAAGTCACCTGGTTGAAAATGTTATTGCAACTTTTTGGACTGACAGGAAAAAGAAGTGGTGGCAATCAGAAAATGGTGAATTTGTTTAAGAAAACATTACTGCAAAATGTTACTGTGAGATTTATGTAATTGGCATTCATCAGGTTGCCTTCATGGAGAAGGGAAACAAAACTGCATCTATTTTTTGATTTGGCATTCTTGAGTGATTTAAACCTATGTGTGTGTAACAACATAGAATTTCAGAAACGCTTTTTCTCTACAGCTCTTCAAAAGCTTGCCAGAGGACCTGTGGCACTGTTGTGTTATATACAGTGGCCATATATTTTTTGCATGGTATCTGCCTTTCAGGGAAATGTGATTTGTGGCACAAGGTGCATTTGCCTGCAGATGTGTAATGACAGAGTGCATCAAACACAAATGCCCATTAAAAAAAAAACAAACAAACCAAGACAGTGCTTGCAGTATAAACCACTAATCATTTAGGAAATAATTACATAAACTCTGGCTACTGGCACCCTTAGTGCCATGCATTAATTTTGTCACAATCTTCTCTGTAGTAGAGTTCTTCACTGATATCACAGAATCATAGAATAGTTTAGGTTGAGAAAGACCTTCAAAAGTTATCCAGTCCACCTCTTCTGCCATGAGCAGGGACGTCTTCCAGTAGACCAGGTTGCTCAGAGCCCCATCCAACCTGACTTTGAATGTTTCCAGGGATGGGGCATCTACCCTCGTTTAGTTTAAAATCATTATCGCTTGTCCTGTTTTAACAGGGCCTGACAAAAAGTTTGTCCCAATTTTTCTTTAAGACCTCCTTTAAGTATTGAAAGGCTTCAATAAATTTTCCGTGAAGCCTTCTCTTCTCCAGACTGAACAACCCCAACACCGTCAGCCTTTTTCCATAGGTGATATGTTCCATTCTTCTGATTGTTTCTGTGGGCCTCCTCTGGAACTGCTGTAACTGGTCCCTCTCTTTCTTGTTCTGCAGATGCCAGAGCTGAACACAGTACTTCAGGTGGTGTCTCACCAGATTCAAGTAGGGGGGTGAAATCACCTCCTTTGACTTGCTGGCCACAGTTCATTTGATGCAGCCCAGCCCAGGACATGGTTTGCCTTCTAGGCTGCCAGACCATGTTGTCAGCTCATGTCCAGCTTTTTACCTACCAGTACCTTCTCCACAGGGTGGCTCTCAAAATCATTTCATCCTCCCCCAGCCTGTATCAATACTGAGGGTTGCCCTGACTCAGGTCCAGGACCTTGCTCTTGGCCTTGTTGAATCTCATTAAGTTCCCAGAGGCCTACTTCTTGAGCTTCTCCAGGTCCTTTGGGTTGGCTTCCCATCCTGAGCATGTCAACTGCACTACTCAATTGGTGTCATCTGCAAACTTGGTGAGGGTGCACTCAATTCCATGGTCCTTGTTGGAGGTATTACCCTAACAGTTTCTCTGTGAAGGCATATTTGACTGTGTGGAAATTAAGGCATAGAAAAAAAATTATAATGTTACCTCTAGTTTGACTATCCAATAAAAATTGTACTTTCTTGGAGTTTAGAAAGGAACTCTTGCCATTTTGGGACACCACTGCCAGTAAAGCTGTGGGCCAGCTGTGAGAGGATCTTTTCTTATTCTCCCCTCTTTCTTCTAGGATGAGGTCTCATGCACAGCCTGATCAGCAGGAATGCTGTGATGCTGTCTGCAGATGTGAACAGTGGGAATATTAGCTGAACTCCTGCAGCTCTCTACAGCAAATGTCTGAATTGTGAGGTTTTTTTTCCCTACTTGCTGCAGTTTTGGAAGATGCCTGGTGCAATAGCTCTGCTTATGACAAATGTTAGGTCTTGCAGTATAAAAACATTTAAGAGATCTGTTTAGCATGAAGAAAACTCCATATTTTTATTTAGATTAAAAAATCTAACTGTGTGCAGGAAGACATGAACCCATAATCTTACCATCACCATCACTTATTGTGCAAATGATCTGAACAGGACCTTTAGCTGTCTCCTGCAGTCTTCGTAACATGCACCATTGCCAGTGCCAAAAAGACAGCACATCACATTGTCCACAAGAGAGTAATCCAGCTGCATGACAGGTTAGAGCACAGGGGATGCCCTAAGGAGCCCAGGTGCTGTGATGGAAAAGGCACCTTGAAATTCCCTGTGGGAAAGAACCCTTCCAATGTGCTCTTCATTTCATTGTCATTCTCTTTTCAGGTGTTGACCACGTCAGCATTAGATTGGACCTAGAAACTTTATTCCAGTTCAGCCACCTTATCCTGACTTTTAAGGTACATCTTTTGCCAGAGCTATTATGTAATGTTATACACTAATTACTTAACCACAGAAATAGATTGCTTAGAGAGGCAGCAAAAGCTGAAGCTGCATCTTTAGTCATTTGTAAGAACTGGTTGGATAAACACCTGTCAAGTATGGTTAAGCTACAGCTGATCCTGCCTTAAGGGAGCAGGATAGACTGAATAGCTTCCTATTCATGTGCCTTCTGATCTGCTTTTCTATAAATCTGGTAATTAAATCAGGAAAAATAGAAATAAATTACAAAATTGAGCCCTAAAAATTTAGGACATCTCTGAACTGCAGTTGCTTTTTCAAATTTAGTTCAGCCTTCTCATGCATATCTATTATCATCCAGATCTCTACATTTTTGTTTCCCTACAAAATTCCTACACTGTTGTGGTAAACCTCCTTACTTAGAAGTTAGTTTTGTATCTAAATGAAAAGTTACTCTTCCCTTTTGCAGGAGACTGGTTCAAAAGAAGAATCCAGCTTCTTCATGGAATGATGTAACCAGATCAGTAGTCTTGTAGTGAGCCTACAAGCTCCCAAACACAGAATTTTAATTGGTAGCTGTTGGCATCCCCAAACAGGAATGTCAGTACATCAACCCTTGAGGTGTCTTATCAATGTCTGGTAAAATAATCCTTGAAATAATGTTTCTTGCAGACATTTCGGCCTGCAGCAATGCTGGTTGAGCGCTCCACTGACTTTGGACAGACCTGGAAAGTGTTTAGATATTTTGCACAGGATTGTGCAGCTTCTTTTCCTCACATCTCACCTGGGCCAGCCAAAAGTATGGAAGACATCATTTGTGATTCAAGATACTCAGACATTGAGCCCTCCACAGAAGGCGAGGTACTGCCAGGAGTCTGTGTTTGTATGAATTCAGATCATACGTGGCTACTTTTCTGGAGGTCAGAGTCTCTCGTGTGTTTCCATCAGATTCATTTCCACAGGTTCTGAGATGTGAAATGCTGTTGACTTTACTGAAGTAAGGAGGAAACAATAAACACTATATTTTACCATCATTTTCACACCCAAATGAATCCATAAAACATGTACAAAACCTTTTAGTGTTCTTTCCTGGTTGCCAGATTTGTATGGAAGTTCCCCTCAAAAAAGATCTTGACTCTCTCCATTAGCTTCTATCCTAAAGGCGAGGGTCTGTCTTTCAGTCCCTTTTGGTGGGAGCTCATCCTATCTCTACATCACTCTAGAGCATTGCTTTTCCTTCTCCCTGACACATCAATTTGCCAAAAGGTTCTTCTGCCTCACTTAGCCAAGGCTAGGTTGAAAGGGTGAAAGCACTTGCTGAATTTGGGGCACAGCATTGTTCTTTTCTTTCATAGGATCAATAAAGTGGCATTAGTAAATACTTAATCTCAAGTGACATTCTTTATATCCCAAAATAATAGCTTCAATGATCTATAGAGCTGTATTCATTTGTTTTGCAGGTTGTTTTAAAAGCCTTGGATCCCAGCTTTGAAATAGAAAATCCATATCTGCCGTATATCCAAGGTATGGACAGTACAGGTTTTCTCAGAGATACTTTGATGGTATTTTTTTTGTGCACTGCAAGAATCAACAGCTTAGATGGTCTAAATCAATGATGTTGAAAATTAAGTACCTAAAGATCTTAGAGAGACATCCATATTAATAAATAAAATGGTCCAGTCTTGCCTTGAAGGCAAACAGCACAGCTCTGCAGACCTCATCCATGCAGCTAAACTGTCTTTCCTTCTGGAATCAAGTGCCCCAATCTCACACTGCTTTTTGGGACCAATCCCAGAGGTGTATGTGAACCCGTGAAGGCAGTGGCTGGGAATATATAGGTTGGTCCTGGCCAGAGCCATACAAAAAGAGGGTTATAGCACTTAGGCAGCTGTGTACCAGGAGCAGGTCCCTGCCCTGGCACTGTGTGGATTACTGGTATTAAACAGTATCAGATAATTTTCACTGTTTCTTCACTCTGGAGGTGAATTCTTAGATGACTGATCCAAGCCAAAGGTTTCAGACTGTTTTATTTTTGAGTGAACTTGGGATCTTGATTTCCCTTCTTTCCTTCCAGAGCTCATAACACTGACAAACCTAAGGATCAATTTTACTAAACTCCACACCCTTGGGGATGCTCTGCTTGGAAGAAGACACAGCAGTCCCCTCGAGAAGTACTACTATGCTGTCTATGAGATGGTTGTGCAGGGCAGCTGCTTTTGCAATGGCCATGCCAGCCAGTGTGAGCCTGTGCGGAATCTGCGGGGAGATGTCTTCCATCAGTCTAGGATGGTGTGTCATTAACACTGTCTCCATCTATGGCAGTCCCTACCTGGTATTTTGGGGGAAGGGTGAGATGGAGGAAGGAAGATCTCTTCTGATCTTTAGACTGACCATTTGCAACTCCAAGTTGTAAAATGTTTCCATACAGCTTCTTCCTTTAAAGCCCTGGGTTGGATTGCTCAGAAGCTGTCTCTTTGTTGGCACTAGCAACTGGAACAAGATGTGTTGGTAATAGTATGAAAATACCAGAGCTCTAATGATGCAAATGTAATGCAGTAAGTAACCTGTGGTGTGTGTAGACTTGAATGGCCACTCGTTGAGTGCATTCCACACTTCCAGCTGGGCTCAGGAGCTCTGCAGAAGGAGAGGAGGCACTGGCACAAAGAGCAGTTGATAATGCAAAGCTAAGCCATGAAAAATGGATTATTAAAAAATTCAGGAACGTGACTGTAGTAAATTCTTTCTCCCTGTGAACAAGAGGGTTTTTCTTCTGGAAAATAGGTATCTCAATAGAGAGATCTGGAGGGGGAGAGAATTAAAAAAAGTTGAAGTCTCCTTTGATATCTCATGAAGTACTTTTTCTAAATGTTTCTCAGTGGCTTAACGCTGGTTCAAGTTAATGAGTATTCTTCAGATCTTTTGCTCAAAGCTGAGAATTATGTCAGCTGAGGGAGCCAAAGAGCTTCGAATTTTCCTGATCTTGCTGAAATACCCCTCTCCCCTCCCCTTCCTTCCCCTTTGTTCTGTTCTCTTCTGTCCCCTCTGTTCTCACCCTCTCCTCTGTTCTCACCACATTGCAGGTCCATGGGAGATGCATCTGCCACCATAACACTGAAGGTTTGTCTTGTGAAAGATGTAAAGATTTCTACAACGATGCTCCCTGGAGGCCAGCTGAAGGGACACAAGATAATGCTTGCAAACGTAACTCAAATTAATATCTTTTTTCAACACCTGAGAGGCTGGGAAGTGGGTGTAACACAGACCCAGCTCAGTATGGGTTTCCAGGTTTCTGGGTTTCCATGCCTTATCTAGAAGATTCCCATATCCATCAATGCTGTGTTGCCTTACAAGGAGAGCTTTTTCATGTTCTTATTTTTCATAAGGAGAAAAGAACCCAAATAAAGAGGAAAAAACTGCTACTGCAAGAAAGTTCATTCACTTGTTTGCAAATGTTTTTTCATGTGAATGACAGAAGAATTTAGACAAAGCTAAATTATTTATTACCATAGTAATAAGTAATGTAGGGTATACAAGAACAATATATTAGGATCTGAAAGACTGAGAGAACTGGGGCTGTTTAGTTACGAGAAGAGATGTCTGAGAGGAGATCTTATCCATGTCTATAAATGTCTGAGGAGTGGGTGTCAAGATGAAGGTGCCAGTCTCTTTCTGGTGGTGACCAGTGGTAGGACAAGGAACAGTGGGTACAAGCTGGAACACAGGAGGTTCCTCCTCAACATAAGGAGTCACTTTATGGTGAGAGTGACTGACCAGTGGAACGGGCTACCCAGAGAGTAGAGTGGAGTCCTCTTCTCTGGAGACTTTCAAAACCTGCCTGCGTATGTTCCTGTGCAGCCTGCCCCAGGTGATCATGCTTTGGCAGGGGTGTTGGACTTGATGATCTCTGGAGGTTGTTTCCTACCCCTAACACTGTGATTCTGTGATCTGTAACAAAGATTCAGGTAGATCGTTCTTCAGTGGAGCAGTGTTCCCTACTGTATCAGTACACTCCCTTGCATGGTACTTTTCCAAGTGCAGGGCCCAGTTCTGTTGTAAGTCTCCAGTGCTACTGTCCAGCTGTAAAGCACAAGGCCTGGGAAGCTATATTCTTGCTGGGGCACTGAAATCATGTTAGTGACTCTGTGTATTAACACACAGCAATGGTGACAAGACCACATAATAGGAATCATGGTGTGAAATATGCCAATCTCTGTTTTGGTTTCAGGGTGTAACTGCAATGGTCACTCTGAAAGATGCCACTTTGACATGGCCATGTACCAAGCCAGTGGTGGGGTCAGTGGTGGTGTTTGTGAAGACTGTCGAGACAACACCACAGGGCAACACTGTGACCAGTGCAAGCAATTCTTCTACCAGGATCCACTCAAAGTCATCTCAGACCCTCAGGCTTGCCTCCGTAAGCTTCCATTTTTTTGGCTTCTGTAAGAACTGCTCAAAACAGGGTGGTTCACTTTCTCTTTGGACTGAACCCTATGGCATGTCCATGCTTAAATACTCGTATGATTGCAAAAATGTTACCAAACCTGTAACATTCAAACTGTTTTGGAGCTGCTGCATGACTGAATCCTTGAACTGACATTGTAAAAAGAGCTGTATATTCCAATTCATTGCTAAACTGAGCTTAGAAATGCAGCAGGACTGTCACCTTTCTTGACCAACACCAATATAAATATGAATAGCAGTAGAGCAGTTGTTTCCATAGTCAGGGATTGCAGAAGATGTGTAAAATGTGGGAAGAGTAATAACTTTTGCTAGATGCCTAAGTAAGAAAAATAGTCTTTCAGGCATAAAGGTCTTTCTGAAAGATGAGCTAAATTCAATATTTAACATAGGGTGGGAAAAACAGTCTGAGTATAATTTAATTGTAGTCATTGATTGTTGTGAAAAGTCTTTAAGGAGCCAATGAGTGGTAGATGTCAGCTCTACCGTGAGAAATGGATAATGCCTTAGGAAAAAATGACATGCATCATGAAGGCAGTCTCATAATATTTCCTAACAGCAGCTGTGCATTAACTCTAAAGCATCCAACACAGTGAATGTGGATGAATGTCTCTAATCTTTACAAGAATTCTGAATTTGTGCCTACCAGTGCCTCTATAATTGTGTTTCATGCTTATATCTAAATGCTCGTTTATATGTGCCTCTATGCCTTTTTTGTGTGCCTGTAGCCTGCAGCTGTGACCCAGAAGGTACATTGCACAACGGCACTTGCGAAAGCCGCACGGATCCTGCTCTGGGAACGGTTGCGGGCCGGTGTCCTTGCAAGGAGAATGTGGAGGGTGTCCGCTGTGACAAGTGCAGGGCAAACTACTACGGGCTGAGCAACAGTGACCCTCTGGGCTGTCAGCGTGTGTAAACCACTTCTTTTTTACTTCTGTCTCAAACATTTTTAAGAGGTGAAAATAGCCAAACGCAGAGATGCACACACTAATGCACTACCTGCTTCACAAAATACCTAGTTGCCTACTATTATTTAGTGTCAATGACATTTAAGGTTTCTGGTGCTGCATCTGAGACTCAAAAGATGTAAAACTGCTTCCAGAATAAGTGCTATACTATAACAGATCAGGCTGTTGTTAATAGAAGGATGGTTAAACTGCTTCCAGAATAAGTGCTATACTATAACAGATCAGGCTGTTGTTAATAGAAGGATGGTTAAACTGCTTCCAGAATAAGTGCTATACTATAACAGATCAGGATGTTGTTAATAGAAGGATGGTTAAATATGCAATTTATTTGAGAAGGGAGATTAAACCAGATGACATTTATTTTGGCATCAAAGTCAGTGTGAGGGTGAATGAAAACCCACAGATGGGCTGTTAGGTTAGTTGGACTCTGCACAGCACAAAGCAGCATTGTGACAGCAGAAGCTTCCAGCCAGCTGTTCCACCAAGAGAAGCACATCCTATCCCTATTCTGGCACACCAGGTTTGTGCGCACAGCATCACTATGCCCACAGCATGGTAGTTGTCAATGTACAAGGACTGTGCAGTGCATCACACAGCACTGGACCAGAGCCCCTGCTTTCCCCTGGAGAGGGTACCCACTGAGGAAACATTCCATTCCCCAAGGGCAGTCTGAGGGTTGCAGGGTGCCAGGGTATGTCTATCTGCAGAGCACCTGTCTGGAGGATGGAGACAGACTGTCAAGCTGATGCCACATCTAAAGCAAATGCCAGTCCTGCTGCCATTATAGGAACATGCAGAGGTAACCACATATTTCTTTTCCTGCAGCCTGCAACTGTGATCCCTCTGGCACTTTGCCCTTCTCCATCTGTGATCCTGCCACGGGAGAGTGCCTCTGCCAGCAGTTCACCACAGGGCGACGATGTGAAAAATGCATTGTATGTGCTCAGTTTTTGTTACCACTTCTGCATGTGTTTTCAGAAGTCATCTCTCCCATCTCTCACCAGAAAAGCAAACAATTAGTCAAAATTCAAAATAATTTTCCATCTGTATGCTCCTATTTTGCATTGGCACATCTGGTTCTTTTTACTGCTTGCTAACTTTTGTGCAAACAAATTGCACCAGAACAACCATTCGCAGAGAGGAAAGGAAATAAAAAGTCATGTCCTGAGGCCATCTTTTCTATTCACAGTGCTTATTGCTTGCACAGATTAGTAGATATCTGGCTTGTCTTGCAGAGGCTAAGCACCTGTGTAATCTGGCAAGAGAAGCAATTGCCCATGGCAAAGCACAGGCAGCAGCACATAGTGCTGCAGAGCATCATTCATCCAGGAGATGAAGTAAATTCTGTTGTGCTTTACATACTTTAACATTTGCCATAAAATACATTTCACTTTTTTTTCTCCCCCCAGGTAGGATACTGGGGTCTTGGCAACAGCTTGTATGGCTGTTCTGCATGTGACTGTGATATTGGTGGATCTCACAATAACTTGTAAGTTATTGTTCTTCAAGTTCTTTCTTGGCTTTAATTCTTATAAACTCTTACACTAGATTTTCTGATTAGGCTAATAGCGTCTCAGTACAAATGGGAAAATAGACTCGACATAATTTCATTATATACAAACAGTGTAAAGTCAGGTTGAAATCTTAGAAATTAATTTGCTTTGAAGCCAGCTTTGAAGCAATTTAGACTGAGATTTTATATAAAATACAAATCACACAACTTGAGAAAACCAGAGGCCCTAATATTAAGAGAAATTGGAAGTAAGAGCTGACATGTGTAACTTGGCTTTCTACATATACTTCAAGAACTATAAATATCTTAATTTTTTAACTAACATACTGGCTCCTGTTAAAAATACATATGTTTAGAAGCAGGCTTGGTTTCAGTTAACTCCAAAAGTCTGTTGGTCAAGGGTCTTCTCTACTGCTATTAGACTTCAGACATAGGAGCACATAGTCTGACACTGTAGAGCATCTCCTTGTGAGCAGGGTGATCTCATGTCATGCCTCCAAAATTGCAGGTGCTAGATGCTTCAGAATAGTAATAGATACAGTAATAGACATAGAAACAGAAGAAATCAATACGGGAATAGATAATAATGGATGCTCAGGAAACCAAAGAATCTGTGTTTCAGGTTTGGAATGGACAGAGAAAGACGAAGCATGTAATGTCTCCTCAGGGATGAAAAAGTAGCAATGAATAAATTCAGCTTCAGCAACTGCAGAGATGGGGAGCAGGAAGAGGGTTAATAAGGAATACAATCTGACAATGGAAGAAATCAAGCAAAGCTGAAACAAGAGTGGGTCTGAGCTGCTCTCATGCTCTGAGAGCCCAGACATGCCTCACTGACATTCTCCCTTTACCAACTCCTACCCTAGGTGCTCACCAAAGGATGGTCAGTGCAAGTGTCTTCCCAACATCGTGAGCCGCCAATGTAATGAGCCAGCTGCAGGCTACTTCTTTTTACCCCTGGATTATTATATTTATGAAGCTGAGCATGCAAAGATCCTCTATGGCTCTGCACCTTTGGTATGTAGTTGGCTTTTTAAGTGTTGTAGTGAAACACGATCCATGCAAGATGGCACAGCAGCTGAGGAGAGCAGCCAGACAAACTCTTCAGCAGCAAGATACAAAGCAAGTCCCTTGACTATCCTCCAGTCATCCTTGTTCTTCATGGGCATGATTATCCCATAGCTGGCTGTTACCAAGAGACAGTTGCCACAGCATGGTGTGACCTGCAAAGCTGTCTGTGCTGCTTCTCAAGTGTGAGCTGGTCTAGCATGATTTAGAGAAATTCATGTAATTATCTAAATTAGAGGAAAGTGTTTGAGTTGACAACAGCCTTCACAAACAATGGTATTTATGGGAATGTACAACACTGTAAATTAAATTCCTCTCCACTCCACTGGACTTTTTCCTGCTGCCAATTTCCTCAAGAATTTAACGTTCATCTATAGTGATTTTAGACATTTCTGGTTTTTTTTTCTTCAACATGGTGGTACTTGTTCCCCATGCAGAGTACAAGTCTGGAATGCATGCCTTCTTCTGCCTTTACTAACATTTCTTCTCTGATGTGTTTTCCAGAAGCTATAGAGAAGGAATAATAAGAAAAAATGTTTATTTTCAGGTCACATCCACAAATATTGAACTATAATTGCGACCAGTTATCATCCTGATGTCCAATAATTAAATGGAAAACAGATGTGGGACATAGCTTATGAGAGGAAGTGCAAGATAATTTTAAGAGAGTGAGGAATGAGGATTTGGGGAGCTAGTTTAGATTTTAACCCAGCTGAGGACAGAGCTTTTTCTAATACAAATTTTCATTTATCTGCTTACCTACCCTTCAAAATTGCTGAGATAATGCTACTGTTTTCTCATTACGTCATAGGTTAAGCCAAGCACTCTTCCAAGGTGTGACATCTACTTCCAGAAGCAAGGTTATGAATTTGTGATTGAAAATGGGAAGATTGTGTTAAACAGACACAAGAAACGAAGAGTAAGAAAATCTGGACTGGAACAGGTAAACTGGTGCCTGACTCTTAAGATTACAGCAAATGCTAACATCTTCTTTTGAAACAGAGGGCAATGAAATGTGTAAGTGCATGGGATCACTTTGCACATAAGGCAAACTCTGGGATAAGGTAGAGGGGTGGAAAGAAGGTGAAAGGGTGGATAAGGCAAACTCTGGGATAAGGTAGAGGGGTGGAAAGAAGGTGAAAGGGTGGTTGGGAGCCTCTCCTGGGTACTCTGGTTTCTGGGAGGGGTGTTGCATTTCTGTATTACTTTTAATTTGTGTATTTCTGCCTGATCATGGTGTCTCCCCTGCCAGGTAAGTAGCTGTCACTTCCTCAGCTCCCCAGAGTAACTGCAATTATTCTAAGAATTGCAATGTCTCCCACCTCTCTACCTTATCCCAGAGTTTGCCTTACATGCAAGGTGAGTTTGGAGGATTGGCCAGGGAGATTAGAAAGCAGAAGGATTAGCTACAGAGAAAGCAGGCCAGGAAGAAAAGTACAGGCACCAGCTGCAACAGAGACCCACTGTGTTATCTGTGGTTTGTGTTCTTGCTTTTATACATCTCAGCAAGCCTATGAGTGAAGTAGATGTCACCATTGTCACAATCTATAATCTAATCTCTCTCACTAAAATATTCCAGTTAGCCTCAAACTAGCACAGTCCACCCCTGTCTATTTTGCTCAGACTTTTGATGAGAACTGTCTAATCTAAATCAATATTTACGATAATGAATAATGAAACTGAGGGAGACGGTCGGGTCTGACACAACCCACCACTGCCACCAGCACACGCTGACCACCCCACCTGAACTGAACTTGTAATGTTCAGTTCACGCTTTGTTCCAGCTATCCTGCATGTAGGTGATTCAAAAGCTCATAAAACACAGATGAGATGAGAACAGGGACTCCCAGGTGACATTGGGTTTGTGCTCAGGTACTGTAGATTCTTTCGTAGACTGTGTCTTTGGATGCCAGATAATACCTAGAACAGAAAACTCCTAACAGCTCATATTATACACTCTGAATTTAAACTCTCTCAGCTAAGGTTAAATTTCTCTGTGGAATGCACTGAATTTCATCATTCTCTTGCATTACCCAGTATGTATGACCAGGACCTTCAGCAGATCCTTAGCAATCTGCGCTAGGTAAACCTATTGTAGCAAGGTGGTTGGACTAGATGATCTCCAGAGGTCCCTTCTAGCACCTACCATTCTGTGCTTCTGTGATCCTACACCTGGGAGAGTTCTTAGATTGTTGATCTCAAGCTTGTTCAGAAAATAAGGCTGGCTGATGGCTGAAATGAGTAAACAACATGGCAAAAATACTTCCTTCCTTTTTTCCTGAGTTTGTATTTTTGCAGATCGACTCTGTGTGTTGTTGAGAATGTCAATGTGTTTTTGCAGGGTGCTATACAATTTGGACAGGACTCAGCTGTGACAGTAGTTTTCAGGCAGCCGGGCCCTGGTCGATCTGTCACATGGACGGGACTTGGCCTCGCCCAAGTTCCCAGTGGAGCTGGGCTGAGATTTGTCATCAACAACATTCCCTTTGCTATGGACTTTGATATCATAATTCGTTATGAACCTCAGGTACTTGTGATGTCTTGTGTATCTTGGTATATTGTGATTGATGGAGGGTCTATTTTGTCAGTAATAGGATGCAGCATTTTGTCCCTCTCTGTATTTGAAATGAAAATGTTTGTCTTTTCATCCTTATCAATGAAGTAACATGCCTTCCACTGACCCCCTTAACCTTTTCCACTCTAGTCTGAAAAATCAGTGGAAGCATCAGCCATGGTTTCATCTTCTGGAGTTCTTTTGGTATCTTTGCTTGGACTGGACTCTTGTTCACAAAGCAGACGTGCAGAATGTACTTCCTTTTAGATGAGCATCTTGCATTTTTAGCTGGGATTTTCTGTGCAGGAAAATGTGCACAGTTAGGAGTGATCTGAGTAGATATTTATCCAGGGCTTTTGTGGCATCCAGCTTCCCAGTTTCTCCAACTGGCTCTGAGATGTCTGAAAATTGCGGGGAAATGGCCAAAATCTTATTTCTTTGCCTGAACAATATTTTTCAGTGAGGCAGACATGTCTAGAGAAATATTTTAACTCAAATCTGGTTAAACAAATCTAAAGCAGAGTCTGCACCCTTGTATTCAGAAGCACAGACAAGTGTTTTATTATTACTAATATTTGTACTGAGCTGCTCTTTTGCCCCTGGTACAATTCCACCAGTTGAAATCCTACTTCTTTCTACTGTATTCTGTTCTCTTGCTGTCATTCTGAGGCAAACAAAACTCCCGATGTCTTAAAACATGAGAACAATTTTGGAGTGGGATGGTTAGACATAGCTTTTTCCTTCTAAGGGTTAGGTTAGACTTCTGACACAAAGTCTTTATATTTGTTATTCCTTATTACGTGTGAGAGAAGGCAGATAATGAAAGATATCTCCAGGACAGCACTGTGTTAAGGAAACAATTCCAATGACTTTACAAAGCTGTTTCCATTTGCACCAGCTAAGGTCTCATTTCTATCTTTGCTCTTCAGTTACCCATTGCAAATACAACACATTTTTCAAAACAACATTATTTTTTATAGTCCTTCAAGGACAAAGAGAAAATCCATTTTGTCACTGCAGATGGCTTTCACTGGCATTAACCCTGGCAAAGAGAAAGCGTTTTTTTCAGATGTGAAAAATTACTGTATTTTTTCCTTTGTTTACAGTCATTGGAGGACTGGCTAGCAAGTGTTGTGGTCCAGCCTGCTGGTATTTTGTCAAGTTCACATTGCCAAAACAAAGGCCTTGCACAGGAGCCACATGTGTTGCCTCTCCCAGCTACAAAGAGGTCTGACTGTTCTTGTCTTTTTGTCTGTAGATTTTCTGTGTGCGAATCTTTTACTAAAGCGCTGCAAAGTAACAAGTGTGGGAAAGTGGGAATGTTAGAAAAATGTGTGGCCTTTCCTTTTGCTATCACACCACAGTACCACATAGGTTCTAAGGAACAGTCCGATGCTCCATTACTCAGTGTGGTAATGGTTTGCCCAAGCCAGGAGAGCAGTCTGAGATCCTGCTGGGATTAGCTGTTGCTTTGGCAAAGATCCAGCTACAGCTATTTCATAGAATAGAATAGAATCAATCAGGTTGGAAGAGACCTCCAAGATCATCCAGTCCAACCTATCACCCAGCCCTATCCAATCAACTAGACCTTGGCACTAAGTGCCTCATCCAGGCTTTTCTTGAACACCTCCAGGGAGCAGCAACTCCACCACCTCCCTGGGCAGCCCATTCCAATGCCAATCACTCTCTCTGTGAAAAACTTCCTCCTAACATCCAGCCTATACTTCCCTCGGCACAACTTGAGGCTGTGTCCCCTTGTCCTGTTGCTGGTTGCCTGGCAGAAGAGACCAACCCCCACCTGGCTACAACCTCCCTTCAGGTAGTTGTAGACAGCAATGAGGTCTGCCCTCAGCCTCCTCTTCTCCAGGCTGAACAAGCCCAGCTCCCTCAGCCTCTCCTCACAGGGCTTGTGTTTCAGGCCCTTCACCAGCTTCATCACCCTTCTCTGGACACGTTCCAATATCTCAACATCTCTCTTGAATTGAGGAGCCCAGAACTGGATACAGTACTCAAGGTGTAGCCCGACCAGTGCTGAGTACAATAACCTACCTTGTCTTACGGCCACACTGTTCCTGATACAGGCCAGGATGCCATTGGCTCTCCAGCCACCTGGGCAGACTGCTGGCTCATCTTCAGCCTACTATCTACCAGTACCCCTAGATCCCTTTCTGCCTGGCTGTTCTACAGCCAATCTGTCGCCAGCCTGTAGAGCTTCTTGGGGTTGTTGCGGCCAAAGTGTAGAACCCTGCATTTGGCCTTGTTAAATCTCATCCCATAGGCCTCTGCCCACCCATCAGGCTTGTCAAGGTCCCTCTGCAGGCTCTCCTACCCTCCAACAGATTGACACCTGCTCCTAGCTTAGTGTCATTGGCAAACTTACTGATGATGGACTCAATCCCCTCGTCCAGATCATCAATAAAGATGTTTAAGAGGATTGGGCCCCGGGGGACACCACTAGTGACTGGCTGCAAACTGGATGTGGTACCATTTACCACCAGTATAGTAAGGAAATACTGACTTACATTCACTGTTCTAGCCTACTTTCAAAACCAGCTTTTCCACTTGGATCTATGTAATGAATAGGGGAGACAAGAGGATGTGACCAAAGTCTTAATCAAACAGAGGCAGGAAAGGACAAATACAAAGAGTGAGTTGCAGACTTCTGTGCTTGAAGTAGTAAAACCTGCCATTTTCAGCTTAATCTCACCAGGTTTAAATTGCACTTGGTGAACTGTCCAGGCAAAAGTTACTCAGCTTTTCTAAAGCCTGCAAGCAGTGGGGTCAAGTATTCTCCCTGCAGCAGCATGGCTTGCTTGGGGCTGCAGGCATTTGGGTGCAGGCACAGAGAGGATAGAAGGCTCACAGCATCCAGTAAATGTGCATTGTCCCAACTCCTGGCTAAAACTGTACTTTATTTCTACTGAACAGGATTGCACTTCTTCAAACTCCAGTCTGCCTGGAGCCAGGAACAGAATATTCTGTGGATGTGTATTTCTCTCAGCCCTCAGCCTCTGACCCAATGGCAGAATTGTTCATCTTGATTGACTCGGTAAGTAGTTCTGTCACATTTTGCTTGAGTTTGTATTTATACCAGTGTGATTTTGGTTTTTACACAGACTTATTAAAAAATATTTTTAAATCATTTATAGTGTGTTTTAATAGAAATTCAGCAAAGTGTGCTTCTGCTTTCTTTTGTTGGCAATGCGTTCACATGTTTTTGTGCAGAGACAGAATTTGTAATGGCTAATAGCTTTTCAAGTCATATTTGAATACATAGTAGAGTATGTTTCTCTATCTGTTGCTCATTTATTTTGAACACGCTCCACATATGCTGACAAGATGTTGTGGTTGAGGATATAAGTTCATGAATTTCTTCGTCACTCAGGTGTTTTTTGTTTCTGTAAAATCTCTGTAATTTGTCTGCATCTAATTAAAAATACTCTTCCCACCATGAAAGGCCCTGGATAGTAGTTTTGGGTCTTTGTCTTGAGAAAAATATTTTTAAGTCTGTTCCTCTAATTAATTCTGTAAAACTGTACCTGACAAAGGCTGTCCATGCTTGGACATAGAACCTTCAGCCAGTTTTTGTCTATCTTGGTAATACAAGTAAAACTTTCAGACAAGTATTGCTTTTGGAGTCATCAACATGACATCTCTTAGAAGCAAAACCAATTCTGAGTGTATATCTGGGATCTTACTACAATTTGACTTTTTATACATAGTCACTTTTATTTGAAAAACTTGTGTCTAGACCTTCAGAATAAATGTCAGTTTAGATGACTGAGCAGCTCAGTGACAGGTTTGAAAACACAGTGCTCCAGGCCTCTGTCTTTGCAATGTGGAGCTCAGTAAGATAATGTGGGAAATTCTGGGTTTCAGTACATCTAAGCAAAAATATTTTCTTTACCCTCTTAATTCCAAAGCTTGGACTTATTCCCAGAATTAGCTCCGTGGAGAATTTGTGCAGTGAAAAGGATTTAGATGAGTACCAGAAGTATCACTGTATTGAAATTGCATCTGAAGTTGGACCTCATGTCCTGCCCGAAGTATGCACACGGCTCATAGTGAGCATGTCAGCTCGCATTCACAACGGTGCTGTTGGTAAGGAGCAATCTGCTCGGGCAGCTCTTTGGGACAGTTACTGATTTTCTCTTGAGTTTGTAGGAGATGTTGACTGGAGAGCTCTCAGCCCATGATGGTGTTAGTAAGTGAAGCCAATCAACATGTAGTATGTATGGATACGCAGGGTATGTCCTGTTGAATTCTGAGTGGGCTGCTGATAGCTTTTAGTGGTGTGGCTCTCGAAGTTCATTTCACCTGATAAGCTTCATGGAGCAGCTGTGATTGTGTGTTTTTTGAAGAGCATTTCAATCAAATGCAGCTTCACCAGATGGTCACTAACTTCTGTAGTTTTCTGGATGCTGTAAAAAGACAAGAATGTTTAAGCCCTCTCACAGAATGCTGCAGGTCAGTCAAATGCCTTGGTAGGACTTCAGGCATAATGGCACACAGGCTGATGTGCTGGAAGAGATTGACCAAGAAAAGCTCAGTGGTTGTTCCAGAATAAGGATAATGGCAGGTGGAGTCTGAAGCCCTAAGCGGTCTCCTGGGCCCACCATAGAAAGGGCAAGCTAGGCTTCATGTCACAGAGGACTTCCCTTGTGTGTGCCCAGAGAAATGGGGCTACTCTGCACTTCCAGTAATCAGAGGCAACTTTCTGGACAACTGTGGTGGCCAGCTCCTTTCAGGGAACCTTGCCTACAATGGACTGGAATGCAGACTAGAATCTGCTTGATTTGGACTGTTCTTAGAAGGACCTACACTTCAGTCACACATTTAATGAGTGAGGTATAGGTGAGCCCGTAAGTCTGGACTGTGCTGACTCCCCATTACCCTGAGTCCCATGGCAAGGGATTCTCCCAAGGTGAAACATGGCACTTTGGCTTGTTTTCTACTGCTGGCGTGTGAGTATCCTGGACAAACACCCCTTGTGAGTTAGCGAACCAGCTTCACTTGACAAGTAAGGCAAAGGGGTCCAGAAAGCAGAAAACAATAAGTGGAGGCTGCTTGCAGGTTATGTCCAGTGATGCAGCTAGTTCTAGATTTATATCAAACCCTTCTAGACTTTGAGATATCTCCATTTGGGATCTACATTTTGCTATGCCAGCTGCTGTCCTACCCAAAATATGTGCTGAATGCTGTGCCCTGAATATGAAACCTCTAAAGCTAAGACTTGAGCAGGTGCCTGATAAACCATCACCATCCAAGCTGTGGTCATTGGTGGCTAGTGAACTCCTTATGAGAACTATCAAATTCTTTCCTTCCTATTTTTAAGTGTAACACCTGTAAGTTCACAAGAGCAGTCACACTCCTTTACAACCAAACCTGTTTTGTTTTTCTTTTCCCCTTGGAAGCGTGTAAGTGCAATCCTCAAGGGTCACTGAATACCAGCTGCAGTAAACTGGGAGGCCAGTGCCAGTGCAAAGCTAATGTTGTGGGGCGCTGCTGTGACACTTGTTCTGCGGGCAGCTATGGCTTTGGCTTCCATGGCTGCTATGGTGAGTACTTGGCAGCCAGCACCAATGACATTACCCTGTATCAGTATCTATCTCTTCATGCATGCCTCACCTCTCTAAGGATTTAAATTAATGGTTATATGTGAAGCAATGTACAAAATATTTCCTCAAATAACAGATTTTCCATCCCCATTGCTTACACTGCCTTGGAGCAGTGTCAGTGATGAGCAGGTTTGGTGGTAATATACCTTCAGGACACAACTTTGCCGTTGGTGTTTTCCAGCATGTGGTTGCCACCCCCAGGGTTCATTGAGCACACTGTGTGACCAGGTGACTGGGCAGTGCTCCTGCCGCTGGAAGGTGGGTGGTCAACACTGCAGCCAATGTCTGGCTGGGTATTTTGGATTTCCCCACTGCCGTCCTTGCATGTGCAATGGCTACGCAGAGCTTTGTGACCCAGTGACTGGAGGGTGTCTGAACTGCCGTGGGTTTACAGCTGGAAGCCGCTGTGAAAGGTAAGTTGATGAGCAGTGATAAAAAGCTCATCCAAACACTGATGCTCTCTGAAATGTGTAGCTGATGGCCATGCATGGAAAGCATCCATGACCTTAACAGGAAACATGTATCAAAACCCAGGAATGAACTGAGCCTAGTTGCAAAATAGCAAGTACCTATGTGTTTGGCAAATGCATGTGGGAAGGTGAATGTAATGCATACACACAGCATTGCAGCAGGATCCCTGCAAGAAAGCATTTAAGATTTGGTTGCTATGGCACCATGTGCTTGGGGACATGCAAAACACTGCATATAACATAGGCTGTCTCCTGCTGGTTTTTAAATTGCCAAGAGGCTAGACTCATTCTGAACACTCACTTTAATACCTGCAGTTATCTCTGAGGAGCTTAAATAAATGTGCCCTGTTTAGTAGTTCGTATTATCTCCACATGACCAACAAATGAATTTTCACTTATCTGGCTCTCTTGAAAATAGTGCTTCTCTTTTTGTTTTATACATTGGCACCAATATCACAGCTCAACACAGACATCAGAACTAAATTTGCTAGCTGTTTAGTTTAGTTTGACATTGGACCTTGTCATTTAGTTTTAAGGACTTCCCTGTGAAGCCAATTGGGTTTTTATTTCGGTGCTTTTGGACACAGGGACCTCTCCAGTGAGCCAGGACTGTTGATAAATGATGGAGAGTGGCTTGTCCAGCTCATCTGCCAGTTCTCTCATCACCCTAGGATGGATCCCATTGGATCCCATCTGATCCCATAGACTTGTGAGGATCCAAGAGGCTCAACAAGTTCCTAATTACTTCATCCTTGATTACAGGGGGGATGTTCTGCTCCCTGACCTCACCTACAGCTCCTGAGGACAACTTCCCTTGCTATTGAGAATTGAGGCAAAGAAGGTGCTAAGCACCTCAGCATTTTCCTCATGTCTAGTCACTACATTCCCCTCCTTGTCCAGTAAAGAGTGGAGGTTATCCTTGCCTCTCTTTTTGTCATTAATACATTTATAGATACACTTCTTGTTATCATTCATAGCAGTGACCAGTCTAAGTTCTAACCAGGCTTTTACCTCTCAAATTTTCTTCCTACATGACCTATCAACATCCATATTTTTTTTCCTGAGTTACTACCCCCCATTTCCAAAGGTGATATGCCCTCTTTTTTTCCCTTAATTCCTTCACAAGGAAGCACTCTTGACAATTTCTGCTGCTTTGTGTTGGCTGCTTTGACAGGTGCATGGATGGCTATTATGGAAACCCTCTGAATGGAGAACATTGCCGCCCATGCATGTGCCCTGGGGCACCTACGAGCAATAGGTATTTTGCACATTCCTGTTACCAGGACTCACAGTCTGCCCAGTTAGTCTGCAATTGTCTCAAGGGATATGCAGGTATGAAGCAAAATAGGAAATGGTTTTGATTCAATTAAAATTAATACGAGAGAAAAATTACCATCTTCTGCCTATCCTCTGTTCAGCAATGACAAGTAGGGAAATAAAATAGATAACACTCAGATTTAATGTCAGGGAGTCCTGACTGAGAAGATTGTGTGATTGGTGTTTGGAAAAGGGATTCACCTACATAGAAAGAGTGAAGCCATAAATTAATACAATGACATGCTCTAGAAACTTCCTCCTTTTTCCAAAGGTACTACATTAACATGGTGGGGAGAGGAGGGGAGAACTGCAGATGCCCATCACCTCCTCAAAACAAGCATTGGAAGACCAAATTGGATAGAACACAGCAACAAAAAGAGCTGATAAGATTTCCTAATCAGAGATTATTTTTTACCATATAGAGGAATCCTGCTTTGACACTGTGCCTAAAAGTGACTGCTTCTCCATTGAAATTGCATATTTAGAAATGAGGTTTCCATTCTCAGCTGTCTTAAATGCCTTGCTCCCTAAGATCCCATTGACTTAGCTTGAAATTCTGCAGGGAGAACTGAAGATATTTCCCTACACCTGGGCATTAGAAAGATCTCCAGTGATGGAAGCAAAGCCTGCTGAGAAACCGTGTCAGAAACAAAAAGAACGCTGTCATCTTTACTTAGGCCAGGTTCCTTTATAAGTCAAGAGCAGTTTCCTTGAGTAGTTGGCCAAAATAATCCTTGTTGGACTTCTATCCTCACAAACCACTGCACTCCTCAGTTGTGGACTTCCTTCCTCTGGCTCCTTCCCATCAGGGCTCTTGGTCTTAGAGACTGCAAAAGGTTCTAATCCTGAGAACCATGGCAAAGAAGCAGCATTCTTGATTGAGTATAGGTCAAGGGATAAGGTCCAGCAACATCAACCTGCCCAGAAAGATTTCCACATTTAAGAGAGGTAGCACTGTGATCAGAGCAGTCATTAAGATAGTGTGCAGAAGTAATTGCAGTGCCAGCAAACAAGGAGTGTCCCAGAGCTCATCTGATTTCCTGAGGATCTTCTACTGGGTTACAGAAAGGAGAGTGTATCTACCAGACTCTGAGTCGCTCCAGGAAAGGGCACTCCCACCTTCTCCTGCTGCTGTCACTGTGAAGGATCCCAGGAAAATCCTGCAAATACAGCCATCCCTGACTGCTATCACTGAGAGGACTTTGCTAGAAAAAGATGTTTGGAGGTGTTATGTGAGGGGGCATTTGTTTACTCCTAATGAAAAGACTCCCTTGGTGAAAACTATTTGGGATGAACAGAGTGTATTTCCACCAGACTTTAGCATGGGAGATGTAATTTAAATTGATCATAGGATTAAAGTGTGACAGTCTCAAACAGGTGAATATTTTCCATTGGAAATGTGCTTCGAACAGGCAGTCTGAATCTTTTAGCTGTTACTGGAAGTTATATATTTCACTTGAATTCCCATCAGTCAGTAAATATTTTTACCTTGATCTCTGACAGGAAATCAGTGTGATGAATGTCCTAGTGGGTTCTACAAAAACCCAAGCAGCCCCAGGCTTGAATGTGCTCCATGTCCCTGCAATAACAATATTGATGTGACAGACCCAGAGTCCTGTAACAGGGTCACCGGGGAATGCACCAAGTGTTTACACAACACCCATGGAGCAAACTGCCAGTTCTGCAAACCTGGATACTTTGGCTCAGCCCTCCTTCAAAACTGTCAAAGTAAGTAAGCAGCAGCACTGAAACTGCCTATTACTACTAAGAAAAAAAAAAAAAAGAAATTAGGCTACTGGGAGAGGTTAACCCTTGGAGGGACAGTAAAACTAAAGCAGATGAATGGAGCAAAATATGAGAAGACCAAATCTATTTTGTTCCAGTGATACAAATAATTGTTAATATGGCATCTATTAAATTCTTTGTCATCCAAGTCTCACTAAATCCCATACTGTATATCACTCCTATGACTAATTTGTGAAATGAAATCAGTACTCTCCGTTAGGAAAATAAATGTGCATTCAGCCCATTCAGGAAGGAGTAAAAGTAAAGGAATAAAATATTTTTATGCATGGTGCTGGCTGATGCCAACTAAGCAATGCTCAGTTAACCAGATGATCCCTTGCTGAGCTCTCTGCCTTACCAGTTGTTTTCATTGAGTTCAAATGAGATTGTTCAGACAATTTAATAGACTCCATGAGGGCATTGTCAATAACTCAGCACTTCTAATGAAAGGCAGGAGTGTAATCAAAAACAAGTCACAAGTTTCTTATTAGTTTTTCCCAAAGACTGTTTTCACAAATGTACTTGATTTCTACAGGCCAGACAATTGTAGGTATTTTCAATAAATTATGTTTCTGGTAATCTCTAGAATACAGTTTCAAGCCCATTCTGGGAAGATTTCTGTTGGAAGTGGTTAAACAGGAACTTTTGGCTCTTCACAAGACAAGCTTAGTTTACTTGGTTTATTGGGGTTTCCCACTGCCCACTGTAAATCAGCCTCTCTTTACTCTCTTTACATTTTATTCTATATGCCTTCATTTTGGTGCTGGTGTTAAAAGTACTGAGCATTGCCAGTAAATTTGCTCAAAACAATATTTCTAAATTATTATAGACAGATAGGTAAACTGTACGAGATTAAAAATGTGTTCAGTAAATCTACAGCATGGGCTTTATGTGCATCTCGGATTGTCCATCGCCTACATTATCATCTACTGTAGTCATTTTCCTTCTTTTTCCAGAGTGCATGTGCAATCCGGCAGGTGTTCACCCAGCAATGTGCCCAGGGGGAGACGCAGCCTGTCTGTGTGACCCAGACACAGGAACTTGCCCTTGCCTGCCCAACGTGGTGGGCACAACCTGTGACCAGTGTGCCTCTGGCTACTGGGACCTAGCTAGTGGAAAAGGATGTCAAACCTGTGACTGTGATGAAAGAAACTCCCTTAGCAACCAGTGCAACCAGGCAAGAAAAATACTATGTTTCAGGGAAGTGAGGTGGTGCTGTTCTGGCATGGCATTGTGGGGACCCTCATATGAGGATAGCTTTCTGTTGTGCTCCCTGAAAACAAGAAATCTTTGGAAGTTTGCAGTTGGTGCAGTTACTTTGGGTCATTATACCAGACGTGTTGTTCTGACATGAGTCTTTCCTTGTAAGCTGTTCTCTTTGCCTGTGTGTTTTTTGGCCAAGTGATTCTTAAAAATACTTTGGAACAAATGTCACATAGGGAGGTATACATGTAGGGAAGAGGGAAGTCCAAGTGTCTTATGAGCATTTTTGAAAGTGTTTATTTTCATGAAGTAGCAGCTGTTGCCATTAGGTTAATCTTGCTCATCTATCAGACTGCTAGAGTACCTTCCCTCATCTTTAATTCCTGTGCACTTTTTGGAGCTAAATGTAGAAAAAATAAAACAGCATTTCAGAATAGAGAGATGAAATGGTGGTCCCATGGGGTCAAAAGCAATTTTACTATTGACTTCAGAGCACTAGGAGCTTATCCTAAGCTCTCACTGATATGCTTTCACATATGCTTTCTCTTCCACTTTATTTAGTGGGTTTATTATTTTTCCTATCAAATGTAGCTTTTAACCTTAAAGAACTGTTACTGCTTTTCTGAGCTGTACCAGTTATCAGAGCTGTAATTCCTTGCAGTTTAATTTAATAGCCAAATTAAAAAATATATTTTCTAGGGCATAATGTACCCTCAAGGCTTTTAGTTAGATAACAAATTATGTAGGTAAAAGTTGAAATGTTAAAATTAGTACTTTTCTCCAGTAAAAAAATAAGAAATTAATCTATTTTGTAAAGGAAAATAATCTCTCCGATCATGGTCAGAGGATGAGTTTTCAATGAGACTCTATAGACTGGAACATACAAAATGTTTCATATTAGTAAAGTAAAGCTACCTCTCAAAGTCCATTTTCTTTTCACAACCTTCAAAAGGAAGATGGGAAAGGTGGGCCAGTATTGTATAAACCATGGTGTTCAAAGACTGTGTGCAAGCAGTGTCACAGATGTATGACAGAAGTCACAGGAACATAAAGAAACCCAGAGCAGAACAGAGTGGCAGAATCACCTCTCTTGATCTGCAGGCCACATTTCTTTTGATGCAGCCCAAGAGGCAACTGGCCTTCTGGGCTGCAAGAGTGCATTGTTGGCTCATGTCCAGCTTCTTGACCACCAGTACCCTTAAGGCCCTTTCTGCTGGGCTGCTCTCTATTTCATCATCCCCTAGACTGTACTGGTATCAAGGATTACCCAGACATAAGTGCAGGACCTTGCACTTTGCCTTACTGAACCTCATGAGATACTCCTTAGTCTATTTCTCCAGCCTGTCCAGATCTCTCTGGATGGCATCCCATCCTTCAGTTATATCAACCACACCACTCAGCTTGGTATCATCTGTGAACCTGCTGAGGGTGCACTTGATCTCGCTGTCTGTATCACTGATAAACATATTGAACAGCACTGATCCCTTGAGGGGCACCGCTTGTCACCTGCCTCCACCTGAATATAGAGCTGTTAATCACTACCCTTTGTATGTGATCATCCAACCAATTCCTGATCCACTGATCAAATCTTTATCTCTCCGGCTTAGAGAGAAGGATGTTGGGGGGGATTGTGTCAAAGGCTTTACAAAGGTCCAGATGAATGAGATCTGTTGGTCTTTCCTTGTCTGCTGATGTAGTAACAGCATCATTGAAAGCTATTAGGTTGATGAGGCAGGACTTGACCTTGGTGAGTCTGCAGGATATTATTTAATCCCATCTTTACAGTTTACAGGCCAGTGTCCATGTAAGCTAGGTTACAGTGGAAGATGTTGTGATGAATGCGAGGAAAATTACTTTGGCAATCCCCAGATGCAGTGCATTTGTAAGTATTACTGAGTAGGGACAATGGGATTAGAAACTGCCTTAAAAGAAACCTTTAACTTCTATATTCATGAGGCAGACAGGACATACATGTAAAGGACCAGGCTTCTATATATTTATGTGTATGAGGCAGACAAATGTGTTTCTATTATTTGTCTGTATTGTTCCTTCTATGGGTATAATGGAACCATGTTTGTTAAAGATGAAGAAGAGCCATTATCCAGGCAGTCCACTTTGCTCTAACTCAAACACCAGTTTGCTTTTATTGTCTTGAAATGCATGAAACTCAAACACCAGTTTGCTTTTACTGTCTTGAAATGCATGATTGTACCTTTTGCATGCATTAATTCCATGGAAAAAGAACAACTGGATGTAACCTGCTGTCCGTTTCTTGCAGTGTGCGAATGTAACCCGGAAGGAACCAGCCAGCCCAAGTGTGACAAAGCCACTGGCGCGTGTAGCTGCCGTGCTGGTGTCACTGGCCGGTTCTGCAATCAGTGCAGCCGCGGCTTTGATAAAGACTTTCCCTCTTGCCAACAGTGCCATCTTTGTTTTGAACAGTGGGACACTGAAATTATGGCACTCGCTCAGACTGTGCAAGGGTTAATGAGGTTCGCTGCAAACCTTGAAGAAAAAGGACGACGACGAATGCCCAGCTGTGACATGCGCTTCAAAGCCTTTGAAGATGCCATTTCTGAAACTGAAAAAATGTTGAGGCATCCTGTTCTCTCACTGCAGGCTCTCTCAGGCATCAAGGATTTTCAGGGCTATGTTCAGTAAGGGCTTGGCTGCTCCTGAAAAAAAAGAAATCCTGATTGAGAAAGTAGTTTTCCCCCAAGCTGCACTAGCCATCTCTACACATAAGTCCTGCTTCTGATCAGCTGGGTTTATAAGTCACTGTTGTCAATAGATACATGAATAATCCTTACATATATTATCTGTTCCTCACATACATACAGTTAAATGCTGGAATTTTCTCATTCATCCCACAGGTTTTCTAAATAAGCCATTACAAGTAAACATTTCTGCTCATTTGGAATTCTACTGCTTGTCCTCTAAAATACTGTGCATTTCAGTTCTAGTTTAAGAACAATCCAGTCTGACTTCTGCATAACTGCCATCTCCCTTTCAGACAAGAAGTTGCACAAATGGATGCCCTCCACAGGACACTCCATGAGTTTCCTGACCTTAACAAGAACATAAGAGACATTGGAGAAGCAGCTGACCTAGTGTATGAACTTCTGCAACAGAAAATACACCTGCATCACAATTTTCATTACTCGAACCTCAAAGGTAAGGCAGCCAGCAAGGAACTGACATAGCTGAACACTTTCCACTAATGTTTTCTCACCATTGAACTGTACAGCAGATCAAAGGTCCTTAGACTTCAGCTTCCTTTGGTAGCACAAAAATGTCAATACATACTACCAACATTTTATACTGACTTTTTAAATTTCCTTTTGTTTTAAAATGCCATGATTTCTAGCATCTTAGAGTTCAGATACATGTGTCAGGGCACATCAGTCAGAAGTCTGATGAATCCTGATGTTTATATCAGGATTTAAAAGCTGCACGGATTCACAGTATTGATTCACACAGCAAAAAGATTTTTTCCCCAGTTCTGACTTACTCTTCCCAATATTTCAAGATGTTGTACAAAAGTGGTTTGTTTAATTGCAGCAGGGAGTCATAGTGCAGCTTCTGAGTGTTCCCACGGGAAAATACATGACTTTATGTGGTAAGGAACTAGCTCCCCATCATCAAAAAATGTGAAGTCAGAACTGAGTTCCTTGGAATTTTTGAAAGAATTACAGTCTGTGCTCCAGGTAAGTATAGTCTACATCAGTGGCTAGCAGCAGTAAGGACAATGTCACACAGAGTGGTGTCTGGAGAAAGACAGAGACATATCACTTGGGGATCCTAAACATGCTAGATCATCCACAGTGGCAGAACACTGTCAGCAGTGTACTCTCTAAAGAGATGACTGCCAAGATGTGAACATTGCAAAGGCAGAAGCTACAGGCAATACTCCTATTTACAGTTCCTCGGTCTTTGGTTCAGGAGAGACGACTGGCCTAGAAAAGATGGGGAAAAAAAAGAAAAAAGAAGGGAAAGTCAACAGAATACAAAGACAAGAGAAAGGAAGTGAGGAAAAGAAAAAATAATTAAGATTTAGGGCTCCCCTGCCCTGTTGTACTTGGCAGAGCCAACTCTTCCACTCAGGTCCCTGTGCAAGCAGTCAGCACAGCTCTCCTAGGCTTCCCAATTCAGCTGAGCCTTGTGAAGACTCTGAGAAAGGCAGGAAGACAAAGAAACAGTAAATCCCACAGAGGTCAGTGGATGTGCAGCTGAAGCATCCGTGGTGCTCTCTGGTCACATTCCAAACCCACTTTGTGTTTTGGCCTCAGGAGATGAATAAATAGCCCTATAAAAAGCACACGGGGGTGTGGGGAAAGGAAGAACTTGAATTTAAGCTGTGTTTCTGGTCAGGGCCACAAATATTCATCGGTTCTGCTACCAAGCATCTAACAGCACAGAAACACCTTTTCCATCAAGATTATCAGCTTCTCTGATAGAATCATAGAATAACAGAATGTCAGGAGCTGGAAGGGACCTCAAAAAGATCATCTAGTCCAGCCGCCCTGCTAGAGCAGGATCACCTAGAGCAGATCACACTGGAACGCATCCAGACAGTTCTTGAGCATCTCCAAAGAGGGATACTCCACAACCTCCCTGGGCAGCCTGTTCCAGTGCTCTGTCACTGTCACAGTGAAAAAATTCTTCCTTAGCTTCACATGGAACATCCTATGCCTCAATTTCCACGTGTTGCCCTTTGTCCTGTCACTGGGCATCACCGAGAAGGGACTGGCTCCATCCTCCTGGCATCACTCCTTACATATTTATAAACATTAACGAGGTCACCTCTTAGTCTTCTCCTCTCCAAGCTAAAAAGTCCCAGCTCCGTCAGTCTCTCCTCATAAGGAAGATGTTCAACTTCCTTAATGATTTTGGTGGCTCTGCACTGGACTCTTTCAAGCAGCTCCCTGTCCTTCCTGAGCTGGGGGACCCAGAACTGGACACAATATCCCAAAGAAAGCCTGGCTCCCTCATGCCATCTTCATTTCAGGAACAGCAGCATATCCTACATATGGCTCGGTCTGTTTTTCCCTCGCCTTTTGCTGAGGCAGAGCAGGATATGGCCACATACACTATCTGGGGCACACTTCCAGTTATGCTTTAGCAACACAGGGGAACAGGCATACCTTCACTCAGCTGACCTGGAAGCATCAATGCCTAATGATGAATTAAAATCACTGGGAAAAAACAAGACACAAGTTTTCTTAAAAGAGTGTTTGCAGTTTAATGAGATCTCATTAAACAACAGCTTCCCAGCCTTGGCCCCTGGCTTTGCAGCCACTGTGGTGTGGTAAGGCAGTAAGCAGAGCTTCCTAGGCTGTAAATCAACCCTGTGCTATGACACTGTGTTTAACATAAAGGAACTTGGAAGCTCAATAGCTGCATCACAAACCAAGCATGAAAAAATGCACTTGGGTTACTTAATGGAGAGCGGAACCACTGTAAACTATTCCTGTGATTGAACTATTGCATAGAAAGCATTCTGTTAGGTACAGATTTACAGCAGCCTCTTGCCAGTATTTTGTATTAGGAGCTAAGTTTAAACTGTGCATTTTTTCCAATAGTTACAAAATTAAATAACCCTGGTTCCACACAGTAACTAAATATTGTTCAACTTCAATCAAAGAAAGGCCAAGGACTATTTCAAAGCATGCAAGACTTAACAAGTGCCTTGTCATTGACTTTAGCTAGTAACTGAGTCAGTTACCAGTACAAAGAGGGATGTTAATCAATGACCTCTAATGCTTTTACACTGCTGACACATCAGTTCTGGTCCATTGCACATATTTCTGCTTGGGTGTTTGGAGAATCTGGGAAACCTCAACAGCAGCAACTTTAAATTAAATGTTTTGCAAAAGGCCTGAATACTTTTCTTAGGCAATAATCTGAAAAAAAAAAAAAGTAATATTCTCCAATCACTTAGAGTCTGCTAAAGGGAAAGTTTAGACTAAGCAAACAAGAAAGACTCTTGCTGAAAGTATTTTTTTGCCTGGCCTACAAGCTTATCATGGAAATGTTTTTTCTTGTTACTGCATCAACCCTGAAATTAGATTTTTCAGAGCCAAAGAAAACTCATAAATTCCCATTTGTGATCTAAATTTTGGCCTTGATTCAGCAGACCATTTAGCTTTTGGGTGCTACGCCGAACAGACAGGACAAATGCTTTCCTGATTCACAATCAGAAAGCTGATCGTTTCATCAGTTTTATAACTGGCAGAAACAGTTCTCTTACTTAAATTTCAAAACAGCATAAATGGCAAGAGGTTTATCAAATCAGCAATGACAGTAATGTGTGAGCTACTGATGAATGCAGATCAGCAGCAGTTTGTGTGGTTAATGGCATCTTCTTCATACTTTTGTATCTTCCACTAGCTTCTCATACACCTTGGGCTCTGAAGAAGGACATGGGATCCATTGCATTTGCATCTATTTCAGCAGGTTTTATGAGTAACTATTTCTTTTTGGAAGGTGGCTGAGTAAAGGATTTAAAAGCTTGACTGAGGAAATTATAGCTCCTGTCTCCCTTCCCTGCTGTCTCAAATCTAATACCAGTGACAACAAACTGAATCAACTGCCATTCATCATTTGTCCAGAATTCAAGTAAATACATGACTTAAATAAAACAAAAATACAGATGGTGCTAAACCCTATTTCTCTTTCTACAGAGGTCATCCGCAACATTACGAAACACTCTGAAGTATCATTGCTGGCAGAACAGAAGACCAGTGAGACAACCCCTATCATAAGATACTCAGAGTACACCAGGAACCATGTGCTCACTATGTTGGGCCATCGGGCCTTGAAAGCAAGCAATGTGCTGGAACAGCTCAAGACACTCAGAGGGCCCAACATTGAAAATCTGAATGAAAAGGTAGGTGCTGTGAATTTTCAATGGGAGCCAAACAATTTTTTTTCATGCAGTTAGGTTTTGCTTATGTGCATTTTTAAATCTGGAAAATGGCAGTTCCCTGGCATAGACATGCCTTTGCATCAGAAACAGCTGCATTTCTCAGCTATGGTTACTATCATCCTTTGGGAAGCCACTGCTCCCGGGGCAGACTTAGCACAAGGAACTGTTTGAGCATTCTTTAGTCTCAAGAGGACACTAGTGTAAATTCAGAAAGACTAACCCCAACCCTCTACATCAGTAACTTGAACTAAGCAGAGCAACTTTGCCCTGGAATGGATGGTGAGTGCTTACATATCTTGCACCATTCATGGGAGAGGAAGGGATTTCTGTCCTTCTAGGGGGAGCACTGAATACCTGATAGCACTTTCAGCTAGCCCTGCCAGATATGAAATCGATCCTCAATCTAGGCCTTTAGTCTCAACATCTGTTGAGGATGGAGGGCTAGACATGGTCTCATATTGTATGAGAGGTCATCTGGATCTTTTAAAACAAGTCATTGACCCATGGGCTCTTTTCAGCACTTTTTCCATAGAAGTGTGAAGCAAGAGTCTTAGTGCAACACATGGAGCCCAACAAATGGCTTCTGCAAGGATGCTCTGAGCCAAGGGCTGCCATCTTCAAGTCAGGGGAGGGGTACCTGTAACTGGCAATAACACCCATCTTTGGGAAAATCCCATCCTATGTTCAGTGTTCATACAATGTCTAACTCAGGAGAGTATCTCAGGCTCCCTGACATAAGCATCTTCCTTATTGCAGATCTGTGGGGTGACAGGAGACCAACCCTGTCTCACGTCAGCCTGCGAGGGAGCTTTGTGCTGGGACAGGCACAGACTCAGGCAGTGTGGGGTCCCAAACTGCAGTGGAGTTCTTCCTCTCTCCACTGATGCCTTCAAGAAAGCTGAGGAGACGGCTGCATTGCTAAATAACTTGACTACTCATCTACAAGAACCTGAAAATCAGGTGCTGTATATCAAACCTACATTTGTTCAGTGAAATGGATGGCAGATGAGATTTGGGAGGTCATAAATCTATAAAAACTCACCTGTTCCTTGGACAAAGAGTAGGGACACAGTGATGAACCATTCCCCAGCATCATGTATCTACCATGATTAAGTACCAGGAGTATTAGATGCCACCCAGAGACTGGCTCTAGCTATGCCATCCTCACAGCTGCCAAAATCTCACAGGTCACGATGCCCTGTGCCTGTGGAAGCTGGTGACATCAAGCTAGTATTGTCTATACTTTTACTGGTAAAGGTTTAAATAGCACCATTTGTCCATAGCCTGAGTACGGCCCACACTTACTGCAATCAGATTACTGTTGTGCATAGCATTAAGCTCTGGTTATACAACTTCACATTACTCTAAGATTTGCCATTACATCATTTTTTCAAATAATTCCAAGATAAGGCTTTTCTGCCCTTGGTGCTGTTTAGAAAGGCATCGAGTAGTCAGCTGTACTGCCGAGTGGCGGTCAGAAATAACTCCAGCAAAGTGTGGCACATGCAACCCGTGCCAAGGAAACAAAATACTCTAATCTCAAAATACCAGTAAAGACAGTTTGTTCTTATTGCCAGTCAGAGGTGATGCCTGTTGCAGTTACAGGCAAAACACTTTTTCCAACAGAAATATCATTCTGCCGTAGCTTTGTCCTCTCCCTGCAGGGAGCCTGGGTATCCGTTTCCTGCCTTTTAAAATGCATGAGACACTCTGTTTCATAGCTAAGGGGTTTAGAAATGAGTAATAGGGCACATGTCTGGGGAACCCAGCAAACAGAGGGGCAGCTGTAAAACGAGGTGGTTAGCTGGCTGCCAGGACATTGCTTCTAGCGCTCACAAGCCTCAGGCAGCTCTGTGATAATACAAGCAGAGCACTTAGAGATGTTCTGTAAGTAAAAACTTCACCACTTTTCCTGTTGCATGGAGAAACAGTGAATCTCTTCTCTCCATGGACTGCAGAAAGATAGTACTTGAGTATTTCCTTAACACAAAAGATAGCCCTGAGGAAAGCAAAATACTGTTGGAATTTGATAATTAATCTGAAGCTCTCATTGAAATTATCCCAAATACTAATTTAATGGTAAAATGTAACTTTCAGGACAAGCTTTGAACTCTGCCTTTGTTAACTGTGTCCTCTTACGTATGTTTTAAACAGCAATTCCAGTGTGAAAGGGCAAATGAAAGTATGTGCCTTTTCTGTACTCAATCTGATCAATGACATGCTGCAGTGCTGAAATAAAAAATCAACACTCTGCACCTTCTTTTAAAAAGGGGCTGTGCCTTAGCAGTCAGTGCAGAGAGAAAAAAATGCTTGACTTAGGCTTTTTTTGAGGCCGGGTGAAGGCCGTGATGTAGCAACTTTTGGAGTTCCCCAACACAGTCTTCTACTGCTTTTCACATGAAGTGATTCCAGCTGAGGCTTGGATCAAAATTAATTCAGAGCTCAACTTGCCAAGCAATGATAGATAACCTCCAGAAAATGGTAATGCTTTTTTTACTATTTCCAGTTTGAAAGCATTAGAAAAATGGCAGAAGACAGCAAGTTGAAAGGGTCACAATTTAATAGGCAACTGGAGAGTGCTAAGAATCACATTGAACTTGACAGAGAGATCACTAAGGAGTTCATCCAAAAAGTGAAAGACTTCTTGTTAGGTAAATATGCAAACCTCTTTTTGACTAATGTTTAATATGTATTCCATTATAATATATCATTATTGATGGCCAGAAAATGATCTAGCAGTACAGACATAAAGTTCCTTGTCAGTCTCCTGATCTGTGCAATCTTTTTCAATCTCTTTTTCCTAGCCTTTTTTTTCTCTCAGGTGACAGGGCTTTTTATTAATTTTTCAATAGATCTGTTACCTTCTGATTGTCACCTTCTATTAATGTCCTTAATTTGCAGCATACAAGTTCATCCCTCAGTTCCTAGCTTATCTGAGTGAAGGACTACTATGATTATTTTATACCATATATAATGACCCTGGCATGTCCAATGCAGCCTCAAATTATTATTCCACCTCCTTCTTCCATGCTGAAAAATGCTGTAACAAATGGACCCTGCTTTGGCAGGGATTTGGACTAGATGATCTCCAGGGCTCCCTTCCCACCCCTACCATTCTCTGATTCTATGTTTTTTTTACCAGATGCACATCAGAGTGCAATTGTGATAACATTTTTTTTAGTCTCTTGCATATAGCAGATCTCATAATTTTCTAAGGATTGTGTGTTGGCAGTCCCTTAGAATTAATAACTCTACACTGAAATGAAGTGAGGGCAGAGGACAGAGAACTTCCTTTTATTTCAGGGACATTTAAATTATTTTATTGAATTGAAAGAAAAACTCCATTTTAGTGCTTCAGATTCACGGAATCACAGAAAACATCCAGCTGGAGGAGACCTCAAAGATCATTCAGTCCAACCTTCAACCCAGTTTAGGGTTAGTCCTAAACCACATCCTTACATGCCAGGTCCACACATACCTCCAGGGATGGTGACTCCACCACTGCCCTGGGCAGACCATTCCAATGTTTGATAACCCTCTCCAATGTTTGATAACCCTCTTCTCCATGAAGAAATATTTCCTAGCATCCAGCCTGAACCTCCCATCACAGCTTGAAACCATTTCCTCTAGTCTTGTTGCTTTCCACCAAGGAGAAGAGGTTGCCGCCTCCTTGTTCCAACTTCCCTTCAGGTAGCAATGAGGTCTCCCCTCAGCCTGTTCTCCAGGCTGAACAATCCCAGCTCCCTCAGACACCCCTCATAGGCCACGTGCTCCAGGCCCTTCTCCAGCCTCGTTGTCCCTTCTCTGGACATGCTCCAGCACCTCAAGAAGCCAGGGAGCCAAGAACTGAACATAATACTCAAGGTGTGGCTTCACCAGTGCCGAGTACAGAATGATCACCTCCTTGTTCCTGCTGGCCACCATGTTTCTAACACAAGCCAGGATGCCATTGGGTTTCTTGGCCACTTGGGCACACTGCTGGCTCAGGTTCAGTCAACTGTGAACCAATACACTCAGGTCCCTCTCTGAGTCACAGCTTTTCAACCACACCTCCCCAAGACTGTAGCTTATCATGGGGTTGTTGTTGTGATCCCAGTGGAGGACCTGACACTTGGCCTTGTTAAACTTCATACAGTTATCCTTGTCCCATTGGTCTAACCTGTCCAGGTCCCACTGCAAAGCCTCCCTAACCTCTAGCAGATCAACACAGCCACCCAGTTTGGGGACATCTGCAGATTTACTTAGGGTGCATTCAGTCCCTCATCCAGATCATTAATACAGACATCGATGAGGACAGGCCCCAGTAGTCAACCCCAGGCATTGACTGGCACCAGGCAGATTTAACTCCATTCTCCATCACTCTTTCGGCCCACCTATACAGCCAGTTTCTAGTCAGGTGCAGGGTGCACTTATCCAAGCCTTGTGCCATCAGTTTCTGAAGGAGAATGCTGTGGGAGACAGTGTCAAAGACCTCAGTAAAGTCCAGGTAGACAATCATGTCCCTTCCCTCATCCACTAGGCAAGTCACCTTGTTGCAGAAGGAGATGAAATTAGTCAGTCAGGACCTGCCTTTCATAAACCCATGCTGACTGGGCCTGATCACCTGGTTGTCTTGTAGGTGCCATGAGAGGGCACTCAGAATGACTTGCTCCACAACCTTTCCTGGTGTTGAGGTCAGACTGACAGGCCTGCACTTTCTGGATCATCCTTTTAGCCCTTCTTGTAGGTGGGTGTCACATTTGCCAGCCTCCAGTCAGCTGGGATCTCCCTAGTTAGCCAGGACTGTTGACAAGTAATGGTGAGTGACTTGGTAAGCACATCTGCCAGCTCCTTAAGTACCCTTTGGTGGATCCCATCCAGTCTCATAAACTTGTGCACATCCAAGTGGCACAATAGGCAACTGATCATTTCTCAGATTTATATCTGACAGCAATTGAAAATTCCACCTTTGACTCTTCTTTTATATTTCTTAGCAGACATACAGCATTCACCAATTATAAAAGCATTTTTAATGATTTTTTGTTTTGTAAAGTGATATTTAAGAACAGTAACAACTGAGATGTGTACAGAATCACAGAACCAGGTTGGAGAAGACTTCTAAGATCATCAGGTCACATTTAGTCTGCTGTACTGTTCATTGGCATAGATAGTAATTTTAGTTATGTTTTTACAGAAAATAGCTCTCAGGAATGCATTAATGTTTGCACAGTAAATTACTTCTATTTAATTTTTGGTGAGTTACTTTGGAGTGTTAGCACAAACATTAAATATGTTTCAACTGGTTTATCACCCAAGAACTTGTCTATAAAGGGAAGTGAACAGAAAACAAAAAAAGAGACTTTGTAAGGCACTGACTACTCTGACTCTGTGTGCCTATGCCTCTTACAATGAGCTCATTTGTAGGGTGATTTGTCAAAATATGTTTTTTCCACTATAAATTCCCATCCTATCTGAGTCTGACACAAGTTTCCTCTATAACTTAGCCCTTCTTATTAACCAGTAAAGGAAGCACTTTCTCAGTATTGCAGCGACTCCAGGGAAGGGATTACACTCACTAGCCAGCTTGGAAAGCTCCATTCACACCCCAGTCCCTCCAGCACCTCTTTGATCTGAGGACCAAGGCAGAAATGGGTTCTGACACATCTAGCTGTGCTGTGCACCGATTTAAAACCTTACATGGGCTCAGTCCTACATCAGAATTTTAATAACCCAGTTCAAAGTGGGTTCAGATCCTCATTTTAGCCAGTTCTGACAACACTAACAACAGTACCTGGAAGCACAACATTAAATTACAAAATGTTAAGAGAGAATTCTCTTACCCCCTTGCTGTGACTGTCAACTTTATTCTCCCACATAACTCCAAGGGGAGGCAGCCATAGTAACAATCTACATTTCACTTGGAGGAAAGAACTGCTTCAGGATACTCTCAGCTCTATTTCTGTTGCAGATGAAAGTGCACCTCCAGAAGACATTGACAAGGTGGCAAATTATGTTCTGCAAATAAATCTTCCCCTGACTCCACAAGAGCTCATGGGCATTCTTGACAAAATCAGGAGTATTATGAACCACTGTGAGAAGTGCAAACTGAATGCAAGTAGGAGAAACAGAAAACAGGAAGAAGCTCAGACACTGCTGATGGAGGCACAAGAAGCTAAGTGAGTATGGTATTTTCATAGCGACATGCCAACTCCAGATGGGGTAACACTGTGCATAATAGCACTGCTCCACAGCCCAGGCAGTATCCTAATAACACTGGAGGGAAAGTTCAGATGACAGCAGATTTCAGCTTGCCATTTCCACAAGGCCTCTCTAGCAGGAATGAGCCATGACTGCCCAGGCTGCAGGAGCTGATGCTGCAAGGAGGCAGCTGCTGCCAGCTCTTGGCTTCTTCTGCCTGCTAAGTGAAAGAAGACAAGGCAGCTACTTAATTCCACCTTTGACTTAGTGAAGCATTACATCTAGTTCACTGGGAGGTTTAAGAATGAGTGAGAAAAAAAATTCAACAAGAATGGTGGAAGGAGAACATATGCTCACCAGTGAGTCATCACTAGGCAGCCTGCAGCACTCAGCCTCACCTTTAGATACAGCAGCTCACATGTTCACTCACGTAGCCTCTTAGTGAGGCTTTGCTTTGCCAGCTTAAAACCCACAATTTGAATGGCTGCCATTGGACTTGAGGGAACATTTCTGCATGTGAGCATAGGTGCATTTGAAACATGTTCTTGCTTTGCTCTCTGTACTACAATACTACACACACTTTTGTTTTCCCATTTTAGCAAAGCAGCCAAAGCTCTTCTGCCTGTGGATGAAATTAATAATAAACTAAAAAACATTGTGAAGTGCCAAGGACGCTCCAAAAACATCTTTGTAAAGTTAAATGAAGAAATACGAAGCATCAAAACACAAATCTCACAGGTATCTTGCTGTGAATATTTAGATTTATGTACTATATACATTTCAGAAAAAGACACTTCATCTCAAATTTTCCTTAGTGTAAAGTTAAATAGATACACCCAAAATGTGGTGGTGCAGATGTGACCCCTATTCCGTAACGCTTAAGGGACCGTTCTTAACCTGACATCAGTCTTACCCATTACCACGCTCTGCAAGCTGGATGGATGTTGCATAAGAAATCACAGCCTTCAACTGCTCTGTTTCAGGCTGAAAATCAAGTGAACAAGACAAACGATGAGTTAAATGACTTGTCAGCAAAACAATCTGAGATGGAAGATGAAATTTCCACGCTGGGGGCAAAAGCACAGCTGAACAAGAATCAAGCTACAAATGCAAGAGCAGAGGCAGAAGCAGCACACAAGCAAGCCCAGAATACTGATAATGTAAGCCTTCTTGTCACGTGCTAAGGGAAAAAAGATTCCCTCCAGATATGATAGTATTTTTCATTCAGAAGTGTAATTGTGTTACCTCACTTTCCTCAAAACCGTTAACATTTGGCTTATGTCATGTGGGTTTAGAATAATTTCTGGTTTAAGGCTTCTGCCATGTAGCACTTCTGTTTGTTTGAATGAAAGAAAACATACACATTTCTCTGGCTACTCCACCACATTTTTCCTTGCACTGTGTCTAAAACTCATGGTCACCATAGGCGCCGGTAAACACAACAGAACAAATGACAAAACCAAATATAAAATATGTGAGTGATGGAAGCAGCCTGGCCATTCTCCTCCAGAGAAAGTTGCTGTGGGAGTTACTTGGTGGTTTTGGTTAGCTGGGTGCTTTTCAGTAGCTCAAATTTTTGAGAACACAGCTAGAAATTTGCTAAAAGTGTGAGGAGAACCAGGCACCCACAGCGTAAGCTTGGAGCAACGCCAGGCTTCCATGTCAGAAGAAACCTAGCTGAAACCTAAACAGCAAGCTCAATCAGCAGGGAATGGATTAGCCAGTAAACATTACTCCAGCCAAAACGTGAAAAAACAACGTTGCTCCAGGTAATTCTAATCACTAAGCCTAATGGCAAAATGAAATTTACACAAAGGCCCTATCAAAAGAAGTAAAACCAGTGTAAGCTTTAAAATTCTGAAATCGTGTTGTCCTTACGTTAGTGCACTCACTTTTTAGATTGCTCCACTGGCAGTTTGTTTTAACTCATTTCTATTGGATTTTGCAAAGCATTTCTTGATGTACACACATTATGGATTTCTTAAGATTTAAGAGAAAGAGATATTTAAAGTTTAGTTCAAAGAGGGTATTCAAAAGAAAGCATAAAAATCTCCTTTGGTACACCAGGTTAATTATGAGGTGTTCTTACATGAAGGAATGGCATTTTGTTACAGGAATTTTCTGACATTAAAAGAAAATACACCATTCTTCAAGAAAAGTTAAAAGCCCAAGGACCTCCAAAGGTTACACTAGAAAAAGTGAAGCAGCTGAAAGAAGAAGCAGAAAAACTGGTTAAAGAGACCGAAAAGAAATTTAAAAGAATAACAGGTAGTGTTCTCACATCCATAGCAAATGGTGAAAATTCTAGTAGTCCTGACAAACTCAAGTCCTTGTCCACAGACTAACAAGACTAGGTTCACCTGAAATTGGTTTTAAAACAATGTAGTTGGAGCTTGAAGCTACTCAGACAGTTTAAAGGTAATGACTTAGATGCTTTTTCTGACACAGTTGCTATAAGCAGAGGTTAAGAAGCATCCACACAGAGGTACAGTTTAAAAAACAGGACAATTAAAAATCTGCATAAAACCTAACTACAAATGTAGCTGGAAGCCTTGATTTATGCACTTACTCTCGGTGTTTGGACCTTAAATCTTTCCTCTACACCCTGTCTTTTCTTACATTACCCAAGTGATGACTTATATTATAGAGCTGCATGGTAGCCAAGTCCATACTTGGCTCCCCTTCAGAAATTATCTCTGAGAAATGCCAGAACAAACCAGGTACAAATACTGGCTGGTGGAGACTGAAGCTCATGTGCCCTGGACTTGAAGGGCCGGGGCCAGGAGGCACAGAAGGGTCGTGGGCAGCAGAGACCATGGCTGCTGCAGCCATACCAGCACTGGTCCTCACACAGCCCTGGAGGTGGCCTTGAGGAGGCCTTTGGGATCACCAGAACGGAACGGCACACATCATGTAATTACACACAAGGAACCTAACTGTGCTTGTCCTGGAGGTCTGGGAATCTCACTGGGAATCCTTGGGCCCAGGACCCTGACAGGCTTGACATCCAAAAAAACTGTCTAGTATCAGGAAAACTGAAGCAGATTCTTCAGGAACAGATCCAAATAACCTTGAAGAGAAATATTAAGAGCATCCTGGTCACTCCAAATGCTCAGATGATAAGTGTATTGGAGACAGGCAGTGAGTGATGTGGGTTTGACTCATTACCTCTATGTTTACATTGCTGTAACTTCTTCACAGGGACCAGCAGAAAACATTTCTGTAAATGAGGGAGACCTAAACCAGTTAGACATCAGTGGACACAGTGTTCCCTTAGTATTTCCATTGAAATCAATTGCTTAAAGATCTGTGTGTCTTGCCCAACCCAAGCTGCTGGACAAAACCACATGCTGAGAAATTAATTTCTTTAGGTCTGTCCAGATGCTAGACTTTTCCCTCCAGTTGCATAGATATAACATTCCCCGTGTAAATTTGTCTTATTGCCTCTAAAACTGCTTGGAAAAGAAACACTGTTAATCCCTGGATTTTATTTACACAACAAATATGAACATCATTGCATGTCTCTACTCTTCCAGATTTGGAGAAGAAGCTTCAGGACCTGAATCAAACCAAGCAAAACAAGGCAGAGCAACTGAGACAACTAGAGGAGCAAGTGACAGCCATCAAAAATGAAATTATGGAGCAAGAAAGCAAGTATGGAACATGTAAAAGTTAGGGTCTGAACAGACCATCAGATAAAAGGCCATAGGTCTCCATGCTTATCACCTCCTGCGCTTCCCAGCACAGAGGGCTCTCCTCTGTAAATACATCTAGAGGTGCCTATAGTATTTTGGCACAGTGAGTAATGTATTGTTTGTCTTGTTTCTTCGTCCAGTTAGGCTTATACAGAGATAGAAAATACCTTTTAATAAATCATTTCAGTAATCGTAAGTCTTTGTGAGAGCTCTATAATACACTTCTATTCACAGCCTAGGGCTTCATGCTGTATGGAGTTGAAAATGCAAAAGCAGGATTGCTCAGACAGCTGCAGGTAACTGCCTCAAAGACACACTCACAACGCCCTGTGCATTCTGCTGAATCCTTCAATAACCTGTGGCTCTGCTATGATCCCACACAAGGCTGCACAGACCAGGAAGGGCAATGCAGACAAAGGGCTGTGGGCTTTTGTAGCCATCAACCAGTGGTGTCCCCAGGCTACGATCACTCCTCCATCCACATCTCTTCACTGAGACAGAGTGGAAGGGAGCACTATGAACCCCTGAACATGTGAGGGTTCCAACAGATTCACTGAAAATGCACAGCAACGGGCAGTAGTTCCGTCTAGCACTGAGCCGTTACAGGTGAGCGACAGGGAGCTCATTCTCCAGTGCCCACTGGATGGCAGTGCACAAATGCTTAATGCCGAAAACGATTTGAAAAGAATTTGTCAGCTTCCCTCCTACAATCGGTATTTTTCGTATGCTTAAAGGGGGTTCCCATGTTTTTCATTAATGCAACCAACAACTGGAGAGTAACTCCAACTCCTGAGTTTAAGCAGTGAGTCTAATGAGCCGCAAATGTTGAAAAACAGCTTCTCCAACTCCTCTCCCACATGCAGCACTTCACAGAAGTCAGTTCACTCAGCAGGAATTGTCCTACATTTTAGTTTATTTTTTTAATTTTTTTTTTTTTACATAAAGGACGCGGGCTAAAGACGTGCTACAGAAGGGCTAGGGCTTTAAAAAGACTGAAGACAGCCATGCCTTAGTTTCAGAATCCCAACCCTACTCATGCAGGACACTGAACAGACTAACAATGGCTTTTCCTCAGTTTCAACCAGTCGAGTCATTCCCAGCTGGCCTGTCCCACTTCATTTTGCTATGGTGTGAAGCCCAATGCTGCTTCAGAGCTCAGATGCAGCCCAGATGTAAAATAAGGAATGCTCTTCAGGATTACAGGGCTTATTCGTCCCCATGCCAGCAGCACCAATAAAACAATTCTTATCTAAAAACAGGCATTGTTTTGATCCAGCAGAGATCGTTAGCACTTGGTGTTTAAGAGAGCAAAACTTGAATTTCATATGCAGTGGGGGGCTTGGCTGGGAATTGCTGGCACTGAAGAAATTTCAGAGATGTTCCTCTAACTCAAACCAGCTGTGTTCCAGGGCAGTGTGCAACATGCATTGCCCACAGAACAGCTTCCACTGTGAAAATGATGGAATCAAATTATAATTTTGATATAATCCAGCAAAGACAGCTGAAAGCAGGTACCCATGTAATTTGTGGGTTAGCTTTTTCTGAATTTCAGTGCTTAAAAAAAAAAATCACCTGTGAGGTGAGTTGCTGTATCAGTAACTACGCTGTAATCAGACAACTGACTTTCCCATAACGAAATCAAGCATCACTGTTTTAGTTGGAATGCTCAACTCACCAAGTTGCTCCCATGTGGGTCTCCCAGAATGAGGGATTTCCTGCAAGTTTCAATGCAGCCCTGCTGCACTACACCTGAAACGGACAAACTGAAGCACGTCACTGGAAATTCCCAGCTGTATATAAACCAAAATTATTTAATTCATGGCTTTAAAAATCTGAATTAACAAGCAGAAACTTGAAAGAGAACTTCTAAAATCCACTGTTGGCCGTAAGAGTTGCCATATGGCTTTCAACAAGCCATGGGGATGAGAAGTCTGTAAACAGAGCTGTAGTTAAACAGGCCTGGAAGAAAAACAGAAACAGGAAGAAGAAAGCCAGCATGGAGTCTAAACTCCCCTGCCTACTTCCAAGCATGCTCAGACACACAAAGAAAGCAGAGCTGATGGGATGAGCAGCTACAGCTTTTGAGGGTTACAGTTGTGCAGCATTCCCCATTGGAAGTGGCGCAAAAACTTTTGCAAAGTTAATTTGTAAGGAAATGCTGTATCTGGATCAAAAATACTATTTTTTCTTTAGCCCAGCTCTCCTGACTGTGGGCTGAAGTGACTTCAGAAAACCATTTATTGAAAAAAAAAACTGAAATCGGTATCTTGCTGTAAAGCATTTTGACCAAACCCACATATAATCAAAGGTATATTTCATCAACAATGACCTCATCAGCAATCTGTGTTAGGTATTCAACCACTGCAGCCTTCTAAGAAACGGATGATTAAGGGGGTCTCACTGAGGTCCAAATATTAATTTGGTTCTTTGAGAAAAATTCCAACCCAGTACAAACACAAACACCCCAAGCCTGTAAAGATTCTTCATCAACCACAAGGTTATGATGACACACTAATGATTTTTTATCATCTGAAGAACCATATTAAAATACTTCCCACTAACTAACTGTTGGTTATGAGCACTGCAGAGAAGGATGGACACGAATAAGTTCACTGCACCTAATTACTCAACAGTAAATTTTGGTGGTTTCCGCTACCTCTGAAAGGTGGCCACAGTTACAGGTGACAGGCCACTGCTCCTATTATCTGTGGCTGCAACTTCAACTCGATCCCTGACACCACACAGCAGGGTCATCCTTGGGCTGGAAGGTAGCACATTTTCATGCCAACTGTGGCTAGGCACAAAGGAACCTGACCACAACAGCAAGAAGCTCCAGAGGACAACTTTAGCCCATCTTAGATTTATTGGAGGGTAGGGCTCCTGTAAGGCTATGAAACATTATTTAATAAGGGGGGGGGGAAAAATGGGACAGACAGAAGATCCAGTGCCAATGTCACTTATAGAGCAATGCCAGTACCCATCTGCCTTGGAGGAGTTTCTACCACAGCAGAATAGAACATTTTCTGTTGGTGGGACAAAAATGTGTGTTGTACTGAAGATTAATTTATGTGTACTGAAGCATGATTTATATGACAGGATTGTGAAACTGAATTGGCCTTGTGAATTTAGGAGGCCACAATTCAAAAGAGGTTTAGAAATACAATACCTGCAGTCAGCTTAATATGGTTTAATTTCCTGGATATACTTAATGAAACAGCCCCACAAGTTCTTCAGTTGGGAGTTATGGGTTATGTTTTAGACCTGGTGTTTAACCTTTAGGGCAAGTCACTTGGTATCTCTCTGTTTCTGCTTATCCATCTGTAAAATGAGAACGAACATATTTACCTACCTCTGCGGGGTTTGCTGAGACAGACAGATCGTGGTGTTTCCACTGCAGCACTGCAAATAGCGAGGGCAAAGTGTTCTAAGGCACACTGGTACCTGGTAAAGATTTACACAAGTTTATGTGTTACACGTGCACAAGCAAAACTCAGGTATATAAGCCCGGGCATCTGCCCCAGCCTGCATCCATCTGGAACTGTGATCTTCAAACACATTCATCCTTTATACCTGCTTCTGCAGTTTATTTACCAGTTAACCTTTCCTTTGGGTGCTGAAGAAACTCCGTCTTCAGCTGATGAAGTCTTCCTACCCTCCAGCAGAACCTAGGAAACTGAAGGAGGTGGAGAGCACAGGGGCAGCACCACCACAGCCATTCACCCATTACAGCCACCCTAGTTCCCCTGGGAAAGCAGTGGCACCATATGTTTCCAGCTGGCTCGGGCTCGATGGGCCTCTCTACCCGTGCCAGGGCCAGACCCAGCCATGTATGGCAGCACAGCTGCTATCCCCAGGAATGGCACTCTCAAGCCACCTGTGTTGGCATCAGAGACCAGTCAATTCCAGATCGTTGAGCATCGTGTACTATGACTGCCGACCGCCCCGGCCATTTGCTGCATTTTGGGCCTGGCCATAGCAGTATGCTCCAACCACTCCTCTCTCCCCGGCACTCAGCCTCACCGGCACCTCCAGCAAAAGGCAGGACTGGGTCAAAATCCCCATTTCTGTGTTGTTTGCCCAGACTGGAGCAGAGAAAAGGGTCGCACTATCGGAGATCCCCCGTCACCTGGGTTGCTGCACCCTGCCCAGAGCCCGGTTCCGAAAATGAGGAGCACCTGAGAGAGCACAATCTCTGGTGCTGACAGAACCAGAGCTTAATTCCCCCTCGCTCCGCTCTCGGGGTTCTCGGTTGTAGCGGGGCGTGCGTGCCACTACTCGGCCGGCTGCCAAGCCACTCTCCCCCTGCCTCCCACCACTCCCCGCGTTCCTCGACGACGGCACTAGCCTGCCCACGCCTTCCCCGAGAGCTAGCACGGCAGAGCGGCTGAGCCGACCCGCGGCAGGCAGCTGGGCCGGGCGACGCCTCGTGGGACGGCCCGGCCCGGCCCCGCGAGGGCGGTGGGGCGGAGGAGGAGGAGGGCCGCAGGAGAGCCGGGCGGCGCGGAACCGAGCCGCTCCCCGGGAGCCACGAGTTGCTGAGGCGCTTGCGTGGAGCAGACGGAGCAGCTGCGTTCGCCGGCGGCGCGAAGCGGGAACTCCGTCCCGTCCTGCCGGTGTCCGCTGCGCGCCATGGGCCGCCTCCCCCTGTACCTCTGCTGCTGCCTAGGTAACTCTCGCTCTGCTCTGCCCGCAGTCGGGGTACGGCGGGCCGGGCGAGCCCCTGCGGCGCCCTCTGGGGCGACCCAGGGCGCTCAGCCTGACCGTGCTCCCGCTTCTCTCATCTCTGTCTCATCCCTCTCCCACTGCACAGCGCTATGGTCCGCGGCCGCGCAGGAACCCGAGTATAGCTACGGCTGCGCCGAGGGGAGCTGCTACCCCGCTACTGGCGACCTGCTTATCGGCCGTGCCTCCCGCCTTTCCGCCTCCTCCACCTGCGGCCTCCGCCAACCCGAGCCATACTGCATCGTCAGTCACCTCCAGGTGAGCGCCACGACCGCGTCCGCGGGGTCTCCCGCCCGGACTCAGGGCTCGCTGCCACCAGGGCAGAACGTCCCTTATTGCGGAGGGACAAGCCGCTGCCGCGAAGGGAGGTGCAGGATGTGGTCTCAGGGCGCTGCGGGACCCCACGTCTCGCCAAAGCAAGCAGGGTCCAGGGAACCCCTCCGCCTTCCAGCTCCCGACCCTCCGTTCCTTAGCGAGGGTAATGAGGAGGCGCGTGCCGCGGCGACTACCATCTAAGACTTGATTTTCAGACGTGCTGGGAGCTGTCTAGACAGCTTCCTGATGGAGAGTGGGCTGTAGGACCCGGGTGGGGTTTTAGCCACTGTTCCCGTAACGCAGTTGCATTTGTATGGTCTCCCAAGTGAAAGAGTGCAAAAAAAGTTGTCTCACGCATCTGGTGGAAAGCAGTTACTTTCTAACCCAGAAGCAGCTCACTAGACCTGTGAGACAGAAGGGATGGTGGAGAAAAATGAAGTATCAGTTATAAATGTAGCTCTGTTGCACAGAGACGAGAGAGATGATCTCGGACCGAGTTTACTGAGGAAACAATAGGGCCGGATTCGGGCACTCAGAAGCAAAACCACGGGAAGCAGAAGGAGCCCTGTCTGAGGGGCTGTTGCATTTGGTGCACATTCGTGCCCTGAACTTAGCAAGTATCTCCCCCCACACACTCCTCCCAGTCGCCTTCAATTTTACTATACTGCTCAGTCTGCTAGAGTGTTAGTGATCTAACATGAGGTCACTGGAACATTTTCACAGTGTGTTAATGGCACTGGCATCGCTGATGGAACAAAATAACAAAAGACATTTCGTTATGTTTTCTTGTCTCGAAAAATGCTGAAATGCCATAGTAAAAAGCATCACCTCAGAAGGTTACATGTACCTGTATTCCTAGACTCACAGCTCCAGATCAGCATTTGGGATAGCCCTGGTAACTTCTGAGCTATTAAGAGATATTGAAGAAATCATGGGAAGATGCCAAGCGTCATTTTAGTAACTGAGGCTTGACCACAATGAGCATTTTGCAGGATTGGACTTTTCTAGGAATCAGTTTTGGTGAGACAAGGAGCAAGTAATGGCATGAGACAAGCTCTGTGGTGCTTGGGAGCAGCTGTTGAAGCTTAAATTGGTGAAATGGAAAGCCCGTGTGGTGCAGGCCTTCTCACTTTCTTTGTTGACAAAGACCCACATTTGTCTCCACAAACCTGCTGGAGAAATGATTCTTGTGTAGCTTTTAACGGTGACAACTTGCTGGTGTGCTGAGGCTCCCTCACTGGGTGAAATGATGTGCTTCTCTCCCTCCTTTGTCAGACTGCGAGGGGATTTGGTTATGAACCCTCTCTTTTGGTTTAGTTCACATCCTCCCTTGCAACATTGGAAAGTGGTGGGTTTAGACACCAGGACAGTGTGAGAAGGGTATTATAGTTCATAGTCATGCTGGGTTTTCTCTTCCTGGTGAAGCATCCAGCTTTCCCAAGCAGCACATGCCAGACTGCACCCAACTGCTTTTGTGTGGACACACCTTGTAGTGTGTACAAACTGAGTTTATGTGCATAGCTTGGGGTTGCCTTGGCAGGTGAAAATGCGGTGTTTAGGTGGGAGTTTGACAAGCTGGATTCAGAGTAAAGTTAACCCCACAATGAAAAGGCTCACTAAATTACTGATGGCTTCTTGACATGCACTGAGCCTCACTGGAGATATCACTGATACTTAATGTCTCCAATTTAGATCTCAGAGGGCAGCATTATTTTATGCTAGTTGTTGAGGATGCAGCTTTGTGTGTGTGTGTGTGTGTGTGTGTGTACAGAAGCAATTCAGCAATTTTCTGTAGATGCTGCCTTTGACTTTGACTTCTGCTGGACAGTATGTGCAATGGAAGAGATTTCCTGAAACTGCAATTGCACTAGAAAATCTACTTCTAAAAATACAATTTGTGGAATTCTTGGCATATTTTTCATTGGGCTTTGCACTATTTCATAAAGGTAAATGGACTTACCATTTCAACAGAACAAATACCTTGGGTGACTCCTGCAGGCAAAATGAGTGGAATGTGATATGGATGGAAAATATCCTTATCTACAGGAAACAACCATTGCCCCACGGGTAGAATCAGTAATGCTGATTATTTTGTTGTTTCAGGAGGACAAAAAATGTTTCATATGTGACTCCAAGGATCCCTTCCATGATACTCTTAATCCTGACAGTCATCTCATTGAAAATGTTGTCACCACATTTGATCCAAATCGCCTGAAGCTCTGGTGGCAATCAGAAAATGGTATGGGAGTTTGTTTGTTTGGGAGCCATTTCCAGCATGGGAGCTGTGTTTCTTCCCCTTGTTTAAGAGTACCTAGGGCTTACTGTTATCTCTGACTTGGTGATTATTGCTGTATGAAGGATCATGCTGTCCGAGGAGGGCTGAGTGAAACTGGATGCTTTTGTGTGCCCTGGATTAGTCCTTAATCCGTAACAGAGTCCCCTCAGCCCCAGCACTTCGGAAAAAATATTTCCTAAAGAGAAAAGTTTCCCACACTGGCTCCAGATCTCCCTCATATTTGGGCAGCAGGAGAGGAGCAGCCTTCCAGAAGTAGATCTCCTGTAGAGTTACGCTGCCAAGGAAGCACTGCAGGGCTTCCCCAGGCACGGGGCTTGAAGGAGGGTGTGGAAGGAGGAGATTTAGATACAGAGCTGGGCACCTCCCGTTTCCCTCTTTGTCCTATCCTGGGAGGGCAAAGCCAGAGATATCACTTACCTTGCAAACTGCCTTCTCCCTCCTGGGCTCCCTGAACTCCTCTGTCCATTTGCTAGAGAGTAAAATGAACGCTAGAAACAAGACAGCCAGAAGAAATTGTGTGTACGTTTAGTGACTTTTTTTTCTTCAGTCCTTTGTCCTTTTTACTTTTATGGTTATGCTTTTGGCATGTCTTCATACACAAAGGAGGCAGAGTTTTTTTCAGACAGTCCTAGCCTAAAACTCTAAAGCCAGCCAGATGGGATGGATTACTACAAATGCATTGGCAGTACTGTCTTACTGTGTATGAAAATTAAATGGTAATACTTGTAATATTTCTGTTGCTCGGTAAAGAAAGGTTTTCACTAAAACCTTTTTAACCAGTTAGATCAGCCTAACAAGCTGCTTGGCTCCAGCAGCCATCTTTTTGCATCCAAATAATTCAAGTTTTTTGCAACAGGCTTGGCAGCATTCACAGAGAAAAGTTCTTAGCTCATAAGGTCATGAAAATATCCTTCAACAATAAAACCCAAAGGATTCTTTCTGTCCAGTTCATGTTTTCTTCTCTTCAGGCATAGAGCAAGAGAGGCCATTGCCACATGCCCTACATAAAATTACAGCTGGTTGAAAATTTAAGCCCTTTATTGGTTTATTATTTCCTTTCTTAGGCACTGGGCTCTCTATAAATCTTGATGTTTTTAATTTTCTTTTCTAACTACAATATAATTAATATCCAGCTGTTTTTAGAGGTCTTTTCACATGACAAAATCATGTTTATGACTGGTTTTCTTCCTTTTTGTGTAGAGTCCTTGACTGCAGGTAGTTTCATACCAGTTTGGGAAACCTTTTGCTTCTTATCAGTTTCCTAGCCCTCATTATTACAATGCAGGGCAGTGATAACTGCTTTAGGGGTATTCAAAACCAGGTCATAAAGGAACTGTTCCTGCGTCTGGGTGGACAGGAGAGTCCAGAGCAAGTGAAGAAAGGTGGGAAACAGTGTGCACCAGTCATTGGTGTCATTTAGGGTGTAAGGGCTGCAGAAGCTCAACACCTCTGTTGCTACCAGATGGGCTGCAATGTGTGAGGACAGTCTGGGATCGCCAGGCAGGGCTGGGCTCACCATCTTCAGCTGTACCAGACAGTGTGTGCTTTGGTGCCAGGATATAGCCCATAGCAGTCCCCGTCCTTACCCTGTATCCAGTGATGTCAGCCATTTTACACAGTCTGAAATGACAGCAGCGCAGGCTCATACTTTGTGTGTAATGTGTGATGCAGATGATGCTCAGAAATTCCATATGCTGTATGTGATTCAGCAGGTCCTTAATGTCTCTCCTGTACCTCAGTAATGCACTAACTTTTGTATTCCTGTTTGACAAGGGAGACAAGAGGCAAAGTCTCTCTGCTGCTGGAGTGAAGAACTTAGGCAAAATTTAGATACAGGGAGTTGTAGGTGTCCTTGTTTGCTGTACAGCTTCTTTTCTCTCTCCCTGCAGGTTTGGAAAATGTAACTATCCAGTTGGACCTGGAGGCTGAGTTTCACTTCACTCATCTCATTATGACCTTCAAGGTAAGGAAGACACAGCCTTACCCTGAACTTTAAAACACAAGGAAATTAGATGAAATCATCTCATAGTGTTTCACATCTATTTGAGATTTGGGCTCTGGGATGTTTTTCCTGGTTTTCTTCTTAGAGCTACCAACAATAAGTTGCACAGGAAGGCTGAGTTGTCATTTGTGGCTTGAGTTGTGTTTGAACTCCAGTGGGGCTGATGAAGAAGTCAAACTGAAGCTGGAGGTTGTGTTGGTGTCTCTCTGGTAGTCATGTTTGTGCTAGTTTGAAGCTAGCGAGACAGTTTTGGTGAGAAGGATTAGATCACAGGCTGTGAAAGAGAAAAACAATGGTGATGTCTAATTCACTCATAGTCTTGCTGAGAGGTATAAGAACAAGAATCCAAACGTACATAAGGCACTTCTGCTGCTGGGGAGCTTGGGGACACATTTTCTTTCTCTCTCTAGCCTCTCTGCCATCTCTCTGATTAATCCACTTTGCTTCCTAACCCCCCTGGCCGAACCTTCATTCTTCCTTTGTACTGGGGTAAGGTTGAGAGGGGTGGGAGAAGGTGGAAGGGCAGTTGGGAGCTCCTCCTGGGGACTCATGTTTCTGGGAGGGCTGTTGTGTTTCTATATTCCCTTTTACCTTGTGTATTTCTGTATATAACTGTACATACTGTAAATATCTGCTTCTATATTGTGCTAAGCTGTAAATATGAGCTTCTTTCAAATTTCCAGAGATGGCTGAGTCTAGTCTGGGTGATTTTCAAAGTGTGGGGTTCAGGTAACACCCAAACCACTGCAGTGTTCTAGAAGATTATTAGCTAAATCATATAGTAGCAACGGTTTTTCTTCTTTAAAAAGATTTGGCCGTGATACCAATTTCCATTTGGCAAAGGAAAAGGTCTTCAGTTAAGAAGGAACATCTGTACACAAAGTGTCTTTGTGTTTTTTACAAACAGATGTTTTGGAATGTCAGATATGCCCCGAACATCCTGAATTGTAGCAAGCACTAATGGCAGCCTTCATCTGAGTTTTCAGTAGCTGCAGTTCCTGTAGGGATAAATCCCTGCTCATTTCATGTGGACAATTTAATCTCTGTTTTAGCTGTCAAGTGTCTAGGAAAGCTGGCTCCTCTTTCCTATAGCATCAACTTGCATTTCTTCCCCTGCCTCAAGGTGGTGCCTGAGGCAGAAGTCGATCCTTGCTGCTGGAGCCTGGCAGCAAGGGACCCCTCACCCAGTTGTGGGTCTTGTGGCCATCATGCCATGTGCTGTCAGGAGGAAGACTGCAGGGGAAATACAGTCTTAATGATGATTTGATGATTTAGTAGATGGTTGAGCTCTGGGTTACTGCATTTTTATGTTGGGTGAGACAACAGTTTGTAAGTTGGGTGATATTTTCAGCCAGGAAGCAGAAAGAAAACTTCTTTCCAGCTGTGAGTGAAGTGCTTTTGTACTTTGCTGTGGGAGCTCCTAATCCATGAAACTAATGAAAAGAGTGTTGGCATATCTTGGTAGGTACAAGCAGGTGTTAAATTAATAACTACTTTTTGAAATGCAGAGCATAAATTGAAGCATAAGATTTTTCAGTCATGGTGATTGAAAACCCTTTAAAAAATTCTTTATCTAATGTTCCAGAGTAAGTAAGAAGGGTGGTGGTTTGTGCGAAGCAAGTGCAGCCTGCTGGACTCTAGTCAAGGCCAGTTTAAAGAGGGTCACTGGGAGAGTCAAATGTGGCAAGAGTGGATGAGGCTGAACCTCTTAGTCCTCTTGAAGAAAGCTTTCCTAATGCAGTGCAGAGGATGGCTGTAACTGGGCAGTCAAAGGTAGTGTGCTCAGACAAAGAGAGATGGGCAATGCCAGAGCTTTTTTGAGCATCAAAAAGATCCTTGGGCATCAGCGCTAGAGAGGAAGCACTGAATATGCCCTCCCAGTTCTTAACAGCAGTAGAAGAGGCTTATTAGGTAATTTGCAGAAGATTAAGCAAGGAGGTACTGTGCTGATTTCCATAAGGAACAGAAAAAATCATTTTGTCTTCCTAAAGCCCTGCTTCAACTCCCAGTTTTGAGAAAGGATTTAGAATCCAAAATGCTTAGAAGTTGGCTTATTTACTGTAAGCATACTTAAGCAGTTGGCCACTGAGTGCTGTCTTTTAAAAGATGGGTGGTATGTGGTTTTCAAATATCTGCCTCTGAGGAGAAAGTGGGATATCAGCAGAAAAACATTTCCAAATATTGGAGACAATGCAGGGAGGGAGATTAAAATTGCATTAGGTAGGTCGCTTACACTTAAGAGCGCTTAATATAAATGCAAGTAGTATTCACGTGAATAAAATCTTTTCTGATTGTCTTACTTTTAGACATTCCGTCCAGCTGCAATGTTGATAGAAAGATCATCTGATTTTGGAGAAACATGGCAAGTATATAGATACTTTGCATATGACTGTGAGAGCTCATTTCCTGGGATTTCAACTGGACCCATGAAGAAAGTGGATGATATAATTTGTGATTCACGGTACTCGGACATTGAACCTTCAACGGAAGGAGAGGTCAGAGGGCCTTTTTTCCAATGTGCTCCTTGTTCTTCTGTACAAATTCAGAATCTCTGTTTTTAATGCTAAATCTTTCATTGTACCATTTTTCTTTGCCAGGTAATATATCGTGTTTTAGATCCTGCTTTTCGAATTGAAGACCCATACAGTCCAAGGATTCAGAGTATGTATGCAGCTACTTTCCAGACACGTTTGAAAACATTTCTATACTTACTTGCCTACAAAAAACAGTAAGCCACAAATGAAGCCATGCATCAGCCTTTGAGTTTTGAAGTCACATGCATATGTTTGTGGTACGGTGTTTTTTCCTGACTCAGTGACTGCTGGGAAATAATGATCAGTGTAGTCAACTCAAGTGATTGCTCTTACAGACATCATTGTAGTTGGCCCTTATCTGTCAGGGATTTGCTTTTGTTAAAACCCCCCTCTCCCCAGAATACACTGAGATGCCAAGAGAAACCTTGGAATCTGATTCTGTAATTGTACACTAGTCAAAAAGGTACCATTGTAGCTCTGTGGGTTTTTTGCTTGATTTTGCATTTGTAGCTAAAGCAAGGGAGTTGTAGGTGTTGTGGGTTTTGTGGGTTTGGGTTTTTTTTTGAGCATCAAAGTCGTGACTTTGGGATGTTTGGTCATGTTAGTACTAAATGGCTGGACCACATGGATCTGGTCATAAAACACAAATTATTGTAGCCTTCATGTACAGTCATGACCATCCCAGAATGCAAAGGCAGAGAGGCCTGATGGTGAACATGGCTCAGAGAGAAACCTCATGGGGTATTTGGCCTGAGTAGGAAACTGCAGTGCTTGGTCTTAAATTTGACCTCTGATGTAATGTGCGCTCTCGGTTTCAGTTTGTGTCTTTCAACATAAAGAAAGGTTGAATTAATTACTGTAATACTGGCTTTGCATGGATTGTGCCTCGAGAACTTTGTATTTGGTCAGTGATGGGGTGTTGCTACTCTCAGGAAAATGTAACTAATTACATTTACTGGGAAAGTTGACGCAACTAAAAAGGGTTGTTTGTGTCTTATTTCCAGCTAAGATTTTTTTTTCTTTAAAGGCTTATATCTCCTAAAGCTCCTGGTCTGTTTGTCAGCAGTTCCTTAATATCAGGTCTTGCTCGTTTTACATTTTAAAGCCCCAAAGAACCAGTGTCTTTTTGGTAGTGGTGTTGCACTTGTCTTTAATATGTGTGTCTTTGTATGTCTACAATAAAATAATAAGTTTTTTTTTAACCCTAAACTACTTATAGAGGGATTTCTCTGTCATAAAATAGGGCATTTTAAAAAATGATTTATTTTTGAGTACGAAGTGATATGTAGTATGTGAGTGCTGAAATTAAATCTGATCTAATTGTCCCATAGGAAGTGTGCTTGAGAAGTCACTCCTGGCTTCCTCTCATTCAATGCAAGATCTGGTAAATAATTCCAAGACGGTACTCATTTGAGGGCTTTTTTGTATGTCCTCTGCAGACCTATTAAAGATCACAAATCTGAGAGTCAAATTCATCAAGCTGCACACATTGGGAGATAATCTCTTGGACTCTAGGATGGAGATCAGAGAGAAGTACTACTATGCCATCTATGACATGGTGGTTCGTGGGAACTGTTTCTGCTATGGACATGCCAGCGAGTGTGCGCCAGTGGATGGCTTTCCTGAGGAAGTGGAAGGGATGGTAAGTATTCCTGCGTGAAGCTTCCCCTGTCTGTACCTCTTTTAAGCGGTTTGAACACAGATGTGAAGATGACATTCTGCCCCCTATTCTTCCAGCCTTTATTTTCAAACGAGAAAAATGATAAAGCTATTCCTCTTCACCAGACAATCTGTCACTGTTGGTGTTAATGGAGTACAGAGAGCTCAGATTAGGTGAAAACTGTTTTAGCATTTATTCCTTTCCTAGTTATGTTCAAAGTTGATGTAATTAAAAGACAGGAATACAGAATGGGGGTGTGACCCTCTGGGGTAGTGTGCTAGTTTGAGCCTAGCTAGAATGTTTTGGTGAGAAGAACTAGATCACAGGCTGTGAATGGTGATGTCTACTTCACTGATAGGCTTGCTGAGAGGTGTAAGAACAAGAAATAAAAACATAGATAACCACTTCTGCTGGGGAGCTCTGAGCTGCATCTCTCTCTAACCTCACCCTCTGCTTCTTAAATTAATCCACTTTGCATCCTAACCCCCTGTCCAAACCTCCATTCTTCCTTGGGACTGGGGTAAGGTTGAGAGGGGTAAGGGGAAGGTGAAGGGGCGGTTGGGAGCCCCTCCTGGCGGGGTTTCTGGGAGGGCTGTTGTGCTTCTGTATTAGCTTTTACCTTGTATATTTCTGCATATATATGTATGTACCGTAAATATCTGCTTCTATATTCTGCTAAGCTTCATTCAAATTTCCAGAGCCGGCTGAGCCTAGTCTGGGTGAATTCCGAAGTGTGTGGGGGGCGGGGAACACCCAAACCATCACAGGCAGACATGATTACCCTAAAATCGAAGGGGAGAGAAGCATCGAAGGATGCTTTGTGAGTCAAACATGACCTGTATTTTCATCAGTATATCAGCTGAGAAGTGGAGGCTGTAACCCTAATTAGCAGACAGTTCTGAGTTCTGAAGGCAAGTCTTGCTGCCTGTGTTGTAAGCTGCTGTGCAAATGTTGCATCTCTTCTGAGTTCTCCTTTTTCCCATGATTTTTGCCTGACAAGCAGTAATAGCACCTCTGTTAATGAGTGAGTTATTAACTGAATGAAAATGGGAAGATTGTGTGGGTTGTCCCAGGGGGCCACAGAGATGTTGGCAAGCTCTACTGCTGTGCACTTTTGCCTTTTAAATCACAACTACTGTGCTAGTAGTCCTCATCACTATGGCTGTAGTTGTCACACAGTTGTTGTTGGTCTACTTGGTGCTTGTTTTGTGTATGTTGAAGGCAAAGTCTGATACTGGTGGATGGTCTAAACTCTTGTTATCTTTGCTTTAAGTGGAAAGTGAGTGCTGGCCTAGTGATATGCTGATGTAACTAGATGCATGTTAGTAGCTAATTAACAGCTAATAAACAGCTGACTTCTAGGTCTGAGAGGATTTTGTGATTATTGAGGCAGAACTGTGCACTCCTTGTTCGTGTCTGAAAGTGTTTATTTAGTCATTAGTTCCAGTAAGGACAAATTTTTATGAGGACATGCTTACCTTGGCAGGTAAAGGAAGCTTGCTGCCTGCAGTTACATGTGCTACAATCTCTGAAAGTTATCTGCTGTTACCTACTAGCTGTATTTTGCACTAACTGAATGTAGCTTACTTTAGTTTCGTTGCAGGTAGGTTTTTTTGGTTGGTTGGTTATCTTTTTCACTTTTATAACCAAATATATGCCTTTTTGTTTGTTTGTTTTTTAAATACAGGTCCATGGGCACTGTATGTGCAGACATAATACCAAAGGGTTAAACTGTGAACAGTGCTTGGATTTCTACCATGACTTACCCTGGCGGCCTGCCGAAGGCCGCAACAGTAACGCATGCAAAAGTGAGTAAGTAGATGCAGAACTGGGAGTGAGTTGTGCGCGTGCTGTTAATTTGGGACTTGTAACAGCATATAAAGTCCTGCGTGTTCTTTGCTGCGCGTATCTGACACCGGACTTGCTCTGCTTTCTGTCTTTGCCACAGAGTGCAATTGCAATGGCCACTCCAGCCAGTGCCACTTCGACATGGCTGTGTACATGACGACAGGCAACACCAGTGGAGGAGTCTGTGACGACTGCCAACACAACACCATAGGACGCAACTGTGAGCAATGCAAGCCGTTCTACTTCCAGCACCCAGAGAGAGACCTGCGCGACCCCGACGTCTGTGAGCGTAAGTGCAGCCCTGCTGCTCGAGGTGGGAATGGCTGTGGCATCCTGACTGCCCCCCCCCAGTGCTTTCTCTGAAAAACTTGGGGTTTAATGTCCTATATTTGGCCGCTACCACGCTCCTGAACAAAGGTCCTTGAGGGATTGAGGGAGTGTGGCTGTCTTAGATAAACTCAGCTAGCCTGGCTGGGTTTTGTTTTCTCTTCCAAGAGACATTTATCTGGTCATAAGGTGTTCATCCCACGTTATGCTTAATACTTACAGGAATGGTACACTCTCTACACAGCAGCTAAATTTAATTCAGTGTGAGACTTGCCTTCTCTTTTGTAGTGGTTAACAAAATGTGCACGGTGCTTCTTTCTTAGCTTGCAACTGTGACCCAGCTGGCTCCCAAAATGGTGGCATCTGCGATCGCTACACTGATTTCTCCACTGGCCTGATTGCTGGACAATGCCGTTGTAAATTATTTGTCGAAGGGGAGCGTTGTGACCTCTGTAAAGAAGGTTTCTATGGCCTGAGTGCCGATGACCCAGCGGGTTGTCAGTGTGAGTAAAAACATATGTTCCTTTATGTGCGATCAAAAGGTCTTCAAGGAGCTGTTAGAACTGGGCAAAGTTGTTTTGTGGGGTGGATTTTTTTTTCCTTCTGTTTCCCTTTTGTCTCATTCTATGTTTTGACCTGCATATTTGTATTTCCCAATCTAGCTTGTGCCTGTAACCCTCTGGGTACCCACCCCGGAGGGAATCCTTGTGATTCAGAGACAGGAAGCTGCTATTGTAAACGCCTGGTGACAGGAAGACAGTGCAATCACTGCCTGGTAAGTAGTGTACCCTAAAATGCATTAAGAACCACTGGTGAGGGAGGCTGGTGTGTGGAAAGTGTGGAGGAAGGTGCTGGCCACCATCTCTGACTGCCTACAAGCATGTGCGTGGTGTTCAGGCTGGAGTGGGCATCTCAGGACATCAGGAGCCATAAAGTCCACTGGGAACTGAGAGGCAAGTCAAGTCAGTCAAGAGCATCCAGGTTAGTTCTCAGGTCTGTAAGGACTAAAGCATTAGAGATACTTGTAGTGGTTGCTCTGTGAAAAAGAGGCACCTGGGGCAGTTCTATTGTAGCTATCACTGGGGTGGAAGACAAAATGGTAGGAGAGGCATGTTACCGAAAAACTGCTTACTATGCAGCCCATTGTTTTAAACAGGATTGTTTCATACACATGCAGTTCCATACAGTGTTTATGCATGCTGGAGTGTTACAGAAACACACTGTCAGATAACTGAACATGTTTGTGTAAATGCTGACAGACTGTCTTATCTAACAGTGAACTATATGGAAGAGCTGAACAAGTCTGTCTATCTAACAAGCAAGTTGCAGAGTAGCAGCCATGCAAGGGCAGTGCCCCACCCAGATGCTCACCAGCCCGTGTGCAGTTATTTGCTGTGGTGTGATGGACTGGACTGTGATTTTTTTTTTTTTTTTTTTTTTTTTAAACTCTTCATGGATCATGAGCCCAAACTGGAGTAAATGGTGCAGTGACTGAGGTCTCTGAGCTTAGACCCTCCTGAATCTTGTTTTTAAAGATAGGCAGAAAGACATGTTTTTTTTTTTTCAAGGGTTTTACATGATCAAAAAGATGGAGGAGAACAGGTAGGGAAGTTGTGTTGGTGGTTGTGAGGGTAGAGCTACAACCAGAGGAGACTGTTTTCATGGGTCGGGGGACAGTCTGGGATAGTTCATGCCTGAGTATTTTAAAATGTGCCTTTGGGGTAGATGGGCTTAAATCAGCACTGAGTTACAATGCTGGTGATGTTTTCTCCCTCAGCCTGAGCACTGGGGCTTGAGCAATGACATGGATGGATGTCGGCCATGTGACTGTGACCAGGGAGGAGCACTAAACAACAAGTGAGTCTTAACCTGGGTACTTGTCTGTTATTATTCACCCTGACGAGTTTCAGTTTGCTTGCAACTGCAATGCCCAGGGCTCAGTGTGCCTCTGGAAGAGGACATTTGGGATAGTCTTTCTTCTCCAGAAAGTGGTAAATCTTGATTGCAGCACAGGGTGGCAGACATCTATGTCTTTCCCATGCTGAGTAGCCTCTGTTTGTGCCACTGCTACAGGTGAATATGTAAAATTGCTTTTAGTGTAGCTCTGCTATTGGGTTAGCCAGAGTAGGAGCCATGGATTGAGCTTTGCCTTGGTCATAACCCAGGGTATGGTCCGTGTGAAAGCTTTGCTCTCACAGGGTCAAAGCAAGAGTCAGGTTGTGACATGGACCATCAGGCTAGTTCTTGATTTGCTCCTAAACTGACCCTTTGTTCAGTCAGTACTGCTGTAGCTGTACAGTATTACTGCATTGACCTAGTGGTGCCATAGGGAGTGAAATGTGGACCTGGAAGGCACCTGCTTGGCAGATGGAAGTTTTTAAGAGTAAAGCACAGGTTTTGAAGACACGTTCCTCAGTAAGAGCATGCCAAGTTCCTGGCTTAAATGCCTGGTCAGACAGGTGCTGGATAGCCAGACTGCTCCTCCAACCAGAGTGTTTTTCTGTGCATTGGGTGTGTGTCCAAGCCCACTGCTTTTCAACGTCAGTGTGTGCTTCACTCTTTATTTCTCTCCTCTCCACAAACGCTTTGAAACGCTTTGTTTTTATTGAAAGCCACGGAAGTTTCCCAAGGAGATGGACAAACTGTTTCCCACTAGGGCCCACAGGACTGCACCAGTGGAGCTTGGGACTGGTCTCAGTGTGTCTCCTACAGGTCTTCACAGCCTGCAGACACCCCATCAGTGGCTGGATTGCCGTGGGAATGTCCTGTAGTACATCTCTCTCCTCTGCTTCTGCATGAATTATTAGCCCTTGGCAGACAGCAGTCGTTAGTGGTTATTTACTCCTCTGTGCTTGCTCTCAGAGCACAGATTGGTGACACCACACAGCTTCCTGTGGCTCCCCCAGTGCAGCTGCTTCCAGGACTTTGGGATACAGCTCACCCTATGCCCAGCAAGGCTTTGCAGCCTGTTTCCCATGTGCTGAGCCCAGCAATTGCAAAACCATGTGGGACAGGGATGTGCGTGGTCCTGGCAAGGGCTGGGAGCAGCTGTGCTTTCCTCTGGCTGCAGGAGAACCATGAAGCCTGGCTCAAGCTCCTGGCTTTGCTTTCTATGCTGGGAAGGAGCTTTGCCTGCCTTGGGGCTCCTTTCAGATGCTGAATTGCCTTCTGGCTCCCATTTAAGGTGTGAGATGCAACCCCACCTCACCCAAAGTACATCCCTGTGCTGTAATCCAGACAGTGAAGGGGAAATTTCCTAGCTCCCCTCCTGGGGCAGCTAGGGCAATTGTGGCATCTCCAAGTGAATCTCTGCAATTTCAAAGATGGTTTTGGTTAAAAATTAACTCTTGGAATGGGAACTTGAAAAGCCTGGAGATTTTGCAGGAAAACCAGAGGGGCTTGGGTTTAGAAAATATTTCTTAAATTCCACTCCAGTTTAAAGAAAGGGGCATGTTTTGGTGGACCATAAGAGATCTCTATGAGAAAGTGTGACTGGGCAGATCTAAAAATACGGCCTGCGCATGAGGTCTTCATAATGTGGGCTGGACTCTTTAGGGATAACAAAACCACCCAAAGGCAGTTTGGGGATAAAGCTATATTAAGAAAAGAAAATGGCTCACTGTGAAGTAAGTGGAGTTGCTGTATGTCATGCTGGATGGACCTGCATTCCCTAGGGATGGCTCTGCCTCCACATCTTTGGCTGTGTCCATCCTACTTCAGAGCAGCCAGGTATGGTTTTACATCTGCACGTTGCTGCTGGTGGGTGACCTCTCAGGATGTCCTTTGAAGCATACAAGAGCAGCAGAGTGACCAAAGACATGCAGTGTTATCCATGTTCTTGCATTGCCTGAGCCCATATAAACAGATATGCTGCTTGCCCAAAAATATCTTCTCTCTAGATGCAGCTGTGTCTGGAAGAGCTTCTTCTCCTGTGTCACTTAAAATGTCAAAACAAAAGATGACTCTAGCACTATCTCAGCATAGCCACAGTATGTTGTAAATTCATTGCTCTTCTATTTTAGCTGCTCAAGTGAATCTGGCCAATGCACATGCCGGCCCCACATGTTTGGACGTCAGTGCAACCAGGTGGAGCCTGGCTATTACTTCATTTCACTTGATCATTACATCTATGAGGCGGAGGAAGCCAGCTTGGGTCCCGTGAGTAGCAGTTTTTGTGGGCTTGTGTGTCTGGACAGTTGTGGGAAACTTGTTTCACCATTTGAGTGTTGGAAGCATCTGTTTTATACCTTGAGTGTTTTTGCAATTAAAAGATGGAAAACAAGAAAACAATCTTGTACCTCTTCAATCTTAGTATTGATAAATAATGTAGTCATTTAGGGGGAAAACCCTTTCATCATATTTGTACAGTTAGTTTCCTGTGAGTGTCTCTCTGTACCCCATTGCAGTGGGATACTGACACTGGCTCTTCTCTTTAGTGCCACTGAAAACAGGAGGAAACAAAGCATGCATTTAAGCACATGTTGCAATTTTTAGTCTCTGCACAGCAATAGCATTTCTTTTATCAATGACTAGAATCATAGTTGCTTGTGCTAAAAACTGATTTTGTAAGAGAGGTTGCTTCTGGCTTGTTTTGCCTCTTGGAAGGGTACACTATGATCTCTGAGTTGTTCCGATCACCACTGCACGGCCTTGCTTTTAATTTATTAATAGCAGCTAGGTAATTACATCAATTATTTTTGCCTCCAGCAAGTAGTCAGGGAGATAACCATTTCTGTAAAGCAGCAGACCGCTCTCTGCCTGCAATTGGGGCACTTGATCCTAATTTATTTATTTTGAGCAAAATGCAGCCACTTTGCAGTTTCAGCCAAGGAAGAGTATTTTTGCTCTTGGGTAACTGCAGAAAGAGAAGAGAATGCACATCAAAAGTTAGACCACAGCAGAGGTTATGTGATGTGACAAACTCTTTCATGCATTTGGGTTTGCCCAGCTGGAGAAGTGGTGTCTGAGACCTCACTGAAGCTTGAGTGTGGAGGAACCTAATGTGAAAACACACCTTGCCAAGCAGAGCAGGGGGATGTGCTGCTGATTTGCTTTTTGAAACCTCCAGAACAGTTTTTAAAAGTTCCAATATTGAAGCTACTGAAAGCTTTCTCACAAATTTTGTGGCATAATAATAACTGTAAATTCCCAGGCAGGGGCCTAGCACAAGACACAGAGCTGCAGGGATTTTCAGGTAGTGCCACACCCCTGTGCTCTCCACAGCTGCATGCCCTTGTTCATGTCCTGCCTACTACCCTTTCTGGGGAGCTCCAACCCTTTGTGCGAAGTGAAAGGGTAATAAATTATAGCTAGGCTCTCTTCAAAGAGTGTGAGAATGCCTAAGGGGACATCCTGAAGTGATATGTGTGTGTATATATATATATGGGTATTTCCTTGCATTTTATGCCTTTCTACTGAAGCAGCTTCCGTAGGAATGTACAGGATGTTGTTCTACAGAGGGAGAACTATTCATGGATGCAGATACGGTTGAAACAGGAAGTTTCAGCACTACATGTTTCCATTTTCCATTGCCTTTTTCTTTGCTTGATAGAAAGAGTAGCAGATAAAAACCTCTTTCCTCAGACTGAAAGAAGTGACCATGTATTAATTTGACTATTTGGCATCTATTGGTGATGAAGGTCTCTGTTATTTAGTCACGACCTGCTCGTGATGGCCACGATCTGCTCTGCTTTTCAAATGTTACCCTGAGGAGTGGAGCAGCCCAGGGTTGTCAGGAAGTAATTAGCACTCAACTTGGACAGTTAATAGAACGGTTCTGTGCCACTTCAGCAAACTCTACTGCTATAAGTATGATGTGAAAGTCCTTACACTGAATGAGGTGTTGTAGCTGTTGGGTTAGTTACAGTGAGTTATTTTATCTTTCTTGTTTTTCACATATTGTTAAGTGGAAGGACAACAGCGTGCACACACAGGAGTCTAAAGCAGAATTTGTGCTCTGTGGTGTGCAAAGGATGCCTCAGCATAGAATTGATCCATCAGCAGAACTCATCACACGCTCCTGTGGGGCTCGCAAATTCAGTGTTAAAATTTCTGTTGCCCTTTTTTGTAGGGAGTAAACATCATAGAGCGCCAGTACACGCCAGATCGCACGCCGTCATGGACAGGCATAGGATTTGTAAGGGTCCCTGAGGGGGCATACCTGGAATTCTATATTGACAACATCCCCTACTCCATGGAATACGATATTCTGGTCCGCTATGAGCCACAGGTAGGTCTGGATGTCCCGCTACAGGACTAGCAGCAGTCCAGCACTTCCAAGAGACGCTGGGACTCAAAGACAAGGATGGACACTCGGTTGAGCGTCTGAGATGTGTGAAAATTCACAAAGGTGTTGTCTATTACTAGTCTTATTTGCTGTACAGTTTCTTTTATTGTATCATTTCAGCATCTATTTAGCGAGCAAATTGAAAAGTGACAAATCTCATCAGGACAAATTAGACTGTATTATAAATCTGGCATCAGTCAGACAGCCTTCTAATGGGCAGAAAGACTGTTATGTGCCTTAAGAGACAAATTGCCCATTTTGGATATGGAATGCTTGCAGCTAAATGTTTACGAGTGGTCAGTTTTGACTGGAAGGGTGAAGAGAAAGAGAAAATTCCCCCCAGCAATGTACCTAAAGCTTGTCAGCAATTGACTGCAGTGAAATACTCAGGTGCAGTACTTAGAGGTGGGGAGGGAAGAGGAGGCTAGCAAGCACTCTGCTAATACCATGCCACAGATGGGGCTGCTGACCACCTGCACCTAATCATGTCTTTGGGAGGGAAAGAAGCTGTTGTACTGAAAGATGCCCAGGAGTACTTTCCTTGCTATGTCACAGTCCAAACCTGCAGCCAGTAGATGCCGCATGGGTGCTGGAGCTGCAGCCCTGTCCTCCCCAAGGCACAGTGACCACCCTATCTGTGTACATGCTTTTCCTGGCCTTCCGGACACTGCTTGATGCTCATAATCCTTTATTTCCCCAGTTGCCAGACCAGTGGGAAAAAGCTGTGATCAGCGTCTCGCGTCCAGGCAAGATTCCCACGGGTAGCCGGTGTGGCAATACAGTTCCTGATGATGATAATCAGGTTGTCTCGCTGTCACCTGGCTCCAGGTCAGTATAACTGGATGGGCCAAAAAGAATTAAAGTATTAAAAATTGAAACAGAGTAATTTCACATTTTCAGCTTGCTGTGGCCTCTGAAAATTTAATTTCCAGTGAGTTATAAAAACATCTTTGGGATTGTGTCTGGAGACCCAAAGCTTTAAAGTTTATTCTTGTTTTCTTATTTGTTTTGTAATTAAAAGAGAGGGAAGGTGTTTGCACAGCCTGTGAGTGAACATTGGTATGCCTCTTTACCATGCCAATAAGCTTTTCTGGTTTTGACTTGCACAAGCATCCAGACTGCCTCTTTCACATTGTAGCTTTTGTTCTGCCTGCTTTCCATTATCTCAGTCGCTTTATACCCTACCTGAAATGCTTTATGGTGCTGGACATTTGAAGTAAGAATGGTTTTCTGTTCCTAATTCAGGTACGTTGTTCTCCCTCGGCCTGTCTGCTTTGAGAAGGGGCTGAATTACACCATCCGCCTGGAGCTGCCCCAGTACTCCTCGGTGGATACGGAGATGGAGAGCCCGTACACACTCATTGACTCTGTGAGCAGAATTTCCTTCAGGGATGCTCTGTGGTAAAAGTATTTCAAAGCCTGAAACTCTGTTCTGGCACTGAGTGTCTGAACAGTGTAAAGTAGCATAGGTTGCTTCAGTCTCAGCATGGGTTGTTTTTCTACTAAGAGGCTTTTGCTGTATTCCGCAGATCTGCAGCTAGTTCCACAGACTTGTAGTTTCTTTGGGGAGGCTAATGTGTGCCATGTAGGTTATGAATGTCGGTGCCAGCCTTTTTCTTTGGAATGGATAGAATTTGGTAAATTGTCCAGAATTTGGTAGGTGTCAGAACAACTGCACCAAAACCTGGAGAAATACCTTCATTTCACAGAATCACAGAATTGTCAGGGTTGGAAGAGACCTCAAGGATCATCTTAGTTCCAACCCCTCTGCTGTGGGCAGGGACACTTTCCACTAGATCAGGTTGCCCAGAGCTACATCCAGCCTGGCCTTAAAAACATCCAGGAACAGGGCTTCCACCGCCTCCCTGGACAACCTGTTCCAGTGTCTCATCACCCTTATGGTAAAGAACTTCTTCCTAACATCTAATCTAAATCTGCCCTTCTCTAGCTTGTATCCATTTCCTGTAGTCCTATCATTACTTGACACCTTGAAATTTCCCCAGCAGCTTTCTTGTAGGCCCCCTTCAGATACTGGAAAGCCACAACAAGATCTCCTCAGAGCCTTCTCTCTCCAAACTGAACAACCCCAACTCTCTCAGCTTGTCCTCACAGGAGAGGAGCTCCAGCCCTCTGATCATCCTCATTTGCCCCTCTCTGGACACATTCCAGCATGTCCATATCTTTCCTGTATAGGGGCTCCAGAACTGGACACAGTACTCCAGGTGGGGTCTCACAAGAGCAGTGTGGAAGGGGAGAATCATCTCTTTTGACCTGCTGGCTACACTTCTCTTGATGTAGCCCAGGATACAGTTGGCTTTCTGGGCTGCAAGTGCACACTGGCAGCTCATGTAGAGCTTCTCATCCACTGGCACCCGACAAGTCCTTTTCTTGAGGGCTGCTCTCAAGCCAGTCACTGCCCAGCCTGTGTCAGTGCCTGGGATTGCCCCAACCCAAATGCAGGACCCTACACTTGGTCTTACTGAACCTCATGAGGTTGGCATGGGCCCATCTGCCCAGCTTGTCAGGGCCCCTCTGGATGGGTCCCTTCCCTCCAGTGTGTCAGGCACACCACACAGCTTGGTGCTGTCAGCGAACTTGCTGAGTGTACACTCAATGCTCCTTTCCATGTTGACAATGAAGATGTTAAACAAGACTGGTCCCAGTACTGATCCTTGAGGGACTCCACTTCTCACTGGCCTCCACTTGGACGTGGACCCATAGACAGCCATTCTTAGGGTGCGGCCATCAAGCCAATTTTTTATCCACTGAGTGGGCCATCCATCAAACCCATATTTTACCAGCTTGGAGATCAAGATGTCATGTGGGACAGTATCAAGGGCTTTGTTTAGGTCCAGACGAGTGATGTCAGCTGCTCTCATCTATTGATGTTGTGACCTTGTCATAGAAGGCTGGTCTGGCATGATTTGCACTTGCTGAAGCCATATTGATTGTACCAAATCACCTCTTCCTTATTTTTCTGCCATAGCAGTGCCTCCAGGAGGATCTGCTCCATGATCTTATCAAGCACAGAGGTGAAACTGACAGGCTTACAGTTCCCTGTCTTTTTCTTTCCCTTTTTGAAAATGGGAGCTATGTTTCCCCTTTTCCAGTCAGTGGGGACTTCCCCAGGCTGCCATGACTTTTGGAATATAATAGAGAGTGGTTTAGTGACCTTGTCCCCCAGTTTTCTCAGTACCCATGGGTATATCCTGTTGGGTCATGTGGACTCATACATTCTCAAGTTCTTCAGGTGGTCACAAATCTAAGCTTCACTTGCAATGGACAGTTCCTTCTTCCAGCCCCTGCCATTATCTTCTATGATTTTGGGAGCGTAGCTGGAGTTCTTGACAGTGAAGACGGAGGTAAAGAAGCTGTTGAGAACCTCAGCCTTCTCCACATCACTTGTCATCAGTTCCCCCATTCCTTTCTGAGGAGGCCTACGCCTTCCTTAGTGTTCCTTTTGCCATTAATGTACCTCTAGAAACTTTTGCTATTCCACTTGATCTCACTGGCTAGGTTTTATTCTGTGTTTTAGCCTTTCTAACCGGGTCTCTTGCTGCTCGGGCAGCTTCTTTGTATGCCCATCATTCTAGCTGTCCTTTCTTCCACTCATTGTAGAGTTTCTTATTGTGTGACTGTGTGTCTAGGAATTCCTTGCTGATCCAGGCAGGTCTCCTAACATGCTTTCCTGCCTTCCTCTTTGTCAATATACTTTGCTCCTGGGCACAGAGAAGGTGATCCTTGAATATGGACCAGCTGTGCTGGGCCCCGGTTCCCTCTAGGGCTTTCCCTTCCAAATTCTCTCTAGCTGTTTGCTGTTTGGCTGAAAAAGGATGATGGGAAGTGGAGTAACACTACATTTTTACAATTGTGGTGGAGGCTATTTATAAGCAGTGACATTTTATCATTTGTTTTGTAGCTTGTTCTCATGCCATACTGCAAATCGCTGGACATATTCACAGTGGGAGGCTCAGGTGAAGATGTGGTCACAAACAGTGCTTGGGAAACTTTCCAACGATACCGGTGTCTGGAAAACAGCAGGAGTGTTGTGAAAACCCCCATGACTGATGTCTGCAGGAACATCATATTCAGCATTTCTGCACTATTACATGAGACCGCATTATGTACGTAACCATCTACTTGTTAGGCAAACTGCCTGGAGGCTGGATGGCACTTGCAGGCAGAGCAGTTTGCATGGGGAAGGAGTGTGTTTGGGATGAGGCAAGTAGCTCATATCCTGTAGCAGGGTACTCACTCCCTCTGATGCTTTTCTCCACTCAGCATGCCAGTGTGACCCTCAGGGCTCCCTGAGTTCAGTGTGTGACCCCAGCGGAGGACAGTGCCAGTGTCGTCCCAATGTTGTCGGAAGACAGTGCGACAGATGCGCCCCTGGCACCTTTGGGTTTGGGCCAAGCGGATGCCGACGTACGTTAAACCCTTGGCTTCGAGCTGTGATGCTGTCGGTGCCCTGTGTGTAGGACGTGCCATGGAAACACAACTCTTCTCCTCCTCTCTTTGCAGCGTGCGAGTGCCACGTTCAAGGCTCTTACAATGCCTTCTGTGATGCGGAAACGGGCCAGTGCCACTGCTTCCCTGGGGTGTACGGGCGACAGTGCGACCACTGCTTGCCCAACTTCTGGGGCTTCCCCAACTGCCAACCCTGCCACTGCAATGGCCACGCTGATGATTGCAACCCCTACACTGGGGAGTGCTTGAGCTGCCGGGACCACACAGCAGGGCACAACTGTGAGAGGTATGGCATGTGCACCCCTTCTCTAACCCTTCTTCTTGCCCACGGCAGAATGGGCACAGAAGCTGTTTCCTTCTGGCACTGCTGCTCAAACAGATGTGAAGCCGCACTAAAAGTCCCTGGATCCTGGGAGCCAGAGCAATGCTGGTGGTCACAGAGGAAGACAGGAGCAGGGACCCCACTTTCTCTGCCCGTAGCCTTGCACCTCCAACCAGCACCTGCCCAGGTAGCTGAGAGCACATTGCAAGATCCCACAGCTTCAGAGAGCCTTTATCCATTGCAAGTCTCCTGAGAGGCATCTGCCTTGGGTCTCCTGCTCTTATACCAGTGTACACCAGACAAACTTGCCTTTGTAGGCACAGCTGCGTGTAGTGTGAGTGGCATGGGAGAGCCATGTGGATGTTTCTGCCCTTTGGTTCCTCGCAGTGGTTGAAAACCTGAGTGTAATTACAGCAAGGCTGTGGTCTGTTTGCCTGTGGTCCCATGCATTCCCTCTATCCTTCGTGCAGGTGCCAGGCTGGCTACTACGGAGACCCTGTCCTGGGATCAGGCGACCACTGCCGCCCCTGCCCTTGCCCTGATGGCCCTGAGAGTGGACGCCAGTTTGCCAGTGGCTGTTACCAGGACCCGATCACGCTGCAAGTCGTGTGTGTCTGTAGCGTAGGATACATAGGTACTGGTTGGGTTGAACCTTGTGGTGGGATGCAGTTATGTTCTCATGAGTTGTTGGATATGACACAGCACCAGCATCAACGTGTTGCTGCTGGAGATTGGCAGCACTTGGAATATGCCAGGGCAGAGCGGCCTGTGCAGGCGATGCCAACACCACCGTGAATCTCATCCACAGCAACAAGGTGGTGAGCAGGGGTGGACAGGACAGTAGTGGAATTGAGAGGATGCGTGTGCTGGCAGCTGGGCTGCAACACCATGTTGTGGTGCCTCAGGTGGTACCATCCATGCTGCACCAAGCTGCTGCAGTCTCACCAAGCGCTGCCTCTGCAGCTTTGAGCTGATCTGATTAACAACCCCCATTAATGGCCTTTATTGTCTTGCCTCAGTCTTGCTGTTTATGGGGCTGCGCTAGCAAGCTGCGTCGGTAATTCCCACCGTGCCTGTTTGTTCAAACAGGCAGTCGATGTGATGAATGTGCGTCTGGCTTCTTTGGGAGCCCCGATGAGGTTGGTGGCGCCTGCCAGCCATGCCAGTGCAACAACAACATCGACACCACTGACCCGGAGGCCTGCAACAAGAAGACAGGAACGTGTGTGAAGTGTCTCTATCACACGGAGGGTGAAAACTGCCACTTCTGCCAACAGGGCTACTATGGGAGTGCCCTCCAGCAAGACTGCAGAAGTGAGTGGGGACACGCAGCCACAACCACTCTGCCAGCCTTGTCGTAGGGTGGCAGTGGCCACCTAATATCTTTTTAATTTACTGGGGAGAATTCGGGCTGGAGGGGGAAACCTCATTTCCACCAGCTGAAGCTTGAATGCAGCTGCCTTGCTACTGAGCATGTCTCCTGGCCTGGGAAGTGAGTCCTTTGCATTTGACGGGAAGAGTAGGGACAGCACCTACATGTGCTGAAAGGATCAGCTTTTGTGGAAAGAGGGTTTCTTGCCCTCTTGTTAGCAGTCTTTGTTTATCTGTTCTCGAGAGACAGAGGTGATGTGGTGGGGAGGCAGACCCTCCTCTCCCTTTTCACCAGAGGCAGCCCGGCAGGGCAGGCAGGTTGCTGGGTGGGTGAATGGAGTCCTGCCCTGCTTGGCATGCCATCAGCTGCTCCAAAAAAATCCATCACCATAGCCAGCTGACAGGAGTCAGGTCAGCTTGGCCTTTAGTTCTGTACAGAGAGAGGAAAGGACAAGATGAGGAAGGATGGGCTGCCTAGATAAGGGGCTCCTCTGCTTAGATGAAGGGCTCCCGTCACTTCCTACATGCTGAAACAGAAGCCATAGAAGTGACCAGCCTGGAACATGAGAGCTCTTGCTCAGAGCTGGGTGTCATGCAGCATTGGGTCAGCCAAGCATGGTCATGGGCATTGGCATGTGCCGGTATCTACCCACACCTCTGGGAACTCCAGGTAGTCTGTTAATGAGAGGACAAGTGATGCTAAAGCAGTACCCTCTTTCCCTCACAGAGTGTGTCTGCAATGTCCTGGGCACCGTTCAGGAGGACTGTGAGGGTCCAGAGAGCTGCCAGTGTGAAGCAGCCACAGGGCAGTGCCAGTGCCTCCCCAACGTGGTAGGGCAAACCTGCGACCGCTGTGCCCCCAACACATGGAGGCTTGCCAGTGGCACCGGCTGTGAGCAATGTGACTGTGACCCTGCACGTTCCCTTGGGCCTGCTTGCAACGAGGTGAGGAGGACATGGGCTGTACTTCAACATCTTGGCCTTTGCTCTGGTGTGGGGCTAAGCCGCTGAGGTGGTCACATTTCCTATTGTGGTTGTGTTTTGGCAGTTCACAGGGCAGTGCCACTGCATGCCAGGCTTTGGAGGCCGGACCTGCCGGGAGTGCCAGGAGCTATTCTGGGGTGACCCAGCTGTGGAGTGCCAAGGTGAGTCCAATCCCAATGCCTGCTCTAACTGCTCTTTTTGGAAATTAATCATCTGCCCCTCAATTTGCTGGGACACCCTTGCTGGGAGTATCCCCTTTAAGTGAGACAAGTCAGTGGCCACATGAGCCATGAAAATGAGGCAGGAAGGCATGGCTGAGTCTGTCCTTTGGTGCCTCTGGGGACAGGAGGTCTGGCAGGAGCCTGATGTGGCACTTGCCTGGTTTAGTTTATTTCTTGTTGGAACCCGAGTTAGAAACAAACCTCTGTTTGAAAACTAATTCTTCATTAACTGTTAAGTTGCAATTCTGTAAGGTGAGCTGCTGTGGTAAGAAAGCATATTGCAAGTGTTTGGGTTTGAGAACTGGTCTGTCAATTCTTGTGTCTTGTTAGGGAGATAGCCTGATGAAATAAGGGTTTTGATTTAGTAGAAGACTTCACAGAATCACAGAAATATTCAGGCTGGAAAGGACCTTCAGGATCCCTTTTTTCAGTTGAAAATAAAGGAGTGAGCAGAGACCATGCAGCTGGGGTTAGCCATAGCTACATTTCCACAAACACAGAGCATCGTGAAGTCTCTTGTTTAGAAACCTGGATGCTCTCTGTCCTTTCATTGTAAACATTAGCTGGAAAAGAAACTTCAAACACTGTCCAGACCAGAACAAACTGGTATCTCTGATCTGTTCAAATAGGAGTCTTTCCCAGAAGGGTTTGCAGTAGATCAAGGTTTTTTTCCTGGAGGGAGGAATGTGCTTGCTGTGGTCTTTAACAAATCCCTTACAATAGAGGTACCTTAGAGCCCATTATCTAACTAGATAGGCAGGTCACAGCTACTTGTTTAATGCAGCAGATGAAAGGACTGTGGAATTGTCCTAGTCCTGAGTACATATTGTGTTTCTGGAAGGGTGAGGCGGCCTTTTGGGGAGGCTGTGTGTGTTGGGGCGTGGTGAGGGGGTGCTGACCCTGCTGGCTCCGGGGCAGGGATTGTCTCTTGGTATCAGCTGTCGCCATCAGGGTTTATTGATGGAGTCCATCTGCATACTTTATCAGCAGGATTTTGCAGTGTACCAGCATTTCTGATCTCATGGAGTTTCTGCTGCCTTTTGAGCACGTGAAAGCTTGCTTTTTAACGTTTCTGAAGAGAGGATATATTCTTCAGAGCCTGTTTTCACCATGCAAGGCTTAATGCTTTCCTTCCAACCTGCCACCCCTTCTACTCCCAAGTAGAGACACGTGATGAGATTTGCTTGGGTGGAAATGCAGATTTTCCTTCAGGATTTCATGCAGCAAGAGGTCCCTGTGACAGATGAGGAGAACCAGTGCCCAGGGCTGAGCCGTCGCAGCCTGCAGTACAATGCCCCAGACAGGCTCCAAGCATGCATTCTCTCATGGAGCACATCCAGCACTGTGTGTGGTGCAGCAGACTCTCCCCAGTGTGATGAGGTCAGTGCCTCCTACCCTGTCTTCCATCCTTCTTCACTGGGGAGAGAAACAACATCTGAGCACTCGTTCAGTACTAACAATCAGAGAAGTGATGCTCAGGCTGGCAGACTGAGCTGCATGGGCAGGTAGCAGCTCTCAGTGGTAACTGATTTGCAGGCAAAACTGCTGTTTAAGGAGTTGCAGAGCAATGCCCCTGAAAATTAGCTTAGGTACGGGCAATGGCCAAAGTGAAGCTGGAATTGAGAAGGATCTGTCACAAGATGTTAGCTCCAGCTGCAGGGGGACGAAGGACTAGTGGTGATGGCATCTGCTCCCTGCTTTTGGCAGCACAATTGTGCTGGTCCAAGTATTCATTATGGCCAGATTTTGTGCTGCATTTCAGGATGAAAGTTCTCCATCTGAATGGAGAACTGTGAGAGATGTAAACCATGTGAGTATGGACAGACTTGGCTGTGGGCACTGAGCTGATGTGGAGGTGTGTGTGTCAGTCCCAATGATTCCAGGGTGGAATTCTCCACTGGCCAAGGCAAGTGGCTTCTGTTCAAGGTTTGAAATCACAAGGTGCATCGTTCAAGCGACACTAATGTGTGATTTCTTTACAAGAGATCTTTGTGCTGTTGGCACCAAGAGACATGACCTCTTGCTGAGAAACAGGGGCTATACTGCCTGCTTTGCTATAACATCCTTTACACTATTTTTTAATTACTAAAAAAAAGTAAAGACGTGTCAACAGAAGTGTCTGCAGATAACCTCTAGACACACCTATGTGAAGACACATACAATGACAGATCTAGGACAGACTGGGGACTGTAGCCTCCACCCCATATTGTCAGGTGCAAGCAGTAGCAAGCTCTGGATGCAGCCCCAGGCTCCCAGCATGCCCTTTGGAAACCAGACACCAGAGCATGCATTGCACTGTTCCATCGGTGGCAGTGACCATTGCAGGCTACTGCTTGTGACTTTGTAGAAATCTTGGAAAGATCAGAGATGGTGAAACAGAAGCTGGAGGAGACATGTTTTTGCACCTGGACTAGGGTCTTTGATTTGCAGTCTATACTCCCTGTGGTGGAGCATCTCTCTACATGTCTCCAGTGATAACACTGGAACCACACTGCCAGGGCAAGCTAAGATATTAGCTCATATTTGGGCAGCATCTCGACCCTTTGGTACTGGGTACACTGGTACTACTCACAGGTGTCCACTGGGGATTGTACAGCACAGAATCTGTAGGTTTTCGGAGACTGCTTTTAAAAAACACAACTTTTACTTGTTTATTTTATCACTATTGCCTGAAACAAGCACAGGAGAAGTGCAGAGCATAGAAAAAGCCCAGTGCATGTCTGTCGGCTTCATGCAGGCCTCTGTGAGGATTACAGGGAGCAGGAGCTGTGCAGTGAGTACCTTCTGCTTGAGGGCAGTGGCAGTCCCTTTGCAGGATTCTTTCTGCCCTTGCTTCAGTTGGGAGCTGTATGCAGCTCTGCAGGAGCCTGCACGTGAGCATGTGCACGTGTATAAAACCCTCGCTCAGGTAGTAAATGATAGGGTTGCAAGTACCATCAAACTGAAGTCTCCCAGGCGTTCTGCTGGAGCTTTGCCAAAGCCTGGCAACCCAAGGGCAGGACTCGACCTGCTGAGCTCTGCGCTAGCTTCCGCCCGCAAAGCACGTTTCTGGCACAGGACTCCAGGCTCCTGGGAAGCCTCTCAGATACGGTGGGGCTGCGCAGGCAGCCTACCTAATGCTTGTGCACAGTAGATGTTTGATGTTTATGGGATTCATACAATATAAAAGAGATGACAGTTTTACAATCATTACTGCTTTAATTGAACAAGCAGAACAGAGTGTAATTAGTAAAAGCCACTGCGTGATGTTGAACATTAGGTTGTATTGCTGTCTTCCCTTTACCTGAATCATACCTTTGTCAGTATTTTCTGTGCTGGACTTGAGCATCAAGGCCTGTTGTAAAAAGCCCTAGAATTTAATTGAGCTAAGATAAAAAGAAGTAGTGTTTTTATCAAACACTACGTTCAGACACTGGTAGAAAGTTGTTTCTCAGTTTTAGTCTTTGTTATGCACTTGGTGCTGAAACATCTGTTCTCTGGAAATTACTCCATTACCATTCACAGATAGGCTTTGTAATCTTAATTTAACACCCGGATCTTTAATGGTCACATAGGCTGCTTTTATAGGAGGTGTTCATTGTGCAGAGAGAAAGATAGCAGATGTTTCTTTATCTTCTTTGGTAAGTGTCTAAAGGAAGTCAGACAAATACTACATGAAAGGAAGTATAATTTCAACTTCGAGTTTCATAATTTCAATTGACTTGTGGCTTTAAACTATTTCACTGTATATTGTTTCCAGAAGATTGTCCTCTTGGCAATGTCTGCTATCGTGTTAAAGTGCAGCACAACTTGTCTCAATCTAGGTGGGATCTTATCTTAATGTCTGTGCTGAAAATTGTACAGTGAGAAGTTAGCAATACGCTTACAGAGTAATTCGAATCAATAGCTGACTATTCAGAAGAAATCTGCTAGCTCTGCAGAACTTTCAGCCTTGCAAATTGCTGAATGGTTTTCTCATCATAGTATCTCACTGCCACTGCAAAGTGATGCCAAGAAATCATTTTTGAACAAACCCTTTGTTGTTTTTGCTGTGGAGGAGTTAAACATTTGATGCTTTCTGTTCCTGATCTCAAGCAGTGAAGAAAATATTTCTGTTCTGTGTAGGTAGATACTTGTTCCTAGCAGCCTGCCGTAAGACAGTGAATGTTGAGACTGATCCTCGTAGACCCCTTTCAGTATCTGTGATACCATCTCAGTTGCACTATCAACTGCTCTGGCACACCTTAGTTTAAATTAAGTGATCTGCAAATAGGCTACATATTAAATTACAGTAGTTTAAATGGAAGTCAGCTCTAAATATTTAAAATTAGAGAGAAAGGTAGGAGAGCTGTCAGAGTAAGCAGTTCATAGATCCTTCTGACTTTAAAGCAAATCACTCAAGCTAGTAATTACTTCTTTAGGATGTCTCCCTGTAGGTTTCTTCAGAACAACATTAAACAAACGTCTCTTACTTTTAAAATCTGGGGTAAAAAAATTACTGAAAAAGAAATGCATTGGTCAAGGTGGCATAAAAATGAACCATGGATACTCTGTGTGCATGGGCAAATATGCACAGGCATTTGTGAACAGATACAGCTGCAATCTTTTTTACTCCTAAGTTGCTAATGAGCAGATCCTGACCGAGGAATTAGGGTAGAAAATTTTCCTGTTAAAGCTGTGATTTCACTTAAGTCAGAGTATGCCACAGAAGAATGTCTGAATTACAGAACACAGTACACTCGGTTCCAAAAAGACATCTCAGAAGAGAAACCTACTGCTTCTAGGGTAGTGCTTTCAAAAGACTTCTTTTTCTTCACTTTTCCTTTTTTCCGTGGGACATATCACTGCGGCCTGCTCTGCTTACCTAAGGTCAGATCTTATCTTCACCAACACTGATTGATCTTCAAAGCATACAGCCTCAACTCTGGTAACTTGCAGCCCTTCACCTTGGCTTTGGTCCATGTCTCTGTATGAAGAGGGAGCAATTGGCCTTTTGTCTTGAAGGCCATTTTCAACCCAAATTTGTTAAGACGTTTCTTGCAGTAAATGCAACATCTGTGTGAGTTTAGGGTGCAAAATGAACCACTCTTTCCAATTTCTAGTCACAGAAGCACAGGCAGGGCATTTAAAAGGAACTTAGAGGACTTCCTATCTTTCCCAGTTCCACGTATATTATCTTCATTAGATTATAAAGCCATTTCTAGATAGTAATAATTCAAATGCTTCTGCATCCCTAGATGTGCCTATGTGTTTCTTGTTTTCTTGTTTTCTTTAAGAAAATTGAGGCTGCACATGCTAAAATTAGGTGTGGTATTAGGTGTTAGTTCCATCAGAATTATGAGTGTGCTGGTTAGAGCTGCACTTTCCAGAGCCAAGTGACACTTTGAGGATGGTGTTTGAGTTAACCTCTTTTGAGAGCATCAGAAGCAAAACTGTCATCATTAGCACTGGACTGTGTAGGAGCTGACTCACATGGTGGTCATAGGAATAACTGGACCTTAGCAAGGGAGGTGTTAGAAGAACAAGAGCTCCACTGTGGCTAGTAGTGATGCTGGGGTATTCTGGCCAAAGCCAGTGATGGCCATGATGTGCTGGATTGTACTGGCATGGTGTTCATTCTGTCTCTAGCAGGTGGTAATAGGAATCAAGGGGTCTCCTGATTTCACATCCCAGTTTGCTGATGATCAACAAATGTCAAATCTTTTTGGGTCATGAATGATGGGTGTCTAACCCAGGTACACTTGAATGAACTATTTGCCAGTCCTGTGTTAGATCTTCCAGCTAGGAGGTCCTCCTTTACTTTCACATGGGTTATGCCACTATCACTGTGCTTTTGTCCCTTTTGGACAGTTTTGGCCTGAAATCTCACCGAGGCTGAAGACAGTGGGTTGGTAGGTGTTGTACAAGGCAAAGAGGTAAAGCCTGTGCACTGAATTACTTGCTTGGTGGCCCACAGTATTCAAGGTGTGCCTCACTATTATAAGGCTTTATATGGTGTTGGCCTGGGTTTGCTTTCTTCCTCTTGAGGACTGGCCACAGCTGAAGTTAGTGGAGTGTTTGATCCCCACCACGGTGTAAAGGGAAGGTACTCTCTAGGATTGTCTTCGATATGCTCCTTGCTGGGGTGTAAAATAGCTTGGTGGTGGTGGCCAGGACACAGGATACATCCTGTTCCACATGATCTTGGAGGGCAGTTCCTGTGGATTTCTGGTTGGCTAACAATTTTGTCGTTAATGTGGGATCCAGCTTCTGAAACAGGCCCCTTTAGTGAGGGACAGACATGGTTTCAGTTGTGTTTCTGTATTACCTTTTACTTTGTGTATTTCTGTATGTACTGCAAATATCTGCTTGTAAATTGTGCTAGCTGTAAATAGAAGCTTCATTCAAATTTCCAGAGCCGGCTGAGTCTAGTCTGGGTGATTTCTAAAGCAGGGGGGGGGAACACCCAAACCACCACAGACAGACGTGGTTTCAGTCATCTCTGGTGAGATCATTTGGGTAAGGTCATCCAGAGCATTTTAAAAGATCACGTGTAACCAAACGCTGGCATGCAGGTGTCACTTGAGATGAAAGGTTTGCCCACAGGATGTGTGCTGTAAGAGAAGCAGTGATGCTTTTGGTGAGAATTCTAACAATGTTTCAGTCAGTGCCACAGCAAGGAATCCTGTGAGGGCTGTAGCTAAAGAGACCATACCACCAGCATGTAGAAATGCCTCCTAACATTTTCAAAATGGGAAAAGAAACAAAAATCGACTAGAAATCATCTTACTCCAGTGCTGAGGGAGGCTTTCTCTCGTTCTCTTTCAAACTGTGATTTTACTGCAGAAAATAGAGACAAAATTACCTTCCTTTTTACCTCTTGATGTGAAAGATGGTGTGATCTAGTGCATAGTTAGTGACTTGAGAAGATCATGAAGAAATGAAAGAGCAAGTGTTAAACCAGCACTTTTGAAAGTCATCTTATGCATGTTGAATTCACACTACTGTGGTAATGCAGAACCAGCATTTCCTGCTTCTGGGCTTGATAGAGAATCCTAACATGGCAAAATGACCCACCGTAATGTTTCTAACCATCTCGTACAATTTTCTCATAGGTCCCACAAATCTCAGCTTGGGAGGTTTGTAGAATTCTAAAAATGTGATAAGTATTCCAACTGTTGCACTGCACTTAGAATAATTTACTTCTTTGCTGTCTTTATCATCTCCCAACAGGCAGCTGTGGAGTTTGAGTTTTCACTTTGCGATGAGTTAGTGCTTAAATTCTCCTCTCCCCTTCCCCAGCATTTTCTGGCCCCAGAGATTTTGGAATCCACATTAGCATGTAAATGCTACTAAAGCCACTTCTGCCTTTCCTGAACGTGCAGATATTCAGGAGTAGATTACCAACATGTTTGGTTTGGGTTTTTTTTTCTCTAAGCTTTTTTAATCCACAAGTAAATATAGTGGTCTTATTTGCCAGCAGCAAGTATTCATGTAACCTGATCAGATTGTTGAGAAAACCCACATGCCATTTAGCCTCTCTCTGTGCGGAGGAATGTGGACAATTCATCATTATACCGAGGGCCTTATTAGTTGACAGAAGGGTTAACTGACCTCCTTCAAACAGGAACTCAATGGTTTGCCTGCAGGGAACATACTCCATGGTGAGTTGGCTACTTAAGAGCTTTCGATGTAAAGTAAAAACAATCTCTTGTGTCAGGGTATAATTCAAAGAACAAAGGACCATTTTGCTCAATTGTGCAGGCAGCAGAAGTTATTTTTGTCTCTTGCCTATCATATTCACATTATACAAGATGTCCTTTTGTTGAGGAGTGATTTGTTCTGCTGAGGCTCTTTGTGTAGTTTCTGAACTATAGACCACCACTGTGTTTTGGCATTGAAGCAAACAATGTATGATCTTGAAAACGGCTTTGTGCTTTACCCTTTTGTCGAGGGGGCATGTGCTTGGGGTGTGTGAATTGATTTATGGACCTTTTTGAGCCATTAACCTCATTCGAGGATGCCTGGTAAATGGATGCCTAAGTGAAAGCTTTTATGAGGTGTCCCAGTCCTTATCCTCTTGAAGGAACACGTACTCTGCAGCAACAGTAGGCAGATAGCCTGCATATTTTCAAGTCCTCTTTTTTGTTCTTTGCTGCCTTCCCTTTATTAAAAGTTTTGCCGGTTGGTCATTTCATCTGCTGCTGTTGTCTGTGTAATTAAGGAGGAGGAGAGGTGAAGTGGCAGCCCTGTTGCATGGTACCGCTTCTTTTCCTAGAGTTACGGTGCAAAAAGCATGTCTGGCTTTTAGAAGTGACCTTGCATCAGTAAGTTAATTGACTTCCTGGCAGGTTAGTGCCAAAGAAGTGCATCTTTATTCTGAAAGCATTTTAAAAACGGCTGTTGCCCGAAGCGTATCACTCCAGTCTGGAGTCTCTGGCTGTTACCTGACTAGCATGTAAAGATACATAGGTGCTCACAGCTTAAAAAAAATAGAGTCCATACTCCTGAGCTGGTGGTCAAAGTGTGATACAATTGTTTAAAATCTTAAAAAAATGAAGTCTTAATCATCCTGATTCCCACTTGAGGATGGTGAACTGTGTAGGCTTTTGGTCATTAGTACCAGTGTTGCCACAGACAGGGCTGCTCATGCCCACATTCTTTGTTCTATTCTACTTTTCAATGCCTGATTATTTTTTCCCATTTTCTGTATACCCAAAACGTTCAGTTCCAGGCTCCTCGGTGCATATTCTGAATGTTTTCCCACTGTTCCTGGCAAGACCACCTACCCTGGTGACAGAGGTATCCTGAGACAGGCCTTGTATCTCTGCATAGAAGATCTCTGAAGAGCTGTTACTCTATAAATTTGTCATGCTCTTCTTTGAAGCCCCATTGTCTTGTGGCATGGAGCTTTACCACTTCATTAAGTGTTGTGGAATCGGCTGTCTCCTTTTATTGTGCTCTTTGTGGGAGGTGCAAGGGAAGGTGGTTAGGTTTTGATCTGCTGGATTCCTCACTTGTGCCTGGAACACAAGCCCTGTGAGGGGAGGCTGAGGGAGTTGGGGTTGTTTAGCCTGGTGGAGGCTTCAGGGGTCACCTCACTTCTGTCTACAACAACCTGAAGGGAGGTTGCAGCCAGGTGGGAGCCGGTCTTTTCTCCCAGGCAACCAGCAACAGAACAAGTCTCAAGTTGTGCCGGGGGAGGTACAGGCTGGATGTTAGGAGGAAGTTCTTCACAGAGAGAGTGATTTGCCATTGGAATGGGCTGCCCAGGGAGGTGGTGGAGTTGCCGTCCCTGGAGGTGTTCAAGAAAAGCCTGGATGAGGCACTTGGTGCCATGGTCTTGTTGATTGGATAGGGCTAGATTGGACTGGATAGTCTCTTCCAACCTAGTTAATTCTATGATACTCCTGTGGTGGAAGAGACACTAAATGGTTGTTCCTTGTTGCTTTTTCCATTTCACTCCTGTTTTTCTTGTAAACTCTCTACTGAATGCCTGCCTGTCATTTCTTTTCCTGTCTGCAATGCCTTGCTTTACTTTTAATTTTAGGAGTGAAACTAATCAATGTCTTCAGTTGCTATCCAATTGACATCCAGACATTGCAAGAAAAAGTGTCCATCCCTGCTCCATTTTAGTGTCTGTTTCTAAGATGTACAGATCTTGGTGTTCCCTGGAGTTATTTCTCTATCTCCCTCCCATTTCACACTCATCCCTGATTCCCCCATACCTACGCAGACACATCCATAATCAGCTTTTTATGATCCAGATGCAGACCACCTCTATACTTAGTTCTGATGAAGTGGTGAAATAAATTCTTTTATCATCATTGCCAGCATCACTGTCATTTCCCTCATCATAGCTTTCACACATGCCTTTTTCTCCTTCCAGCATGCGATTGCAACCCCCGGGGCATCCAGACCCCACAGTGTGACCGTGCCTCTGGGCAATGCATCTGCAATGAAGGGGTTGAAGGACCACGCTGTGACAAGTGCTCAAGGGGCTACTCGGGCATCTTCCCTGACTGTGTGCCATGCCACCAATGCTTTGCCCTCTGGGACGTGATCATCAGTGAGCTGGCTAATAGAACTCAGCAGTTTCTTGATAGGGCTAATGCCCTCAAAATCACTGGAGTCACCGGTCCATACCAGAAGACACTCAACGCCCTAGAGGAGAAGCTTAGTGAAATTAAAACCATCATCACTCAGAATCCAGCTGCCGAGCCCCTGAAGAACATTGGTAATCTCTTTGAGGAAGCAGAGTAAGTACAGTTGCAGTTCCATGGCTAAGTCCAGCCTGGGGAGGAGTGGGAATGCCAGTGAGCTGGGATTTACTTGAGTGACTGCTGTCCCCATGCCGGGCTGAGAACACACCAGCTCTGCTCCTCCAGCTGGGTGAGCTACGCTGTGGCTCCTAGCGTGGGTGGAGCACCTTGCCATGCTCTGCACTAGCAGTGAGCCTCCAGTCCATGAGAGGAAGGGAAGGTAGGAGCAGTGCAGCTGCCATGCTCCAGGCAGGGACTCACCAGGCAGCTAATTACCAGTGATTGACTCGTGCTTGCCTTGCGCTCTCCTGGGGCAAAGGACAAACACTGCTATTACGTGAGAGAATGAAGAGGGGAGAGATTAAATTCCTGGATTTTCTCGTGTAACTGATGGGTTGGAAACTTGGGCTTCTTTCTGCACTCTGTGTACACGTGTGGGGAAGCATCGGCTTTATAACAAGGCTTGTTTTCATTTTGCCCAGGGTAGGAGTCTTGTATTTTGTTTTCAGCGCTAAGCATACAAAAGCTGGTAGCTTGTGCTTTTGGAGAGGGGACAGTTTAACGTGAAGTAGGATTACAGATGCTTTCTAGCCCTGTCTGCAACTGCTCAGATTTACTTGTGCATTGTAAAGGGAACACAGAGCAAAGGGATGAGGATTAAAGCCCCAATGTCTCAATTAAGGATCTGTTTGTGCCCTGCAGCTCCCTTCTTCTGGAGAGCTGAGGGTTGTTGCTGCATTTGGGGAGTGTGCACTGAGGGAGAGGAGAGCAGCCAAGGAGCTGATTTTCCCCAAAATGTAGATATATATGTGTATCTTTTATTGCTCCTCTCTGGCTGTATAGAAGCCCTGGGCTTTGGAGGACTCCTGGGGAAAAAAAAAAAGGCTGTTGGGCTATTGAGTGAGTTGTAAATTGATCACAGAGCTTAAAAGCTGCTTGATTCTTTCAGAATGAGGAAATGATGGGTTTAGCAGCATGGAATGGGAACAGCTTCCTATGCTCACTTCTGTTGTGCAGCAGCACTGACGTATAACATACACTTGCTTTTCCTTTTAGGGTTATCCCACTAGTTAAAACCTGCTTACTAAGGCTATGCTGAATGCTGAGAGTGGGAAGTTTTCCTTCACAGCCCTAGAAAAATGGCTGGTGAGGAGGGATCTTTACAGACAAGTTAAAAGAATCCATTGTGTTACAACTAAGGCTTCTCCCACCCATTTCTGAAGTTCAAATCTGTCCCATGAGCTAGTAATAATCAAAACTGCATTTGTAGCTGTGTGGGATGGGAAGCAAATTATGTATGGATCATAGTAGTCAACTTTGACCTATGCAGTTGCCATGATACAAGAGCATTACACCAGACCTCTGGAATCTGCCTGCAGTTAATCTTACATAAAGCAGCTGTTTTTTGAGCAATTTGGTGCTTTCAGTTTATAAACATGCTGTAGATTAAAATGTAGTTTTGTATGATAAAGGAAACAAAACAATATTCTAGGTAGGCACGTTGTTACAAATCACTTACAGCTCCACTGAGGGAGGACAGGCCCTGCTGTGGGAGAAGTACTAGCAGCCACTCTTCAGTAAAGTGAAGCACTGAGGCTTACAAACCTTCTTCCTCCCCCTGTTCAGTCTCATGCCTCTCTTTCACAGAAAACTGACGGCAGATGTTACAGTTAAGATAGCTGACATAGAAGAAAATCTATCGGCCTTAGCAGTGAAGAGCAATAGCACAGACACTGACCTGAGTGCACTGGAGACAGATGCCAAAAGCCTAGACCGTGTCGTGAAAGAACTTGCAGAACAGCTAGAGTTCATCAAGATCTCTGATGTTCGAGGTAAGTGTCACGGGAGAAGGGGAGAAAGCAGTAGGATGGCCAAAGACTTAATTAGTGTGTGGTTTTAAATACCAGGTTAATCTTGTAACAAAACACAGTTCCTAGAAGGGTGGCTTCTTTCTGTGCACTAGCAGAGTTGCTGATGCATCAGGAATTTTGTTTTATACCCACCCCCACTCTCTTCTTTCCCTCTACACGTTGCAAACCCAGCTAAAGTTCTTGAGGCACAGAATTGTCCTCAAGTCACTTAACACATTTTAAATGAGAGATAACAGCTCAAAGTGAATCAGATAAGAATAAGATAAGATAAACCTGGATATCTCCCTTGCTCTTCCAGTCTGTTAAATTGCTGTTTCTGGCTGAAAACCAGCCTGGGAATCTAAATGAATGCAATGTAAAGGCCCAGTTCTCCTGAGCCACCTAAGACTTCCATGCCTGTCAGCACACTGAAATGTGCCAAGAATCAAAAGTGGCTGGAGAAAAAGGAATGGCATCAAGTTACGTGAAAATTTGACAGCTGATTTCATTCCATTTTGAAACAGGGTTTAAAAAAAATATTTTTATTTCCTGCTTTGTGGGAAGTCTGAGATTGTCTCAAATGAATGTGGGATGATTTTGCAGAGCAAGGCTAACAGGGTGTAGAGCAGAGGAATCCCTAACTCCTGCCTTTCTGCAGAGGAAAGCGGCCATCCCCACAAGGTCACTCACACCTACTCAAGGCTTTTCTAGGAGCTGTCTGAAACTAACAGTTCCATAAATCAGAATCTTTCATCAAGCATTTTTTTTCTTGGGAAAGCTGACCAGTTCCCAGGCAGTGACTCCATAAGCTACATGTCCCAGGGCAAGCAATAAGAACTAATGAGGTAAGTGAATCCTTAGAAAACAGACTGTTGCCCTATACACTTAAAAGGTGCATGTTGTTTTGCCCTCAGGACAAGCAGAATTAAATCAACTGGAGTCAGTAAAAAAGGCTTAACTTCAAAATCCAGCAAACCTGACACAGTGTCAATCAAGTTAAAAAATAGACTTTTTCTCTGCAACAGGCCAAACTCTGTCCTCTTTACTATAGCACCAAGCACAGCCGCATAGGCTGGTGTTCTACAGACCTTGATATTCCTATCACTACCCTCCTGTGTCATCTGCCAGCCTTCACAATGTAGATTATTCTGGGTTACTTAACAGATTTCTGAGCAGTCCCATGTGATTTCTGCAGGAGCCTTGGATAGTATCACCAAGTATTTTCAGATGTCCCTGGAGGCAGAGGAGAGGATCAATGCCTCCACTGTTCACCCCAATAGCACCGTGGAGCTGTCAGCACAAACACGGCAGGAAGTGGAAGACTTAATCAACGAGAAGGAGGCCCAGTTCAAGGCTAAACAAGAGGAGCAGTCTCGCCTTCTGGATGAACTTGCAGGCAAGCTGCAGAGCTTGGATCTCTCTGAAGTGGCTGAGAAGGTACGTTGCTGAGAACTGCTGCTATAAAACCTGTAGCAAAAATAAGAGGTTTGTGACGAGGCAGTGGGTGGAGAGGAACAAGTTTAGGGCTTGACAGTGTGAAATAAGCAAAATGTACACTTCTTGGATGATGGTGTATTTTGTGGGCTAGAACAGGGCTGTTTTACTGGGGGGCTCTGAGACGTAGTTGCTTTCAGGCACCAGTCATTGATGTTGGTCTCTCTGCTACCCTTCTCAGCCCCAACAGAGCACCCACCCAAAGGTGCAGGGTGCATCACCCTGCTCTCATCTGGCCCTTTGTTGTAGACAGAGCTCCCACATGCAAAACAGTGTAGTGAATCTGCTGGCCTGAGCGCAGTCCTCTTAGGCCTGTCCTCAGTTCATGTGCTTGCTTTCTCTAGGCTCCTCTCTTCCTTTCCGCAGCTCCACAGGGCACATGCTATGCCTGTATGCCTGTGCAGCGCCCAGCCAAACAGTGCTTCTACTTGCACCAACAGGCTACTTTCCTCAGCATCGCTGCATTCCCATCCTTATGCTTGAGACAAAGCAGCACATACAGGGAGTTGGAGTCAAAAGGGCATTTTTCTCTGTTGAAGCTGCCTGCTCATCTGTAAATGTGATCAAGGGTGGCCTTTTCTGGGGAGAGGCTGGGTGTTCCCTCAGTTTTGCTTTGAAGTTCCCCAGCTGCATTCAGAGAACAACCCTGCACGAAGGCAGGCTAGAGGGAGACTGCTCATTATCTCTCCCTTGGCTGGCCAAAGCCTGTGTTCGAGGATGAGTTCTTCACAAGCTGAATTGTCCCATCCCTTATAACCACTGGCCATCCCCCTCGACTTACCCAGAGCTCTTTTTTTCTCTCAGGAGGGAAGAGGCATCTTTTTGTTTAGTTTCCCTTCCCCTGCATTCCTGCCTAACTGTTCTTGCAGACTGAAAATCCTGGGTAGATTTTTATCAAAGCCCTAAACACCACATTGCTTGGAGATGTAATCACAGGACACCACGTGAAAACAAAAAAAAAGAAAGAAAAAAAATCTACTCTACTTTCTAGCTACTGCTGGGTTGCGCGCCAGGTAGGTTAAGACCTCATTTACACTTCACAGAAGACAGCTGCAAATAACTTAGCACAGACCGCAGGTTTTTCCCTAAGAGGTGTTTTGGCTGTCATTTGGCAAGAAGGGTGGGGCTGAAAGGGAGAGGAACCTTAAAATAATGGGGAATTTTCCATTTTTCCCCTCTGGCTGAAATAACTCCTGAGTAACCTCATTGGACAGACAATTGACCAAGTAATGGATAATTCTCAGTACAAATGTTGCAGATTGAAATTGGTTTGCTTTAAAAGAAGTCTACCCTAAAATTTTCTCTCATAAGTACGTCCTTGACAATTCACGAATTAGAAAGTGTTCTGGAAATCAGTGTACTGAAATCAGACCTCACACTTGGTCAGCTTTTGGAGGACAGCTTTTTAAGGTAAAGGAAAAAAGTTCCCTTTTCAAGTTGGAGCATTTCAACTTTTTGTTTAAATTCTAGAGCATTAGAGCAAAGGAAAAGATACTACTCTGCACAAATGAAAATAGCTTCTTCAGATGGCCATTTTTTCCTCCAACAGTAGAGAAGACTGACTGCAAACAGAAGGCGTACAGAGAGCTTTCTAATGAAAGATGTACAGGAAAAGTAGACAGTAAAGGCAGGATAAGGCTTCCCTCAACTTGCAGCTACTTCAGCATCAGGGAGCTGCCTATTTGTAACCAAGGCAAAGGCAAAAAGGCGCAGGAGGGAGAGCAAGAAAGGTTAAAGCTGTGTTGCTTTGGACCTGCTGCATGAACAAACTTGTGCTTGCCATTCAGTTTCAGCTTCCTTCCCTTGGTACTTGGGATGCTACTGCAAGGGGCAGGAACAACATCGTGTGCCTGACTCCATCCCCCTCACATCTCAGCAATGGAAACAAAGCTGTGACTGTTTCCTTTGTCTGCTGTGTCTCTGCAGACATGTGGCACTCCCGTGGGAGCCTCTTGTGCTGAGTCCAAGTGTGGTGGTTTAAACTGTCGAACAGATGATGGAAAGAAGAAGTGTGGAGGACCTGGCTGCGATGGGCTGGTGACTGTAGCTCACAATGCCTGGCAGAAAGCCATGGATTTTGACAGAGATATCCTCGGTGCACTAGCAGAAGTCGAACAGCTTTCCAAAATGGTAATATGCCAAATCAATTACTGGATATTAAAAAATCTTTTAGTTGCAACACAAGTTTAGACATTAATTGACAAAGTATGTGCCTGGTTTACTTCAAAATACTTTTCTGTTGCGTAACTTCTTCATGCTTGTAAAAATCCTGAGGAAAGGAGCTTGCTAAAGTGAAGCTTCATGGATAACTCTAAACACAAGCCTGAGTTGTTTAAACTATCATTGGTGGTATGGATCATGGCCAGCTTTTAAAAGTGTTTTGTGAGTTTTATGAGGAAAAGCATTTCTCATTACTATTACCTTTGACTCCAACTGAGTTTTTGCTTTAAAACAGGCCTTAAAGCACAAGCAAATATGCTATCAAGTCTTCCATTCTTTCTCTCTTTAGGTTTCTGAGGCAAAACAGAGAGCAGATGAAGCAAAACAAAATGCACAAGCAGTTTTGCTCAAAACCAATGCTACAAAAGAACAAGTGGACAGAAGCAACGAAGATCTGCGAAATCTTATTAAACAGATTAGAGACTTCCTAATGCGTAAAAACCTTACATTTCACTTATATTTCAGTTCTCTGTTTGAGAAAACTGTCTTTAGTTCTGAATCATCCTCTGAGGGGTAACACAATAGTTGTGTCTTGTCCAGCTCTTTTCAGACAGACTTAGGGTGGATGATGAAATCTATGGGCAAGGAAAACAGTAAGACAATAGAAAAGCGAGAGCAAACTGTGACACGTTCTTGGGTTCATCTCAGCTGAGGCTAGTGTACTGCTGTAGTTTGCCAAATGGATTCCCAAGTTCTGGCTAGAAAGATAAGTACTATTGAAGAGGAAGACAGTCAGAAACTGAGGCTATCTCTCTAAGAAAGCAGGTAAAGGTTAAATAAGGGGCTTGTTCGCTAGCAAGCAGCAGCAGGCAAATCTATTCCTTCCCTGTTTACACAAGGCTGAGTATACTGTTAGCACAAATACACTTGCGTGCAACTGCTGGCTTCGTTTCCTGTGGGCTGATGGCTCCCCCCCACAGCTCCAGCACTGTGTAGCTAATCACCAAGATCTTAAAATGGCTTCCAAAAGAAAGCTAAGCTAGCAGGGCCTTACGGGCCTGCTGCGCCTCTCTTAAGAGGGAATTTTCACCCTAAGGAAGCAGTTTTAACACCTGAATCTTTCATAAGTCTGGTGGAAAAAACTTGTCCCATTATTTTTCTTCCTAATGAAACAGACAAGAACTTGAGTGCTGAGACTTGACAAAGGGAAGCTTTTACTCACATCTTTGTCATTTTGTGTCCATTAGAAGACAGCGCTGACCTCGATAGCATTGAGGCAGTGTCCAATGAAGTGTTGAACATGGAGATGCCAACCACTCCCCAGCAGCTGCAAGCCCTGACAGAAGATATTCGTGACCGTGTAGAAAGCCTTTCTGATGTTGAGGTTATTCTGCAGCAGAGTGCTGGAGACATTGCCAGAGCAGAAATGCTGCTGGAGGAAGCCAAAAAAGCAAGGTATGCAACCCTGTTCTGTATTAGTTGTTTTCTGACACTAAGAGCTTGAACAAAACTTTCACTTCACTGTATCTGAAAATGTGGAGTTTAACTTTCCTTGATGTAGATTTTTCACTAAAGGGCAAAACCAGCCCTTTGCAGTATGTGTCTAGCTCCTTTTCTAGTTCTCAAGTAAAAGCATTTTCAGCATTAACAGTTTTGTTCCACAGCAAAGGTGCAACAGATGTTAAAGTCACTGCAGACATGGTGAAAGTAGCACTGGAAGAAGCTGAAAAAGCTCAAAATGCAGCTGAAAAAGCCATCAAACAAGCAGATGAAGACATAAAAGGAACTCAAGACTTGCTGACCTCGGTAAGTTCCTAAGATACAGAAACAGCACCAAGTCTGATACTTACAAACTGATGGAAACCTGTCTAGGGAATGCTCTGGAAAAAAAAAAAGTACTGCAAATCAAAGACTGTACTTGCAATGAACCTAAACCACTCCTGCCTTCGTATCAACTTCTGAGTTAGTATGACAGCTGCTAGGGGGTCATCTACCCTTTAAAATACCCAAAAGGCTTTTCTCATGCTATATCCTGCACTATTGAAATTAAATGGGCAGGACCGTCGCTTTCTAACATAGCAGCTGTGCCAGGATCCTCAGAAAGTCATACCTGTCACCCACAGTGCTAGTGTATCGGTCTAGCCATGCCATCAGGGCCACCCACCACAGCATCACAAGGCTACAATAAATGAATGCTGGATTCTTGTCAGATTGTGTATTTTAAGACTTCATCTTAGACCCCTCACAAGATGTACAGTGCTATCATACTCATGAAGCCAGGCCAGCTTAGAAGATAGGCAGTGTCACAGGCCCATTGTTACATGGAGTGAAACATCTCAAGTTCTGCCTTGACTCTTGCATGTGCAATACAATCAACTACTTTTAAACCATGTTCCTTAATGCTTTTGTAGCCCCATATGTACCCCATATTCCAAGCAGGGGGCTCTTTCACCCTGACTGCAGTTGGAAATTTGTAGCAAAACTGAAACAGTGGGTTTTATATCCTGTCTATGGACATGAACTAATGAGTTGATCAGGGCTTATCCAGGAAGTTTATTACTATATTCAGCATCTTCTGGAAATGTAACTCTCATTCCTTTTTCTGTTAGATTGAATCTGAAAATGCAGCATCTGAAGAAACACTGAACAATGCTACCTTACGTCTGTTTGAGCTACAGAGGAGCGTTGAAGACATTGAGCAGAAGGCTGCTACCAATTCAGAGAATGTGTACAGCATAGAAGAAAAACTTGTTACTGCAAACAAAAATGCTGAAGAAGTTAAAAAGGTGAGAAGCTCAGGAAAACTGCTAAGCAAAGCCAGGCTTGGCTAAAAGAACTCTAGTGAATACATGTGATCTGTTGATTTTAGTGGTCAAGTACCAGGGACAAAAACCAAACCAAACCCCACCACCACCTAATGCACCTACCAAAGATAGCAGTCTTTTGCTTCCTTTGGTATCAGATACAGAGAAAGAAGTATTGGGAAGCTTCCAGGTTCTAAAATAGCTGCAGGAAACTTGTCACGCCATCAGTCCTTTCATAGGTTCATTTCTGTCCCTCAGAAAGCCACATATTTTTTACCCTTGTATAGGGTACCCATGGTTCTATGACAGTGCAAGGTGCAAGACAAACAACTCGGAATTTGGCATAAACAGAATCAGGCAACAAAAAAAAAATGTTAGCTCAATATAAACCCAAAGTAATTTTCTCTGTGACTAAATGGCATTGCTCCGACTGTCCACTCTGCACCTTTGTAATAGCAAAAGAATGCTTATTAACAAAACAATGGACAGACCTGCTAAAGGAAGTTTCTGTTGTCTGCAGTTAGTCCACCAATCTCCAGAGAGGCATTTTCTGCCAGAAGAGATGTATTATCAATCAAAGCAATTATTTCTGAACATTAAGTAGTATTTCAGATGGCTGTCAAGTAAACAATAGATATCCAGTACTGCTGCAGCTTTTTCAGTTGTGTGCTGGCTGAGTGTAGTTGTGCCACTGGCCTACTTGATCTCACAGTGAAAAGCACAGCTGAGAAACCAACCTTAAGACTTCTCCAGCACAGATCAGGTAGCTGTTCTCATTACCAAAACGGTATTAAGAGTATCTGACATGGAACCATTACATCCATTTTTAAAAGAGATAGAAAGGAGGATGCCAGGAACTACTGACCTGTGTCTGGGATGCTTCTGCAAGGCTTTTGACACGGTCCCCCACAACATCCTTTCAAGTTGGATAAAGAGATTTGATGGGTGGACTGTTCAGTAGATAAGGACTTACCTGAATAGTCACAGCCAGAGAGTAGTGGTCAATAGCTCAAAGTCCAGAGGGTGATCAATGACAAGTGGTGTCCCTCCGTGGTCCGTACTGGGACCAGTGCTGTCTAATATTCATCAGTGACATAGACAGTGGGATCACATGCACCCTCAGCAAGTCTGCAGATGACACGAAGCTGAGTGATGTAGTTGATATGCAGAGGGACAGGACTTGGACAAGCTGGAGAAGTGGGCCCAGGTGAACCTCATGAGGTTCAACAAGGCCAAGCATAATGTTCTGACTGAGGTGCAGGACCATCTTCATTATCAGTACAGGCAGAAATGGATGTGGGGGTAGTGATGGACAAAAAGACGAACATGAACCAACAGTGTGCACTTGCAATCCAGAAGACCAACCACATCCTGGGCTGCACCCAAAAAAAGGAAAATGTGACCAGTACTGTGTCCAGGTGTGGTGCCCTCAGTACAAGACACGGACCTAATGGAAAGGTGTCAAGAGGAAGGCCACAAAAATCATCGGAGGACTGAAGCACCTCTCCTACAAAGACAGGCTGAGGGAGCTGGGCTTGTTAAGCCTGGAGAAGGCTCTGGGGAGACCTTCCAATACCTGAAGAGAGCCTTCAAGGAAGCTGGGAAGGGACTGTTTACAAGGCCTTGTAGCAATAGGACAAGGAGCAATGGTTTTAAACTACAGAAGGGTAGATTTAGATTGGACATTTGAAAGTAGTTCTTTACTATGAGGGTGGTGGAACAATGGCACATGTTGCCCAGGGAGGGGGTGGAGGCCCCATCCTTGGAGACATTCAAGATCAGGCTTGAAAGGACTCTTGGCAACCTTTCTAGTTAGGGATGTCCCTGCTTACTGTAGGACTGGATTAGATGCCCTGACTCCTGGAGACGACATTCTATGATTCTAGTTCTCCCCAACTCCAAGCATTCAGCCAGAAGCAGTGCCAGTTCCTTACCATAGGCAGCTTTCTGGCTGTACTGGAGGCCATGGCTTGCATTAGTTACAAATCCATGTAACAATCCCATAAATCCTTGCCAGACATCAGTATTAGACCCACAGATCTGGATACAGACAACTGCTGAGTCTTCACCCCAGCTCTTAAAAGTCTGGACTATTAAATAGGAAATACCCCAACACTGTTTCTACTTTTGTTAACTAAGTTTAGCTTCCTTGCATCTGGATTAGTAGGAGGAAAGGCAAACTGGCTCTGTATAGTCTTTGAGCGAGCTCCACCTTGTGCTTGAATCTGGAATAGGTTCTCGATACTGAGCTGAACGACAAGTATAGAACAGTGGAAGATCTCATTGCCAAGAAGACAGAAGAGTCGGCTGAGGCCAGGAGGAAAGCAGGTGTGTTGCAAGATGAAGCTAAAGCCTTGTTGGCTCAAGCGAACAGCAAACTCCAGCTCCTCAAAGGTAAGGCTGTTTGAAGAGATTAACTCTCTCTCATCTTTGCATCTGAAGCAGTTTCATGCTGTTAAGCTGGTTATTCAGCAGCAGCAGGAAAAAAAAGGGAAGTAAATTCTTTGTTGCTGAGGTTTGATCTGCTTTCCTTACTCTTATGGGCACAACACAATCTTTTGAATCACAGAATTCTATAAAAAAGCTGAAACTTAGAAGTGAGACAAAACCTAGTATGGCACCCATCACTGCTCAAGAAAGGAACATAACTACTACACTTAGAATGAGGACTAACCCATTTAAGCAAGGTCCTCCATCTCAAAACAGAGCAGAGAATAATTTTTGAGTATAAAAGTATACTTTTGGGACTTCCACTTGCAGAAATTACATCCGTGTTGATTTATGTCCCATGTTATGGGAAAAAAAAGGTGCCATCCCAGCTTTTGCTTTTTTCTTCTGTGTCCAGCCAGATTCTCTTCCACAATAAATTTGAATAGTTTATCTGAAACTGTAAGGACTTACATTACACACTAAGTTTTAAGGCAGTGAACTAATTAAGCTGATTTCCCTTCCTTTGCTGACAGACTTGGAAAATACGTACGAAAACAATCAGAAAGTTTTGGAAGACAAGGCCAAGCAGTTGGTGGAGTTGGAAGAGACCGTTCGCTCCCTCTTACAGACAATCAGCCAGAAGGCTGCTGTTTATAGCACTTGCTTATAAATATGAACAAAGAAATGCCTCCATTTGGGATGAATTTTACAAGTATTACTCCAGGGGTTTTTTGATATTTTGATAAGACCTGATAAAATGAACAGGTTTTATATCGACTTTCAAGTCATGAAACCAAAGACAACTAATTTTTTGATGTTGAAAATAAACAGTCCTTTTGTATCACTCTATGTATACAGCATGACTCATTAAGTTCCTTCCTGTTTTCAGTAGCTGAAATGGTACCTCAATCTTTTAGCAAGTCTCTTTTTTTAACTGGATAGAGAGCAATTAAAATCTTGTCTCCAACTATATAATTAATTCTAAATAAAAGCCCCAATTACTATGAAATGTACGTCACTCAGAATGAAACTGCATGTCAGTGAAGAAATACCAAGATGATCTTGTGTGTTTAAGTACTGTAGTACTCCAGAAGGATTACTTTACCCTGCATGATGTCCATTTAGGCTTAACAGTGGCTTCATGTCACTGATTATGAAACACTTGATATGTGAAGCAGAAACAGAGGTTAGCATTGAAGGGGTGAATGTAGAGTTTACATTTTAAGCACCAAGCTTATGTAATAAATCTAGCTTTTCTGGAAAAGGAACTGGAGAAGTTTCACTGGGCACTTAATGTGAATTTGCCAAGGAGCTGTACAGACAGCTGAGAACAGCCTGCACTTACCAAAACACAAATCAGACTTACTTTTCCAAAGTGCAGGAGTGACATCCAGTTCACCGCGGTTAAGCTCAAAATTAACTGTAGAGCAGTGCGCCTTCAGACAATTACACAGTACTGCACAAACTGACAGACAAGATTCACTAGCTACACAAATGAGTATTCAAAACTGCAACATGCAGTTACACAGCCTTCAGCACCTTGCCTAACTAATGTCATCAACTCACTCAGGACAACTGTGTCAGGATCTGTCACCACCTATGCAAACTTAAGATCATTATGCTTAAATAATTACCACTAAGCTTTATAAGTTCCAGATGCTACACCACAGGAACACACTACCATACCAGCATCATACACCCTTTCACTGACATTATACTTAGCAGCTGTTAAAGACACAATATGCAAACCATACCATTCAGATTTAACTGCTATCATCAGATGACTGCAGGTGGCTCAGTAGCTCATCTACCTTTACAAACACTCTTTGTACACTTAATTCTCTGTCATCTGTGTTATAGTTAACAACACAGTAGCGATTTTAAGGCCCCAAATTTTAATTTCAAGTGTTTCGGAACAATCAGTTTCCAGTATAGTTTTAGTAGTATTCTTGATTAAAGTTTCCCTGACTTTCCAACTACATTTAAAATGAACAAAACAAGATAGAATTTGTAACTGATGAACTTCAAGGCTGAGCTGCAGTAAGAACGGTGTAAGTACTGGTGGTGGAGAGAGTGGACACAAAGCTGCTTCTGAAACAGTGAAGTTTCTTGGAAGATCTTGCTAAGCACAAGAATAGTATTTCATAGTATTTACCTGGAGCAGGTAGAAGTGATTCCAGAATATCAAGATCCACTAGAATAATCAAGCTTTTCTTCTCTTACTATTGTTTCACCTTTGCTTTCCCTTCAGAAGCTTTCTACTAACACCTGAAAGCAGATCCACATTAAGTCATTTAACCCAGCATATCTGTGAATGATTCTCATAGCCTGGTGACAAGGCACGGTCACTGCATTTAAAACAGGAGCTAAAAAAAACAAAACCAAAACAGCTACCCAACACAAAAAAAAAAAACAAGATGAAGCACAGTATCACCAGTGCTTGTTAATTAACCAATAACTCAATAAAACACTAATGCTGGCGCACATTTTCATCCCTCAGTATGGATACTGGATCAATACTTGAGTAAGCAGCTCTAGAGACAGGCAGAAGGTAACACCATCTTGTCTATGCACAAAATTGAGTTTTGCACCATTTTCTGAATGTACATTTCTCATTCCACTGGCTTTATGTAAAAGGACATGCAGAACACCATCAGGTAAGATTTTCTTTGAGGAAGAACAGCCTAACAGAACTGACACCCTGCCAAATGAAACTTAAAATGAGCTACTGGAACTGGGCACATCCCATTATATGCTAGAAATCTTCCAATGACGCCATTTATTTGTGAGTTTCTTCACTTCTTCAACAACCTTGATCCTAAAGGCAGTAACTGGGTCATACAGCAAACAAAACCTAAGAAGACCCTCCAGCCACGTAAAAAAAATAACCTCTGCCTCTTCTATGGAAGAGACAGAAATAGAGCACAAAACAGAAAACAGGAGGGCAGAAAGTATGACACCGTGGCCTTTATGCATGAAGGGTGCAAAATATCCCTGTCATAGCACTTAACAGCCGCTCCTGTTCTACTACCCAGTTTTAGCATTTCAAGAGTTGGACAATGGAAAATATTTGTTTGCTTTTAAAGTTAAGTAGCAGTAAGATTACTTTTTCTTCAATCTTTCATTTCTCCCTGAGCTCTTGATTTTTCCCGGTATCAGTATGAAGACATGATGTGGAGAATCACACACATGCACACTGTAGTTTTCCATCTAAAAAGTCAATATAATTTTAATTGATCTATACGAGCCCTGCTTTTCCACAACTAGGTCAAAACAAGTTTTGGTACTTGTGTGCTAGAAGTAAGTTAAATACTAAAGTTAATCATTTCAGAACGAAACACATTTTTGTGCGGAAGTGACAGTGGCATTTTTAAGTGCCAGCATTCAACTGGTTTAGTCTACCACTACTTCAAATACCACCACCATACACCAGGTATGCCAGATACGCACCCAGAGTTCTGTCCAGCCACCTGATAATCCCATGCAGCAGCAAAATGTTTGGCTTTGAAAAAGAATTCTGTCAGGGTGTTTTCCTGCAACATTCATCATGAAAATAAACATGTAATTTTATGTATTTAATTTACAGAGACTGAATAATTCCACTTGTTCCAAACTCTACTTGTTTAAATACTTATGTTTAGAAATGAAGAGATTCACTTAATCCTCAAGACTCAGCCTTCCACAAGGGCCCACAGTCCATTTTCAGCGATGTACTATACAGTTACAAAGATCTCTTTTCATTTTAGAAGTTGATAGCTTTGCCAAAAGATGCTGCTAGGTTTGCTTCCCTGAAGGCTTCTGACACTGTCTGTAGAGAGCAAACACAAAAAGGTACAAGTCATTAATAATTACATGTCATTGCACCATGTCTATGCAAGTCTGGTGTTTAACAGTCTGTTTAGAAAGAACTTACTGGGTGGGCATGGCAAACTCTGGCTACATCTTCACATGATGCTCCATATTCCATAGCAAGGGCAGCTTCATTAACCATTTCACCAGCACCCTGTAATTTAAGGACATTTGTAATTACCACAAATCCTCATCAGCAGTCTAGGTTCTCCTGAATCAGTAACAGCTCGTAAACAAACATGTTTTGCTAAAAAAGGACAGCTGTGTTGCAAGTAGCACTTCAGCTGTCTTTTAATACAAGTTTTAAGTACTTCATCTCTGTGGTGACTGTACTTGTGCCTACTGTAAACCTAAACACAATTCTTACCGAGTGTATTTGTTTTCTCATTACCCAGAGTGCTGCAAAATCTGGGCATTTTTCAGTCTAAGATACTGGTCAGGTAATACCCACATTCTCAAAGCTGCAGTGTACATTAGCACTGCTGAAACCTCCCTGAAATTTTAATGCACTCTAAGAAAGCTTAACAGGTAACTAGATAAACAAAAGCCTGTTATTACATGGACACCCTCATTTTATTACTTATATTTATTTATTCTGAAAACATTTGATGAATCAAAAATAGTGAAACCTGTTACATTTTTAGCATTCAGATCTATAATTTCTGCTTAACCCTTTTCCAATGAAGAAAATTCTGTTTCACACTGATAAACCCACGTCGTGCTTTTTTTAAGGCATGCTGATTTTCAGATGACTGATGTAAGAGAAACTAACTAGCATAATTATGCCCTATCAGAAATCATGAGAACCAGATTTGGAAAGAGAACACCTATCCACTACTGTTGACAGTTTATCCATTCATAGGAATAAAACATCCAGAAAAAATGAGAGCACTTTTAGTATTTCCCTTAAAGAAAGCTCTTAAAGACACATGGGTGTGCTTCTGCATACATGTTTAGGGCAAAACAAAGACAACTAAAGAAAACAAGGATTTTTTAAAAGAAAACTAAGAAACAAACCAGAGAGATATTAGAGTTTAGCTCTGAAATGTGGGGGACAGCAGAAAAATGATACTGCTCCCAAAGAGAATTTTCTGAGTTTTCATCTTTACAAATGATTTTTACTTAAAAGTTCTGCCAGATTTGGTAACCACAGCATAAGGTTAACAGCTTTCTTCTAGTCTGAAATTCAGAGAGGGGAAATAAAGAATACACCAATTAAAAAGACCCACAGTCTCTTCATTTCCCTTAACTTCCAGAATTTCACTCAAATGAGCTGAATCTTAACACCAAAGGAAGAGAAAAGTGGGAATGAAGGAGGGCAGGGCTGCAGAAAAAAAAAAAAAAATCAATCAAACAAACAAACAAAAAAATCAATAAACTTGATCTTCTTGTTACATGCATCACTTCTTCCAACTTGACAGCTACTCTACAACAGTTCAGCACTTAAATGAAAAACCCTTACATGGCCAAGACAGTAGCATAATTTACAATACTTACGGAGCCTAAAATGTGAGCACCCAACATTCTGTCTGTTGATTTTTGACTAAGTATTTTCACCATGCCATCTGTGTCAGCATTTGTCTTTGCTCTGCTGTTTGCAGCAAATGGAAATTTCCCAATTTTGTATTCTACACCCTACAAAACAGAGATGTGTTACTGAATTCATGACAAACAAGAGCAGTGTACTTACTGAATTATCTGTATAGTTACAACCACAGAGACGATACAAAAATGTTAAGATACACAGAAACACGTAAGAACATCACTGAAAGGAGCATAAGGGGACATTACAAAAAGACTAAGCCAGCAAGTGAACAATATGAGCTTCACACAATAGATGACATTAAAGAGAACTACAGTCCTTGGGAGAGCAGTGTGCAGAAGGAAATAATTCAATCTTATGCCCTGGAAATTCTTTTAGATAAAGCAGCTCAACTACTTGACAATGAAACCATGCCTGAGGTGGAAAAACATTTTTTTTTTTTTTTTGAGAAGGGAACAAACAGTACCTCTTCTTTCAGCTGTTCTTCTGATTTGCCAACCCAGGCCACTTCAGGGTGAGTGTATATCACAGAGGGTACGCAGTTATAGTCAATGTGAACCGCTCCCCCAGCCATCCCTTCTACACAAAGAATGCCTTCATCTTCAGCTTTGTGGGCCAGCATAGGTCCAGCAACTACATCACCAATAGCATAGATGCTATCAGACCAATGAAACAGAATAAGACACTGTTTATAAACATCCTAGCATACCTAGGCTACCTTATGAAACAGTTTGAAATGAGTTACTGACAATTCTAACAGATTAAAATACTGAATTTCAAAAGAAATACAAAGTATAGAAGAGCACTTTCCACAGAATCACCACAATTCAAAAAGTACAAGTGACATGAAATAGGGATTCAAACTACATGTCAAAGGTTGAATAAAATCTTTAGCCCCTGAAATAAACAAATCTTGAGTTTCTCCTGAAGAGAAAGTTATCTTCTGCAATTAAAAACAAAACCAAAGTGCTTTAAGTGGGTTAAACTTATGAGTTCTGCTTAAAAAAATATATATATATATAAATATTTAGTCCTACTTACTTTGGAATTTTGGTTTGGAATCTGTTATTGACTGGGATTCTCCCCCTCTTATCAAGTTCAATTCCAATATCCTCGAGACCTAAATTTTTTGTAAACGGACGTCTACCGATACAAACTAGGAGCACATCACAAGTTATTACTTCAGCCTTGCCACCAGCAGCAGCTTCAACACTGTAGAGAAGCAAATATCAAAAATGTTAAGATCTAAACTTTCAGCACTGTATTTCTTTGGCTAGTAACTAATATGATTCAGATGACCTATTGGCTGGATCAGTCATCCAAAATACTTGCATTCAGACTGCACCATTCTTCTTCCTTTCAAGACTTGAGGAGCAGAAGAGGAAGGGGCAATAACTCTTTGTACATTTGCTTGCAACTCTTAGATACAGAGATTTAGAATCAGAGAATCAGTCAGGGTTGGAAGGGACCACAAGGATCATCTAGTTCCAACCCCCCTGCCATGGGCAGGAGCACCCTACCCTAGATCAGCCTGGCCAGAGCCCCATTTAGGTACATATTCACTACCAAGTAGCATGACCTGACAGGATCTAATCTGTACAGCAAAATAATTTGTGCTGAGTACCTGACATCCAAGCTGTATATATTTTGAAGTGCAGCAAGCTTTCTTCTGGCCCAGGAATTAAACACCTATTAGCTGCTGCCCTCCAGCGGGTGTATCTCTCAAGTGCATGTTTGTGTTGAATTACACACAGAAGTATAATTCACGTGCTCTTGAGAGCACAAGAATCAAAGTGTTGTAAGTGTGGGTAAGTAGGAAGGGTGTTTCAAAAGCGTACTCCTGAATCAAAACAAACTCTCTGTGTAGAAACAACTATGTGAGATCCAACCAGCATCCACATGGTATGTAAGGAAGCCCAAGTCCAGGACTTTTAGAATGCCGCAGGACATGCTATCCCAAGCTATGGCAATACATGACACTGTATTAAGATTCCACTGAAAAAACAATCATACTTAAGTTTACATTTGTTAAGTAGCATTATTTTCTTAAAACTATAGTTCCTGCATGCAAGAAACAATGTATACAAGTGGACTTCTACAAAGCAAGCTTGTTTTGTATGTTTCTGTATTAGCTGTTCACCTGCAGATCTTCAAAGAGCTTGAGTCAAAAGACACCTATGGGACAGTTTCGTTTGTTTCTCCTCAAAATCAGTAAAATCTCTGCCATGCTTATTTTGAGACAAGAGGAATGAACAAAGTAACCCTCCCAGTGAGCAGCCAAACTGAAAATGACTGTATGAACAATAACAATGTTTCTGTTAATTATACCAGAATATTGTCCATGAAAATAATTATGTAGAGCTTAGGGTTTATTGCTGGTCTCACTGTAACCACACTGCTTTGTACTGGCATGCCTTCCACTCCAGTCAATGGAACCTCTTCTATATAAGCAGTCTAGGGCTCCAACAAAATTAAGAGCTCTGTTAAGTTACAATACAGGATAAAAATTAAATTTCACTAAGGCATTAAGAAGTTTCATCCTAAATCCATTTTCTTTTCCTGTTGTAAAAAATAGTATCAGACTACATTTTAAAATAGATTAGGAATAATATATATAGCATTCCTTCAGTCTTACGTTAAACACTTACGCGACATCAATTTTTCCATCTGGCCTCTTGGTAGCACCGGTAACTTTGGTGTTCAGTTTAAACTTAAATCCCTGTTTCTGAAGAATACGCTGAAAGTTTTTAGAGATCTCCATGTCAATTCCCATTCCACCAACATGGCCCATAAATTCAACTGCTGTAACATCTGCACCGAGGCGCTGCCAAACTGAACCCTGCAGTCAGAACAACATAGGCAAAAAGCATTTTTGAAAAGCAAACTTTAGATTCCTTTACTAAAATATTACAGACTAATATTTTCAAAAGCATGATGACAATTAACAGCAAACTCAGTTTTAAAAAAGTTGCAGTGCAGAATAAAACAAGACCAGCTTAGCTAACCAGCTGCAGGAATACTGATCCTACAAACAGCATAGTTTTTCTGGTGAGAAGCAGCAAGCTGTGAAGTCTGAACAACTTCATTACAACTCAATTCAACATTTACCAAATCACAGCAACACAACAAAATATAACACAAAAAAAGTAATGCCTTGTTCCTTTATAAATGAAAGAACAAGTGTTTTACATATTCTCTCACCAGTTCCACACCAATGACTCCTGCACCAATGACAACCATCTTTTCAGGAACTTTTTTCAGTGACAGTGCACCAGTGGATGACACAATATTATCTTCATCAATCTAATAACAAATTCACAAAAGGAAGTTAGACTCTCTTTTTTACATTATATGTAAACCACAGAGAATGCCAAGTGCAATCAGATGCAAAAAATTACACATCATACTACATAGATTGAAAAAAGCACCACTGAAAAATACATACAGTAATTCCAGGGAAGGGAGCAACTTCTGAGCCTGTGGCTATAAGTATGTTCTTTGTATTGATAACTTGCGTGCTGCCATCTTCTTTGGTTGCAGTGACTTGGTTTTTCCCAGTAATTTTTCCAAACCCAGACACATGCATGACCTTCAGTAACCAGAACACAGTAAATTCAGATTCAAATGTCTTATCCAACTTACGCTGCATTTCACCTGAAGTTCACTAAAGCTTTAGAGAAGCTGCTAACACATACTTCTGCATCACCACCTGGTACAAATCACAAAGTAATTGTATGCTATTCTTTTAGGTAGGTTAAGAATCAAGACACTTTTAATTAAAAAATTTCCTAGAAGGGAATCATTCTAATTCTCCCCTTGCCAGGTCAGTTACTCAAATTAATTTATGTGGCAAGAATATTAAAGTATAAAAAGCAAGAATTCCAGATCACAAAAAATCATGAGAACTCCTGAGTATATAACCCAAACTAACCTTGTTTTGTTTAAACAAATGAGCAATTCCACCTGTTAAGGCCTTCACTGCACCACTCTTCTGTTCCATCATCTTTTCCAGGTTCAAACGGATTCCTGTAACTAAGGTTAAAAAAAAACCCTATCAGGCATTGCAGTGTTTATATATGAAGGCGCTAACCTAAACACAATTAACAGCTCTGACATAGTAAGATATGTTGAACGGCCCTAGTAAATAAATGCAAAAGGTTACATTCAACAACTGCTATGTTACAAAGCAGTATTATACTTTTCACGTATCCACGATTCAGGGTTCAAGAAGCAGACATGTGTCCCTAACTCTCTGACTGACAGATAAAGAGTGTTCTTTTTAAGTGCAAAAGGTCTACTGACCAGAAAACTATAGTAGCCAGATCTGAATGATTAAATATGCTCATTGATATGAATAATTTACACTACCAGGCACTGACTAGTTGCTCTCTACACACTCACTTTCAATTCCTCTATTAGCGAAATCTTTTCCATGGGCCAAGTGATACAAATGCGAGTTGTTCAGCAAGGCCTAAAATACACACACAGAGAAGCAGGCATTAGGACACACAGTCACAAATTAATTATCATGTTTTTTTTAAAGTACATATTGAAAAAGGTGCATTTCAAGCACAAATTGTACACAGCATTTCTACTCAAGCATTTTATGAACTTCCATATTTAATAGAAAAGTGAAAACCAGTTAAATTCACATGTATCCTTTTTTGCTCATTTCACCACAGAAACTGTAAATTACTCCACAGAGATTGGGAAAAAAAACAAAACCAAACCAATCCCCCCTTAGACTTTAAGGAAAGAAAGATGATTCTGACTGACACACAGGAGCATTTCCTTATTACCCCAAACAAGAGATTATTTGTCAAGAAAAAGGGGATACAGAAAAACTAGATGAGGAAAATCCATACTAAAAATCAATGTTAAAATTCTAGTCTATGAAGACATGAGAGAGTTAGAATTTGTAGCCAAGTTGTTGTTGTGCTAAAGTTACTGCAACTGCTAGTTGGAGCTGAAGCTAGATGGCCAGCTCAGATCACCAGACATGCATAACTCAAAAAGAAAATTAAAACAGTTTTTATATGGGTATCTATAAATCAGCAGCTTGAAAGCTTGTAAAACTTCTGGAACTGCATTTCAATGACAAACAGCAATATAGTTAGGGAGGGAACTTGGTAAGAAAAGTGATGTCTCTCACTGCAGCCCTGCCAAAAATGAAATTACCAGTATCACTGCAAGAAGGACAACAGTGTGAGTCTGTGCAGACTGAAATCTAAAGCAGGCGCAGTAAAAGATTCAGTAAGATACCTGCCTTATATGCACACTTGAGTAAAGCGAATACCATCAGAGTAAGACAGTAGTATTTTTATGTGTAAGTCATAAACTTTCTCTCCCTAAAGTTCATTTACCCATCTCACATAGTTGTCACAACCCTGAATGTGTAACATCCAATATTAAAGACACAGCCACCACTTGACTGCAGCTCATTTGGATTTCAAAGTACGTCACTCTTGAGAAACTCCTTAATCCTTTTTCACATGATGTACATATTATCAGCTGCCTTTAATGAAGTAATGATGAAGTATATAAGCTTACCTTTGATGGAATACATCCAACATTCAAACAGGTTCCACCTAATGTTTCATTTTTTTCCACACAGACAGTCTGAGGAAAAATAAGGGGGGGAGGGGGGAGAAGATTTTTTTTAGCAATACTATTGTACCATTTCCTTACAATTTATGTAATGAATTAGAACAAATGACAAAGACCAGGCATTTATCTAGTAACTCATCCTCTACAAGTGCCTCTGATTCCATTCCTAGATTTTGTGGATCAGATTTCTCCTCTTTCATTTTGTTCCTAACTGAAAAAACATAAAATGCCTCTTTGCAACAAAACTTTCTACCAGAAGAGAACCACATTCTGCACTGCACCATTTATACTTTCATACAAGTTTAAGCACTGTTCTTCTAAATCCACAGAGTAGCTTCAATTAAAATACAACATGTGGTTCTGTGAAAGATGTTCTCCTCAGAATTAACAAAAAAAACACTCCAAAACACCAAAAACCTGGAAAAAGTTATTAAAAAATTAAACCACACAAAGGACTCCTAAAAACAAACAGTCAAGAGCAAACAACAGGTAGGCAACCAGCGTGGGTTAAAACTGCATGAAGTTATCTTTTCTTTAAGGAAAACAAAACAGAACAAAACTCCCAAATCAGAAACGTTTCCCTCCTTGCTGGAGGGCAGGGATGCCATCCAGAGGGACCTGGACAGGCTGGAGAGGTGGGCCCAGGCCAACCTCATGACGTTTAACAAGGCCAAGTGCAAGGTCCTGCACCTGGGTCGGTGCAATCCCAGGCACAGATACAGGCTGGGTGATGAATGGCTGGAGAGCAGCCCTGAGGAGAAGGACCTGGGGGTCTGGGTCGACGAGAAGCTCAACATGAGCCGGCAGTGTGCACATGCAGCCCAGACAGCCAACCGAGTGCTGGGCTGCATCAAGAGAAGTGTGGCCAGCAGGGCAAGGGAGGTGATTCTCCCCCTTTACTCTGCTCTCGTCAGACCCCACCTGGAGTACTGTGTGCAGTTCTGGAGCCCCCAATACAAGAAGGACATGGAACTGCTGGAGCGGGTCCAAAGGAGAGCCACGAAGATGATCAGAGGGCTGGAGCACCTCTGCTATGAGGACAGGCTGAGAGAGTTGGGGCTCTTCAGCCTGGAGAGGAGAAGGCTTCGAGGAGACCTTATAGTGGCCTTCCAGTATTTGAAGGGAGCCTACAGGAAAGCTGGGGAGGGACTATTTACACGGTCTAGTAATGTTAGGACGAGGGGGAATGGGTTTAAGCTGGAAGAGGGGAGATTTAGACTGGATGTTAGGAGGAAGTTCTTTACAGTGAGGGTGGTAAGGCACTGGAACGGGTTGCCCAGGGAGGTTGTGGATGCTTCCTCCCTGGAGGTGTTTAAGGTCAGGCTGGATGAGGCCTTGGGCGAGCTGCTCTAGTGGGAGGTGTCCCTGCCTGTGGCAGGGGGTTGGAGCTGGATGATCCTTGAGGTCCCTTCCAACCTAAACTATTCTATGATTCTATGATTCTCTAGACATGCTATCCTGCAAGATCCATTGCTATAAAGTTATGGCAATACCTATAAAGAAAGAAAAAATAAAAATCAAATGAAGGAAAACCAAGCAACGTAAGGTCAGTATCAGTATGGATGGAAAAGCTTTCTCAGCAACTTGCCAACATCAAAATATGCAAAGGAGAAAAACAACTGACAAAGCTTCAAGAGAAACAGATGACTTGGAGGCTAAGAGAGTATTGCAAACTCTTTTTATAGAAAAAAAAAAGTGGCATCTCCTTATAAGGTACATACATGATTAAAATATTAGTCCCTGACTGACACTCCCAGAACTCCAGTCTGCTGAGGAGGGACTACCTAAGTGAATGCCTTTCATCATTTTCTTAAATTGATGCTTTCGTGCCAAGTAAAGCTGATAGTATCACAAAGAGCAGAATTCACCATGCCAAACCTCAGAAACACAGAGACATGCTGATTCCCTCCTGACCTACCCTTTCTCCTGTTATAAGTATATGAATGCGTGAAAAATTATCAAAGCGCTTTAAAAGTTGCATTATGAATCAACCAGTACCAGACTACTCCTACCTTTCCCTGATAAACAAGGAGATTCTGTCACAACAACAAGACCAAGCAAAACTGTGAGAAAGCCAATAACCACAGACCATTGCTGGCAATAATGTGGGACGCTGTGACAGTAATACAAGGACTTAACACTTGTTCTGTGAGATGTTGGACAAACTTGATCGCTAAAGTGCAGTAATTCAGTAGAGCACACCTGAATTCTTCCACGGATGGTGTAACTATAGAATCTGCTTTTTTGTCAAGTCTCAAAAACATTCCTCAAGGACAGCACAAACAATTATTCAGTGCTACAGGTGGTCCAATTCCATGGGATTCTTCTCTTCACATTCAAAGAGCACATCAGTTAATACTACTTTTCCCTTCTCCAAGTTCCCTTATTTCTTCAGAACATTTAAGTGGCCTTTTGTCTTTCTTTTTTCTTCTTTGTGGAGACAAATTCCTTCCTAGCATTCTTTTCTGACTTTCTCTTCCACAAAGAGTATAAGCTCACTTCAATTATCACTCCCAATCAAAAGCCAGCTGTCCTGAGCAGCTCTGTCAACATCAGGACTATAGAGAGTAATACTCTAAATATCCATTTCAACTTCCGCATAATCTGAGTGAGCAAGGTAAAGATGACTGACACTTCACCAGCATCTGGTAGCCAGAGATGCAACAAGAGACTTCCATCTTTCAGTATCACACAAACACCTTTCAGGTTCATTCCGCTATCTGACCGAGGTCTCATCCTACCTTAAATCCAAGCTGAGCAGCTTTGATAGCAGCAACATACCCTCCAGGACCAGAGCCAATGACTGTGACATCAGCATCAACTGAAACATAGAACATTTGAGTTATTTATGTTTCAATAACTAAAATTGTACTGCAGAGATACTCTGTGTTTGAGATTTTTTTCTAAAGCAAAATAGCTACTAAAACAATACGTAACTTAATAAACTAACTTAGAGAAGTAAATTACACCTCACGTCTTAAAGGAACTTTCTGAAAAAAGGAAAGGTTGCGTGGAAGGCTTCACTCTGCAATAAAACAGCCAGTCTTAAATTTTCCAGGGACAGTAACATAAAATGAAATGAAGAAACCAAATTCTGTCTGCTCCAGTGCTCTTGCTATAAATGGTTTAAGAACTTAAGCCAAGCTCTCTGGATAGTCTATTGTAACATTTTTCCAACGTAGCTTCTATTGCTGCTCAGCACAAAACCCTTACTGAATGCTATGAAATCATCAGTCTTTAAAGAAGAAAATACAGCTGAAATAAATATATATGTAACCTCTAATTGATCATAAACACAACAGAAGCTACAAAATTTGTGCTTAATACATATCTTGCAACCAAACTCTCCAATGGAATATTAACTGCTATCACTATTCTTATGTTATATAAAGTTCAACTTTCATTTAGTGCTTCAGTTCGATATCCTTGCTGACACGGGTTTCATGTTCACCTGGAAGCCCAATTTCCCAGTTTCAAGAACTGTTTTGGGTTTTTTTCAGATATCTGGGCTTGAAGTTTTTTGTGCAACAAAATTCTCTACAATTAATTACCTTGGTCAGCATAGGTCCTCTGTGACACTGCACAAATTCCCTGGAGACCATGATGAACTCGATCAAAATGGCTCCTCTAGAAAGAGGAAAAAAAAAATCTTAGGTTTAAAAGTTGAAGTCTACTCTGGAAGAAAAAAAATAACATTCAACCACTCACAACCACACAATTACAGTCACCAGTTAACCAAAACAGAAACAACGCAACTGAGGCAGACACAGGGAGCACTGACTGGAACAGGTTAGAAGCAGCTCTGTCATTCACCTGCTCTGCAACCTCAGCCCACCATGAGGCCTGTTTTCATTGCGGCCTAGACAAAGGCTCCTTTTAAGTACTCGAACTTTTTCAACTCTTCTTACAGAGCTCTCAAACCTCTTAATGACATAAAGCGAACAGCCACGGGAGCTTATCAAGAGTGTTATTCCACAACCATCTCCTGTGGCCACTTCCCATGGCCAGGCAATACCTCAGAGGTGGCTCTGGAGGGCAAGATTTTTAAATTGCAATGAGACAACACAACTACCACAAGCATCTCACGGGCCGATCACCCTGTAAGTGGAGCAGAGGATGCTCCTGGAAATACCTGCGAAGCCCGCAGTGCTGCCCGAACTACGGGAAGAGATCCTGTGACAGCTGGCAGCTCCCACAGACACGAAAGTATCCACCCTCACTCCCGACTGCCCCCGGACATTCTCTCCGGCTGAACCCGGGGCACCCCTCCTATGCTCTCGGGAAGGCCTGCACAAAAAAATTACAGGGCAGCAGTGCCAAAACCCCAGAGCTCAACACTCCTGAACGGCGTGACACCCGCCTGTGGCCAGGCGACACCACGGGCACCGTGTCACTTAGGTCGAGGCGAGGGCGCGCTGGGCTACGATCGACTCTCCTTCCCCGTGCAAAAAGCGCCGCCACGCCCGCTCCAGGGCGCCTGCTCCGCCTGCGCCCTCCTGCCCGCTGCCGGAGAAAGGTGGGGGCCATGAGGAAAGCCCAGGCCCCAGATCCCGAGCGCGCTGCGGCCCAGCTATTCACGCCGATCCGCCCACCCCGCGATAGCGCCGGTCCCTGCTGTCGCCATACCCGAGCGAGGGCGCAGGAGACACGTCCCCAGCGCTGCATGTCCCCTGCTGCTGGCCTTTTCCCCTCCGCCGCAACTCCAAGGACTCGTCGGACTGGCGCAGGCGCGCTGGTCCGGGGAGGGAGGGGAGCGGCGGCCAGAGAGGAGCCCGCCGTCGCGCGACAGCGGCCCCTGGCGGAGACAGCTGTCCCGCACAGCGCAGAGAGCTCGGGGGCGGGCCGATGCAAACACCGCAGCTGCGGCGCAGGGCGGCGCCGGCACTGAGCTGGCGCTGCCGGCAGTGCTTCCGGTAGGCAGTAGTGGTCGCAGATGCTGCGCTTACTGAACCACGGGAAGCTTGGAGTCAAACACAGAAAGACAAAATATTTAGGTTTTGAGAACGAAACTTCGTCCTTCTGAATGGCAATTAAAGGCACACACATTCAATCATTAAAACAAAAATATAAACATGATAAGGATTACAAGTGACTTGACACAACTGCTGTCAGTGTTTTTAATCAAGGGAAAAAATTGATCGGGAATACGGATTTTTATAATTAATACAACTGAATGGTATTTGTATTCTTCCAGACTCTTTGTTCTCTAGAACAAAGGGTGCACATCTCGCAGTCCTCTGCCATTTGCACTTCAGCACGTCACTATTTGAAAACTGAAATCCTTCATTGCCTTTGGTGGGGGTCAGCAACAAGCCAAGGCTGTTTTCCTTCTACACTGAATTCCACCTCATTTAGGACATGTGCAATATTCTGTTCAATTTATGCTAATTTATGCTTATGTAGACAAGTCATACGCAATACACTCCGTAATACAGACTGCCTATCTTGCCCAAAAGGGAAAATACATTCTGCGAGAAAGTGGGTCTCAAGTTTCCTTGACTTTCTAGTTTCTTGCCTAAAAGCAGTGTTTCCATCAGATGGCAGTGTTCTGTTATTTCCTACGTGGAGAAGCGCATTACCGAGCACAAAACGTTCACCGAGCACAAACGTTGAGGCATAATATTTATAAATGCCAGGCTTTCTGATTATAGCAGACTCAAATTATTTAGTGAAACTACCTCAGAGGAGAGCAACTCCCCCATTAATAAATACAGTCAGACCTGACAGAAGTGCACCAACTAATGAGTGTGCCAGCACCTAGTCATGCTGTGTGAAAGGCACCTGTGCTCAAAATAAGAGGCCATATTCAGTGGGCAGGATCCCTTTTCTGCCTGTCTACATAAGGATTTATCTGAGCGCACGTCCAGCGACACTGGACACTGAATGCACCTGAGATATTTAAATCAGGTGCACTTTCACTGGCTAGTGAGAAAGCATTCTGGAATTCCTGATGTGCGCAGCAAAAGTGCCATGGCCCCATGATTGCCTCCTGTCTTCATTAATGAGACAACAAAAGAGAATGACAGCAAAAATCCCTCTCTTGAAGCTAAACTGAAAGTACTCAGACAACACATTTTAACTTGTGATGGCTTCTCCCCTGGTTTGCTATCCTTGGTGCACAGCTGGGTACAAGAGCCCTCCCCTCTGCAGTTAGAGCTTGGCAGTGTGTAAGGATGTCTGAAGATTTTTTTTTCTCTTCAAATGTAGATCTGAATGCCATGAGCATGTTGCCATTGCTGGTAGCAAAGACAACAACAAATGGCTTGGGACTGAAGGGCATGCCTTAGGCACATCACATCTTGCTAAGAGTGCAATGTTTGGATAGCAAACACAAGAACAGGACAGAGCAGCACAGATTTTTTTTGTCCCTGTCCCCCCTCAGAGCTGCCCCATGAGGAAATCTCCCCAGAGATGCAACCTCTGTTTGCACTCCCTGTGTCCCAGCCTCAGCCATGGGTTCTTGCTGCACCATGAAGTTGTCTGAAATTAGAGAAGATGCTGATGATTACCCTGGGCACTGAAGGAAAAGGGACTTGTGTGGCGATTGCTTCAGGAGCAGCAGTAGGGAACCTGACATGCTTGGTGGATGGGGGATGTGGGGAATAAAGGAGCATAGGGATGTACAGCTTTGGACTCTTCCATCCTGTTTACCACGGGCCTTACAGTCACCTCTGAACAGCCTTACCCATTAACTGTGTCACTTGGGATCATGGTGGACTACCTTTCTGAATTTTCCTGGGGACTGCACTGGAATCTGGAGTTGTTAAAATATTTCTTTGAGGTTTTACACCTCAAGACCATAAAGATCAGATCCTCAGTAGATTGCCTCCAGAACTGCAGCAGTTGTAAACCAGAATCACCCAAGTACTTTTTGTTCTGTTGCTCCCGGCATGACCCTAATTCACCTTTCTTTGGTTGTGGCACTCCTTCTGTAAACACTGAGGTTACAGTACCTGAGTAACACTCCTACTTTTTATTGCATTCATTAGTACACATGAAATGTCCCCTTGCAAGCAAAGCAGGCTCTCAAGGATGCCAGTCTGCATTAAGCAAAAGTGTTGCCAGCAGGTAGAAGGAGGTATCCTTCCCTGCTGCTCAGCTCTAGGAAGACACAGCAAGAGTGCTGGGTCCACTTCTGGGCTCCTCAGTGCAAGTGAGACATGGACATACTGGAGAAAGTCCAGTGAAGGGCCACAAAGATAATGAAGGGACTGAAGCATCTTTCTATGAGGAGGTGCTGAGAAAGTTGTGACTGTTCATCCCAGTACAGGCTGGGAGGTGATCTGGAGAGCAGCCCTGTGGAGAGGGACCTGAGAGTCCTGGTGGATAACAAGTTAACCATGGGACAGCAATGTGCCTTTGTGACCATAAAGGTCAGTGAGATCTTGGGGTGTATTAGGAAGAGTGTGTCCAGCAGATCAAGGGAGGTTCTCCTTCCCCTCTACTCTGCCCTGGTGAGACCTCATCTTGAATACTGCATTCAGTTTTGGGCTCCCCAGTTTAAGAGGGACAGAGATCTGCTGGAGAAGGTCCAGTGCAGAGCTACAAAGATGATTAGGGGACTGGAGGACATGCCTTATGAGGAGAGGCTGAGGAACCTGGGGCTTTTTAGTCTGGAGAAGACTGAGAGGAGATTTAATAAATGTTTATAAACATCTGAGGGCTGGTCAGGAGGTGGAGGACAGGCTCTGCTCACTTGCTGTCTGTGATAGGACAAGGAGCAATGGATGTAAGCTGCAGCACAAGAGGTTCCGCCTCAACACAAGGGGGAACTTCTGTAAGGGTCACAGAGCACTGGAACAGGCTCTCCAGAGAAGTTGTGGAGTCTCCTTCCCTGGAGACTTTCAAGGCCTGTCTGGATGCATACCTCTGTGATCTGCGCTAGATTGTGTGGTCCTGCTCTGGCAGGGGGGGTTGGACTCGATAATCTCCTTGCGTCCCTTCCAACCCCTAACATTCTGTGATCCTGTGAAAGCTTAAGGGGACCTTCAGTGTATATAAATACCTGAAGGGAAGGCACAAAGAAGCTGTGTGGTGCCCAGTGGTGGACCAGAAGCAATGGGGACACCAAAACACAAGACGTTCCTTCTGAACATCCTTCTGCACATTCTTCGCACCGTGAGAGTGACTGAGCACTGATACAGGTCGTCCAGAGAGGATGCAGAATCCCTATTCTTAGAGATGCTCAGAAGCCGTGGTCCCAGGCAAGTATCTCTAGGTGACTCTGCTTGAGCAGGGGACTGGACAAGATGACTTTCAGAGGTCTCTTCCAGCCTCAACCATTCTGTGATTCTGTGTAAGGTAAGTAAACTGCATCTGAAGTCTTCCGGCTAGCTGACCTGTGGAGAAGAGTCAGCTCTGACGTGGAGCGAGAGGAGCAAAGTTGCAGGCACGCACTGAAGTCAACAGAGGGCAGCATGACTGCATAGACTAAAGGAGATCTACAAGGGTGTTCACGAAAGAAGGCCATACAAAAACCTAGAGCATTGCGTTTCTCTGAAGTGTTGAGTGTTTTCTTGCATTATAAATATCTCTATGCACACGTGTTTATTTGTACACATCAAGATAATAACAATATCAGTCTAGACAGAATATTGCACTGGCACCGACTTGGGAAAAAAGAACTGGAAGCATTCAGGGATTGGATGGTCACCAGCAGTGTTTTGCACCATATTTCACAAAACACATTTTCCTATCTCCTCCTCTTTGGTGGCAGTGAGCACCATGGCAGGGCAAGATATATCTGGAAAGACACAAGGGTGGCATTTAGTTCCATGACCCTGTCCACAGCTTTCCAAAACTGCTCAGTTTAGTGTTCTGGATACAAAAGCCTCCTACCACTCAGGCTTTAAATTAAAGCAAGGTGAGTAGAAAAGTAGAGAGAAAGCTACAGCCAGTCCATGCTCTCTCTTTCAGGTTCTGCACCAATATATGGGCAATATGGGATAAACAGAAAGGAGAAAGGCATCTGGGACAGTGCAACACGCAAAATAGCAGCATACCTTAGATTCACTGAAGAGGCAGGACTAATGTCTCAAAAGCCTATCAGGAGCATATCAGTATGTACTCTGCTCTGCAGATATTTTACAAAGATCTGTGGCTCCCAAATGCTTGCAGAACAGTTAAGCTACCAGGACATTCCTCTGCTAACTGGAGTGCTGAAGGAGCACACATAGGCAAGTGGGTGGTTAGGAAGGCTGAAATGCTGCATTGTTGAGCCAAAGGGAAGTTAGACAGAAATCCCAGAGCCTATAAAAGGCACCAGAACTGAGTCTGGTGGCAGGACACATTTGAGTTCTCTCACAGTGCATGCTGACACAGGAAAGGGCATCTGTCCAAGCTGTAACTATGACATACCTAAGGTCCCATCACATACCATGGTTAAACACCTAGGACCCTGCCCCTGGGAGATGACTTGTACGTGCAGTGCAGTGCAGCTGCCTCACCTGAGGGAGTGACTCTTGTTTGCATTTAAATGTTAGGCACCTAGTGCAGCCATTCTCCTAAAGCAAGTACCTACATTCTCTGGATTGTCAGCAGGTGCCTTTGAAACTGAGCACTCAGGAGAGCCTGTCTGCCTATCTTGTATGTATGCACCAAGGTCAGCACTATCTTCCTTCAGGCCTTCAAGGATTCCTGCCCCTGCTTTTATGATACAGGAAGAGAGCAACCAGGGCAGGACCTGCGTCACCTTATGGCAGCTGTCAAGGTCAGATACCAGATTTATCAGGTCTAATAGAAAGTTAGTCTTCTGGGCTCCTCTGTGAGACACAGAAGGACTGCCAAATGGAGAGAGTTATATCCATCCCATCCCAAGATGGGTGTCAAGGATTGCTCTCCAGTAGCTGAGCGCAACACTGCCCTCTAGTGAGCAGGAAGGGAACCCGAGTGACCTATATTAAACACCTAGCTTTAAGGTAGTCAAAGCTGGGGGGAAAAAAGCTCCCCTTGCTCACAAAGGATTGCCTCCACAAGGCATGGAGAACTTGTGTGCTAGTTGGGCATCTCAGGCCGATCAACTGGGTCCTGCCTTGTCCATACAGGGACACAACTGTCGCCTCTCAGAAGAAACAGAGATGAATCTCCATTCAGTCTTCAGTTTGCTTAACTTCATCAGGTCTGTGCTACGGAAAGGAAGTGGTAACTCTGTGTCCTTCCCTTTAATTTCATTCCACCTGAGTTCCTCCTGGGTACTAATTATTTCGCAATAACAGTGAGTGGCTTTGTACATCAGTAACGTGGAACACCTTGTAAAATTCTGTTTTCTGCACATTACACAGCTCTGAAAGTGATCTCCTAGCAAGAGAGGAGACTGTGAGTGAGGACAGGGTAGCATATGAAAGCCTGATCTGAACATGGGAAAAAGTCTATATTATTTCCAGGAGGTTATACAACAACAACAAAAACTATTCATTGCAGGACTGGACTGTGGAGTGCCCATAATTCAAAGTCTTTGTAATGAGAAGTAGGATACAGGATTCTGTATTATGTATGTTTTTCTTTCCCTGAGCACAGTTTGCTGTTGCACACTTAAACTTCTTAAATAAACATCTGTACCAGAACTGCATAAATTACCAATTAACTTTCTTCCTTTTTTTTTTTTTTTTTTTCTCCCCTTTAAAGTAGTTTGTTTTAAGCTTCCAGGTAAGTTTTCAGGCTTCTAATAAAATAACATAAATATAATTTAAATTTTGTGTAAAAATAAAGATCTAACCACTGGATGCTATAAGGATGGGGCTGAGCTCTTTTCAGTGATGGCTAGTGATAGGACAAGGAGCAATGTGTACAAACTAGAACACAGGAGGTTTCACTTGAACTTAAGGAGAAGCTTCTTTACTTTGAGGGTGACAGAGCACTGGAACAGGCTACTCAGAGAGGCTGTGGAGTCCACTAAATCATCTCCAGAGGTGTCTTCCAACCCCTACCATTCTACAACTATGAAACAGAAACTACAAATACCTTGTATTTCCTAAACCCTGTAAAATTCATTTGCTCTGTTGTTGGAAAACATTTAAATCTAAACAGATAGAAAGTTTCCACACAAGTTTTCATGTTAACTAGAATGTCACTTTTGTCTCCAAGAAAGGCTATTAAAAATGCGATGACTGTGCAGTATTTAGTTTTCTTTGATTCCAAAAGCTCTGTCAAACATGGCAGTTAAAATAAAAATAAAACCTAAATAGCAAGGCAATCAAATTCTTATCAAGAGGTATCTATTACATCAGGGAAGTGGCAGGCTTCTCCTCAGGGGATGGGCTTCTCATGCTCTGTTTTCCTAATCCAGGATTTCACAGATCACAGAACGCATTGGGTTGGAAGGGACCATCAAAGGTCATCTTGTTCAACTCTCCTGGAGTGAACAGGGACATTTCCAACTAGACCAGGTTGCTCAAGGTGCCACCAATTGTCTTCAGGGATGGGGCCTCCACCACATCGCTAGGTGACCTGATCCAATATCTCACCATTCTCATTGTAAAGAATTTCTTCCTTACATCCAACCTAAATGTGCCCTGCTCATTGCCCCTCATCCTATCTCTATGAGCCCTTCTACACAGTCCTTCCCCAGCCTTCCTGTAGATCCCCTTCAGATATTAAAATGCAGCTGTAAGGTCTGAAGCCTTCTTTTCTCCAGGCTCAACAGCCCAAACTCTCTCAGCCTGCATCCCTCTGATCATCTTCATGGCCATACTCTGGACCTGCTACAGCAGATCCATATCCTTCTTGTGCTGGGTGCCTCAGAGCTGGACACCTCAGAGGTGTCACCAGAGCAGAGCAGTGCAGCATAGAGCAGAACGACAGAATCACCTCTCTGAATCCACTGGCCACGGTTCTTTTGATACAGCCCAGGATGTGATTGGTCTTCTGAGCTGTAAGTATTGCTGGCTCATCTCCAGTTTCTCATCCACTAGTACCCTCAAGTCCTTTTCTGCAGGGCTGCTATCATGTTATCTCCCAGCCTGTTGTGATAATGAAGATTGCTCCAACTTAGGTGCAGGACCTTGTGCTTTGCCTTATTGAACCTCATGAGTTTCTTCTTAACCCACTTCTCCAGCCTGTCCAGGTCCCTCTGGATATCATTCTTCAGTCTTACCTACTGCACCACTCAGCTTGGTATCATCTCCCAATCTCCCAAAGCTATTGAGGGTGCACTCCATCTCACTGTCTGTTTCACTGATGAAGAGACTGAACAACACTGGTCCCAGCACAAACCCCTGAATGACACCATTTGCCACCCATGTTTATCTGGACATCAAGCCATTGCCCACTACCCTTTGTATGTGATCATCCAACCAATTCCCTATCCACTGAAGAGTTCACCCATCAAATCCATATCTCTCCATTTTAGAGAGAAAGGTGTTGTGAGGAACTGTGTCAAAGGCTTTACAGAAGTCCACACAGATATAGTCACTATGCAGCCTTCAGATTTCCTGAGCAAGGTGGCTAACAGGAAATCTTGCTCCAGGAGTCAGGGACACTTCTTGTGTTTATACAGAAAATTCATACTGTTAGATCATCTTGGCTTTATGAAAGTCAAAGTTCTCCCTGACACACAATGTTATTGCGTAGCTTGGAGCTTTCTCAATGATAACAAGGTGATAAACAGAACGTGTTTCCTGCACCTAAGATAACTGTGGTGTTACCGGTGTAAGCACTGTACGGTACTGGGATGGGAGAAGTCCAGATCTAAGCACAGCAAATCAAATAGCACCAAGAAAATCAAAGTGCACATACCATGCTAGTCTGCAGTTTGCCCTCCAAGAACCATAATTGATATAGATTAGTTACACTAACATTACTGTTTGCTTTTGATACTGTGTGCTAGTCTGTTAATATAGTACCTTATAACAAAGTCATGCACCTGGGTGGAGGTAACTCCATGCTGCAGTGTAGGCTGAGTTCCAGCTGGTAAGAAAGCAGCTCTGGAGAAAAGGTCCTGGCAGGCACCAAATTGACCATGAACTAGCAATGTGCCCTGGCAGCAAAGGAGGCTGGCAGCTTCCTGAGCTGCATGAGCAAAGATGTAGAGAGCAAGTCGGGAAAGTGATTGTGGGACCACATCTAAAGTTCTGCATCCAGTTTTGGCTCCCCAGTGTGATAAACATAGTGACAGAGGCAGGAGGCACAAGTTGGAACACAAGTCATCTCTGAGGCTATCTAAGGTGCTTCAAGGAGATTTCACAATGCTACCTTTTCCTCAGTTCTTAGATAATTATCATTAGAAAGTTTCACACTGACTTTACATCTACTCTATCAAATAGAACTGCTTATTGGTTTGATACAATGGGTTCTTGAAAAATGTCTGTTCATTGTTGCTTATCTTTTTATTATCTTCAGGGTCCTAAAAGTTACAGAAAAGTGTTGAAGTTGTCTCAGATTCATTCTTTCTTCTTCAATCAAAAATAAAATAAATCCTTTTCCACTCAGCAACACTCCAGCTTCCCAGGTCTCTGAAGACAGTCAGAGGTTGCTTCTCTGCCTCCTTAAGCAGCCCAGGATGAATTCCATCAAGTCCTGCAAACTTGAGGACCTTTACCTGCAGTCTATAAGGAAAAAACTTTCTACATACATTTTGTGTTCATTGTTAGTATACACCAGATACAGAAAAAAGAGGTTAAATAACATTCAGACAATCTAGTTTTCACACTAAGGGCTGGTGTTTCAGCAAGAAAAAAAAATGCAATTTTCCAGGTAGTAAAACAAGACCAAGCCCAATGTTGCCTGAAACTACTTGTACCTAAGTATAAGAAAAGGAAGGAGGGGAAAAGGAACATACAGAGAAAATGGGATTTAAACCAAACAAAACCAGCATGGTGTGCATTGTGGAGTGAACAAGCACAGAGGCAAGAGCTACCTTTACTTCAATGTGAAATGCTAGCATGGTGCTGTGTTTTGGATTTGTTTTTGTTATTGCTGAGCAGTGATAGCACATCTCAACCAACAAGTTTTCACACTTGCATCCTCTTTTCCCCATCCCACTGGATGGGAGAGAGAGCAAGCAGCTGAGAGAGGCTTAGCTGCTGGCTGGATTTAAATGACAGCATACATACAAATAACAGTGAATTTTCACAGCAAATCAGCTGCTGGTGATGACACCTGAAATCCTTGTTTCAGATGCTTTCTTTATTTTGTATGAGCTGTAGCCTGGCTCTGTTGAACTTCTTATTGTAGCTACTCTTAGATGTACCCCTGCGTCACATCTTCCCATTCATTTCCACCCCCAGGAATGCAGTTCACACTGGCTGAGGTGCTCCACCATGCAACCCAAATCAGAGAAATAGGAGATGAACAAGAGATTTGCTACAGAAGTGGGCTTGTGTTCTGAATCAACACATTGATGTAGATGTTCCCAATAAGACCACAGGAGAAGGCTGCTGTTTCTCAAATAAAACAAACCTATGGCAGAAAGTTTGGAAATGGTACTGAAAAAGAAGAGGTAATCTAGAGAGAAACTCAAAATCACGTACTATCTAAAAATCCCTGCTTTTGAAAAGTGCACACATGGCAGAGAAGTTGATCCTGATACTCATACTCATGCCACAAAAGGAGAGATCATATATTTCTTCTAAACTGACAACAGAGTTACCTCCAGATATTTAGTAGAGAACTTATGTTAATCACTACTCCTCCCCAGCCAGCCTTAATAAACATTGAACCCAAACCTGTGAACTTTACCTTCTCTTCTGTTCTACATCATAATGAAAGATCTCATTGTCATTGACACGTTGGATGGGCTAGAAGGTATATTTTTCCTTTTCTTTCAGGGTCCTTGGCTTGTAGTGCACGAGAACAGCCAGTGCTGGAGTGGCAGTAGTGAGGGGAGGCAGGTCCCCAAAACAGGGTAAGGCCCTGCTAATAGAGTTTGAGGCACCACAAACACCTGCCTGCAGCAGGGTTGTGCTTCCTTCAGACATCCCAATGTCTCATGCATCATGTCTTTTGCCCTAAGCTGTGCCTAAATTGTGTGCTTTCCAGGTCACACCTAAATTGTGCCCTAGAAAGCACTTCACATGCTTCAGTTCAGTCATTTTTCCTAATCCAGAACTGGACACCAGCACAAATATGTTTATACTGATGAGCCAGATATGCAGCAGCCTGAATGGACCTCCTGTGCCAGCCCTGTGACTTATTCAGTAGAGAAGACTCCTTGCCTCCAGGTTCACAGACTCGCAGGCAACCTTTTAGCACTGGAAGAAGACTAAAGCATAGTCAAAAGTGATCCAAGGAGCCAGTATGATGAAATAAAGTACAAGAAATACTAGATACAAGAACCTAGCAGCTGCAGAACAGAGAAGAGGACGGGGACCAATTTATATGCAACTAGGTGCAAGTCAGACTGGAGTTTTTTCTGTCATCAGAATCTAAATTAACCCATTTTAGCCAGTTCAGATATGTCTATGAGTGGTATTGAAGTACAGCCATACTCCTGAACACAGCCTCAGGGTGACAGGAGTGCCTGAATAAGCTCAGCAAGGCTCAGCTTCTTTGGATCTGCAAGGCTGGTTTCAAGCAGAGTAAAACAATAAACAGAAAGGTAATGTTCCTGTGCCAGTTGTTGGGCAGATTTGTCCCCACTGCCCTGCTGGGTCATTGGATGCTCCAGCATCCCAAAGTCATCAAGCAGTAGCCCGAGGTGCATTGTCAGCACCTGTGAGGACTCAGAACTGCTTGTTCTGCAGAAGATCCCGAGATTTTCAGTTCCTTTAATGACCTTATTAATTGGGCTTACATTCCATGATTCAGGTGCTAATATCCATCAAGTTAAAATATTTTCTCTTTCAATTGTTACAGAGGGATATTTCAATTGGTATTTTCACTGGAGATATTACTACATTCTACATTACTACTACATAATACATTACTACTCTTGCATCAACAAATGTCTGAGGTGACTTACCTCTCTGAGCATTTAGAGCTAAATTTAAACTGTGCTGTAGTTTAACACCAGATTCCCCTTGCCCATGGTTCAAACATATTTATTCTGCCCCACTGTAAAATAATACTCTCCCTGCAGAGGGAGTCAAGGGAACTTAAAAACTGCAAAAGGCACCAGGGCTGGATAATAACTGTGGCTACAGACTGTGCTTTGTGTTGCCACCACAAAGCCCACTTACAGTGCTGTTGGGGAAAGCCTAGTAGTAGAGATTAATTTCAAAACTGTTACTTTGCTGTTGCTCCTCCAACTTGATTTATGCTGTAAAACTGTGATCTGACTATGCCAAGTGGAGATATATCAGGTTAAAAATTGCAGAGCAGACTCACAGTGTCTTCACTGTCAGCTGCCAAGTTTCCGCTCACCCTTCCCCTCTTCTCCGTACTCTTCCTTTTCTACCTGTTCCTCAGTCAAGCTACACATTACCAGCAGCAGAACAAGAGGACAGAGTCTCAAACTGTGCTGGGGAAGGTATAGGCTGGATGTTAGGAAGAACTTCTTCACAGAGAGAGTGATTTGCCATTGGAATGGCAAGTGGAGGGAGGTAGTGGAGTTGCCGTCCCTGGAGGTGTTCAAGAAAAGCCTGGATGAGGCACTTAGTGCCATGGTCTAGTTGATTGGGTAGGGCTGGGTGATGGGTTGGACTGGATGATCTTGGAGGTCTCTTCCAACCTGGTTGATTCTATGATTATATGATTTGTCTTGAGGCAAAGGATACATCAGCAATGCAAAGCAGAGGTGCCAGGGTGCTGGGGAGGGGAGCAGGACCTTACCATTAGCACCCACAGCACCTTATATCAGCCCAGCTCGCCTGACTGAGCTGATCCAGGAGGCCACTGTCAGCTCAATGAACAGACACAGGAGTTGGCTGATCATGTTGGGTCAGAATCAGCACTGCTCTGCCACGACCCAGAACAGACAAATGCTGGAAATTCATGTTCTGTTCCTGAAGCTCTTTAACTTCTTCAAACCTTCCTCTAGTAGCACCTGCCGTTATATACCAAGTGTATGATCCCTGTACTTTAAACACTTGCAGTCAACAGTTGCATCTGGGGGACTCCTGTGGAAAGCCTCTGCAGTCAGCTGGGGTGACAAATACAAGGCACAATTCAGATGACCTCCTGTAGACAATCACCATGGGAAGATAGGCTAATCACACCCTGGAAATGCTCATCTTGTCTTAAGGAGAGCTATGAGCATCCACATCAACTGCCTGCCATGAGCCACCCAACCCTTCTCTAGCAGAGAGTTCTTTTGATATGAAAGGGGCAATGGAAGGGTCCTGTGGGACATAGCCATGAAAGTCTGCAGTTAATATACAGGAGCTTACTGCAAAGACCTGCAGCTCAGTGCCAATGTAGGGCAGTCCATATTTGCTTGCTAATTGGACTGTTGGCCTCAATAACACTGTGTGGCAGGAATTTCACTTTGATTTGGACATTTAGAGAAAAAGGATTTCCTTTGTGGATTTAAAATTTGGTTCTTCCTAGTTTTGTTTACGCTTTTTTTTTTTTTTTTGCTAGTATAGAGGGGCAGGGAGATGAAGAACTCAGAGCATCCATTGCACAGAGGTAGATGTGCCTTTGCATAATCTCGTTCTCAATAGAATTGTAGAGTGCAGTCGTATTAATATCGAACGGATTAGTATCAAATACCTGCAGTGTCCCTTGCAGACCTTCCAGATGATCTCAACCACAGTTACTGCAATTTTGGAATTCTTGCTGGTGGCCTAAACAATAACTAAAATGGATTAAAGAGACATCATTGGGAAATAACTAAGACAACTGACAAGACATCCTCATGGATGGCAGCACACAAACAATAGGACCTGAACACACAGGTCACATAGGTGAGGCACAACAACCACAGAACTACAGAATGTTAGAGGTTGGAAGGGACCTCAAAAGATCATTCAATTCAACCCCCCCTGGCAGAGCAGGATCACCTATACCAGATCACACAGGAACCTCTCCAGACAGGTTTTAAATATCTCTGTAGAGAGAGACTCCACAACCTTCCCAGGCAGCCTGTTCCAGTGTTCCATCACCCTCACTGCAAAAAGACTTTTCCTCATGTTTACATGGAACTTCTTGTGCCTCAACTTCCATGCAAGTACATGACTACCTGCTCTGTACAAGCTGGTCTGTCATTGGGTAAATCAGTGCTGACTCTTGAGGGACACAATGGTGATTTTGAGATGGTTGATAGCGATGGAGATGGAAAACTGTGTCAGTAATCCAGATCCACTCTAATGATTCAAGAACATTAGCTTTGCCAGCAAAATCCTCATTCTGCTTTTCATAGCCTGGTTCCCTTCTGAAGGAACAGAAATGAGGAACAGATTTCTAGGGAAGAGTATTTCAGTCTAGGGATTCAAAGATATCAAGGTCTCAAGATCCTGCCACTGGCTCAAAGCATGAGTAAGAGAGAACATAAGGAGTGTATTTTCCCCTTTGAAATAATTCAAAGCTTGACTGCACTCTCAGAAGGCTTCTCCCAGTGAAAGTTATTTTAATTCCAGAACAATAAAGATTAGTGATTGATATGAGGTAGTATCTGCCTCTAACAAGAGTTGCCTATATAAGCTGTCATAAGAGAAGATGTCTTGGCAAAGGAATTTTCCAGAATACCTATCAATAAAACATCCTATGATATGGCAATGAAAAATTTTTACTTGCTTCAGTTTCTTTTAACTAAAACAAGTATTGTGTGTTTATCTACTATGGAAGGCTGTTATAAAGGTGCACTAACAGTCATAAAGCAATTCAAGTATCTCAAGTGGAAGGCCCTAAAAACTGACAAGTTCTAATACATCTATTAATACATAAATAGTGGGATACCTCAGGTAATGTTTAACTGTAAAATGAGACATTAGTAATAAAAGTTACACTTAGATGAGCATTAATTGTTCCTCTAATCAAGGTACTGTTCCTCTAATTGAACTTTTATCTTCCATAAAATTAGGACGATTAAATAAGAAGCATATTTACAAACACTTTATCTTCAAGCAGAGTGTAAAGATTATCCACATAGGTTTATGTTAACAAATTATGCTTGAGTAAGAACCATTACTTTGGATTGGTTTTCACATGCTAGCTAGGAACACAAGAGTACAGTGATGTTTCATATGATGTATTTTTACAGTGAAGGCAGAATATTATGCATATTAATAACAATGTAATAAAATACCAATATATATTTTAAAATATTTGTTGTGCTTGCACAAACCCAAACTCAAGTGAATAATCAGTCCAGTCTAATGGTTGCATGTGCGCTGTCACTAATACTGATTAATGGATGTGCTGGGATGGTTGTTAGTATTCATTTGGGTTTTCATAAATGTACCTAAGGAATCTGGCACAGCCAGGAATAGCTAGTTGTCTAGGAAATGAGGAGAGAGCTTTACATATTGATTCTTAAGAAAAACAGGTTTTCACAGCTGCAGGGTGCCTGGGATTTGTCTTTCCTGATGAAAATTCAGATGCTAATTTGTCAGTGCCTTAAGGAAACACCAACTATTCTGCATATGTTGGCTATTCTTTCTACACATTTTGCTGGCATCTCATTCCTCTGCCACAGACGTCATCCTATTTCATCCTCTTTATCCTGCCTCCAGAATACTAAAACTATCCAAGTTTTTCTTGCCTTCTGTGAGCGTAAGTCAGGTGAGGTCATAGGACAGATGACCTCCCACAACCATTTATAATCTTTGTCCTCCATCAAAATTGCTCTCTTCTGTACCTCCAGCTGTGTCTCCAGTTCCCTATGCATCTCTCACTGCTCCCCAGTTATGGGAATGATGGTAAATAGGTTACAGTCATGGTATGGCTTATGCTGGCTTCTTACACACTAGGACTCCTTCCTAGCATGACTCTCTTCACTCTCCTGGAATACCACACAGGTCAGCTTTCATGTGTGATAGCTTCAAAAGAAATACTACTTGTAGCTTTCCAGAATAATCCTGATTCATCCACTGTAAATCTTACAAGCTCCCTGTCTGCAGGAGGGTGTGCAAGCTCTGCCATTCACAGAATCAACCACGTTGGAAAAGACTTTCGAGATGGAGTGCAACCTATCACCTTCTAATTAACTAAACCATGGCACTAAGTGCCTCATCCAGTCTCCTTTTAAACACCTCCAGAGATGGTCACTTCACCATTCAGCAGCTAAAACCCACCTGGGCTGTCCTGCTTACACAACCCTGCTTACATCACAACGTCTTCTGACCTCTGGGGAGAAGAGTCAAAGGACATTAAACATTAATGAAGCGCTCTGCAGTGCACAAAGCAGTCAAGGCTGAGCACAACGTTCTGCAGCTGGGTTGCATCAGTTTGGAAAAACCTTAGCTTTCAGTTGCTTTGTGTACACACCAAGTTCCATTTTCCGTCATGTAGGCAGTCCTTTAGAAATTCTATTTTTACTTCACGTGGCTAATTCAAGCCTAGAATTGTCTCTTTTCAGCTCAGAATGAGAGGTCAGCTGTTTCTGCCTCCCTAAGACAGGACAGGCAGATGGGAGAGGCTGGGAGCGCGGTGGTGAGGTCATCTCCCTGCTCCTCCTCTTCAGTGGGGCCCCTCCGAAGCGGCGTTGCGGGAGGGTTATCTTTCTACAAAAGCATGCCGGCAGCGCTCTGGGCAAGGACAGGACTTCAGCTGCGGTTGCAAAGAAAGTGGTCAGACCACCCTCTCTGGCTCCCCGTGCCTTTCTTGCACACAAAGGTATCACAAGACCTGGCAGAGGCTGCTACCGTGCCGGTGCTCTGTACCCACTTCCCACGCGTATGCCAAGCTGCAGGCACACAACGCCCTTCATGAGCACACGGCTCAAGTCCTTGCATGGGTTGATTTTTATTTCCACGCTTCGTATTAGCCTCCTCAACAAGCTGTTTTTCCTGCTTACTTCTGCTATCTCACCTCTCAGGAGCACTCTCTTAGAAGGGGCCTTTTCTCCTTTGCTTCACTCTGATAATTTCCATCAAAATTTGGTATGTCTTGCTGTAAAGTGTTGTGGTCATCAAATGGGCAACCAAAACCTACTTACCCTAGTAAGGGTGAGACTTAGCTTCAGGTGGAAGAAATTTTTCCTAGAAACTTCAGGAACATCTTAGAGCGCATGAGAAAGGCAGAAGGGTTGTTGTGGAGACACCCTTTTAGCAAAGCCTCACTTTACACAAGAGATGAAGCAGAAAGCTTTCCAGACTTGCCACTGCTGACAGCAGAAGGTCTCTCTATACCAGGCTGGCCTGGACCCTGTCAGGATCCAGGCTAGTCTGGGTGATGCAGCCTTTCCAGTATGCACTCAGCACTCTTTAGAACATCACAAGTCAATTGCAAAGTTTCATGTCTATCACTTATTTATTGTGATTTGTTAGGAGGTGGCACCAAAGAGAACAACAGCACCACACCCTAGATTGCATTCCATAGCTCACCTTGTTCTGACAGTGAATCCTGCCCATCCAAAACAAGTTGCAGTCTGGCTCAGTGCTATTTGAATCAGGCTCCGAGTACATAGGTCAGTAAATAGAGGGCTGGACTGGCTAGAAAAGCTGAATGATTTAACAAAGTGAAGGAATCTGTGCATGTTTAGGTAGGTTGTTTTTTTCCCCCCACAGGCACATGACAACACAGAAGATCATTAATCAGAGCTTGTACTGATAGTAACATTAGGCTGAAACCAATCCACATTTATCAGATGTGCTCAGATACAGTTTTTATTTTAGATTCATCCTGTGTCATAAATATAAAAGACTTTACAGTAGACCTTGAAAAATATTACATCATGCAAGGGCAGCTAGTAGGTTCTAGGTAATTAACTTCTCATCATAAAGGCAGCTAATAAAAAGAATACGGATAGTTTGGACACATTTTTTTTACGAAAGCTACTATCATATAAAAGGTACTTTATATATTTATAATGATCAGTCTTAAAAAGTTAGTTATGATTAATGCCTTTGTAAGGGATGTGGCTGAAAGTGATAGAAGGACATGACACGAATGAGGAATTTTCTCAAACTCTATGGCAAGTTGTGGTACTATTTCAGAACCGAGTTTTAATCCCCAGAACTGAACAGATTTGTTGTCTTACAGCGAGTAAGCAGTTAATTTACACTGACAGCCAGGTTGGATGGCCCATGCTGACTTCAAGCATTTCATCTGCATAGCCATTTTTTCCCAAATGTCTTGAGAAATGAGAGGGAAGACACGAAAAAAGATACAAAGCAGAATCTGATAAAAGCTGATTGATTTTCTGACCTTTCTTCAGTCAGTTACTTCCTTACACCTCCAGCTTTAGATTTCTAAACAGCTGACTCCTTTTTTCCCCGATTTCCCTTTGCCCAGCCCAGCCAACAACCTGATTGTATTCGTGGAGTCTTCCTGTTGCTCCTGATTCCATCCTAGGGTGCACTGACCTCCTCACCCTGCAGAGGAGAGCCCTGCTGAAAATACTGCCCTTATTTCATCATCCTTCTGTTTGTTCTAAATTCCCTTCTTCACAGACTGGGATAACTGGACAGTAAATATGTGCGGCTTCCCTTTTCCTTGCTGTTCACCAATCCCTCAAATGCTTATTCTTAAGGGACTTGTGCCCAGAAGTATAGTTGGTTTTCCCAGACCCAATGCTGCACTTCAGTCAGAACAACAGTGTCTTTTACTGTTTTCTCTGCAGGTGTTTTTTTTGCATGAAACAAGGTGTGGAAGATATTTCCTATTTAGTTTCACCTAAAATACTTCTGTTTTGATCCTGCGGCCCAGTGTCCCAAGCCCCATCAGTGACTCAGTGGGAATGATGCCAGTTGTTGAGAAAGAAGCTAATTTCCTGGAACAGCTATCTTTTCCAAGATGGCCTTTATCCTAAACTGATTAGACACCATATTTTGAGTTTGTTTGGCATGAGTACAACCAGAAGCATTCTATCGAGGAGAGAAGTGGAGCACCAGCTCCAGCAGCAGGTGCTGTAGCCAGGGTCTCTTCCCCAGAAGTTAATGCAAAAGAAGGTGCCACCCCTGGACTGGAGAGTTTTCCCACTATACTCTTACTGCCTGCTGATTGCAAAATGGCTTGTACACATGGCTTGGGATTTGTGGCTTTGCATATTTTTATTCCAGCTGACAGAAGTGCTGATGTTTCAGATAGGAAGTGCAATAGTGGCCCCTCTGGAATCCAAAGACAGCAATGGGCCAAGCTTTCCTTCACGTTTGGCACAGGGAGGAAATAAACTTTTTTAAAAAACAAACCCCACAAACAAGCAAGAAACTCCAACACATCTTAAAAAAAAAAACAAAACAAAACCAAACACACAAACAACAAAGACACCCAACACACCCAAACCAGGAAAGGGCTGAAACCATAGGCTGCATGCAGGTCACACCTGAGCCACATGAGCCATGAGGATTTTGATTGTACAAGCAGAGACCAAAGTACATGATGCTTGCAGCTGATGAAGGAAGAAAAAAAACAGAGATGTTGTAGATGAGCTCAGGAATCCCAGAGCTGGTGGGTCTGAAACTGAGCACAGAAATACAGACATTGCTATTTGCTCTTTGCTTCAGCGAGAGATAAACAAGAATTCACACGAATGCAGCACTGGTTGTTTTCTGGATCACTTGGCTGCCATTCTTGTAAATCTCCTCAAATAAGCAGTGCTAGTAAGAACTGCTACGTCTGGGATTATCTCAGCCCTCAGTTACCACTTCTCTGTTTCCACCTTCTCTTGAGCAGACAGCATACCAGGTTGATTCCCTGCCTGTTTGCAGACCAACATAGATAAACAGGATAGTAGATAGAATGGATATTTGGTGATGTGAACCCCACAGAGGGTACTGTGGGGCTTTGAAACAACATGGGAAAGATCTCATTTGTAGGTAGTGAATGAGAGGGATAAACAAAATTATGCTTGATAATTTGTTTACAACTGAACTAAAGTCTTAATTTTTACCTTCAAATTGTCATACTTGGACTTGTGATGACAGTAATTCTAAATATTAAATAAAATACTACATTTATTTTGAGATATGATGATATTTTCCAAAGTACGTGGTCTCTATTCTCTGCACGGTTTAGAGAAGCAAACTTTGGGGAAGTGAATTTAAAAATTGATTTTCAACATGTCATCTTTGAACTTACTGCTTTAGTCCTAAGGATCTCTCTAACACAAGTAATACAGGCAGGCTTTTCTTACTTTTTTTTAGGTTGCAATGTGTACTTCAGTCTTGTATAAAAATGTTTGTGAGCCTCCATGCAAAAAATATGCTAACAGTAAATTGGAAAAGAAATAATTTCAGTGACAATTCATTACTATACAGGAACTAGAAGTCCTTTTCTTAATTACCTAAATATGTAGGAAAATTTGGCTCCTTAAATAATCTGGGACTATCCTGACATACATGTTCAAAAGGCAAAATACTCCTTATAGTGTAACCACTCAGTTTGTGCAATTCCAGGGGAAGATGAAGATGAGTTCCAGCTGAAATTCTCAAATTCAGTTGTGATTTCAAAGGGTTGTAAGGAGCGAGGCTGTACACACCTGAAAAGCTCTGGAACAAACACCTGGGGAGTTATAGGTCTCAAACCTGTCAAGCCTTGAAGCCTGCAGCTGGGCCAACCCCTCTGCTATATAAGCAGAGAGATGTTGCTCCACGAGCAAAACCCCAGATCATTCCATTCTGCACATTCTTGCAAAGCAAGCTGAAACTGATAGGAACACAAGAACTGATAAGAGACTGGGTGAAATATTGGGAAATACGTTTTTTTCTATTTAACTGTTACCCAAAGGAAACATCAGGCATAATTCAAGGAATGGCATAGTCTAAAGTATCTGGAGATAATGGAGCTTTTATTGCACTGCTATCTGCAAGGGTACATCACGAAGAGACATCTAGAGCACAAACAGAAAGTATGACAAAAAGCTGACCCTGACAATGTTTGAATGTATTCAAATGTTCCACCAGCTACATAGAACTATCTGCTGCATAATTATTTAGGTTACTTTTAAGAGTGCTCTTAAGGGCATTTACAAAAGGATAAGCTACTGAAAGTGTGTTCAGCTGGACTTTAAAGAGGAAATTTGGAACATTGGCCAGGGCTTGCCTTGGAAACAAGATGCCAGCACCTATTCATAGAAGCTGCTCATTGCATCCTGAAAGGCAGTGTTTTGGTCATTTACAATTACTGTTTGGTTTTACTTTCATACCAGTTTGACTTTGCTCCTATTTAACAGAAACAGTTTGAACTTAGTAATTGAAAATCAAGTGGCCATTACTGTGTTCTTCAGGGGTCATATCTAGATTGATCTATGGGAAGGCACAGACCAAACTGAAGTAGTGGCTTGGGGATGGAATCACATGCAAATGGTCTAGTAGAGCTAAGGGGTAGGAAATGGACCTTTTCTGGCTCAGCCATGCTGGACATAGACACTACTGTCAAACCACATGCTGCACATGCAACAGCTCTCAGGCTGAAGTTAACAAACCCTGAGCGAGAGAAGAATAAACTATTCCTCCCTCTGCCACCTGTTCCCATTTGCCAGGAGGGAAAGGAAATCTAGTGGGAATACCAGAGCTTTCCCAAATACCATCAACACATTAGCATGGTATTCACACAACAGACCTGGACAACCTCACCAGGAAATGGCTGCAACATAAAGCAACAGGCAGCCAGCACCATGGCTTTCTAAAGATAGAATATACCTGGCGGAAGGATGTGTATGGTCTCTGTATGCAAGTCTAAGTGGAACAGGATGCCTTGCAGTGCCTCTCCTTCAGCTTGGGGAAATGTCAGATGTTTTCACACTTTCACATGGTTGAAAACCCTTTGCAAACGTATGTTCCACAGCATCTCTTTGAGCAGATGTCTCAGGAACCAGCAGGAAAATGCTCATTGTGGAGAGGCAAGGCAGACTCTCCTGCTCCAGCACAGCACAAGCGAGACTATCTATATCTCTGCTTTATTTTCAAGTATCTGGACACCCATCATGCTCTGTGCTAAATGCAGCCTGGTGCACACATGCAGCAGTACCCATACCTGTGCTGTGACACTGCAGACTCTGACTTGCCTATCACTGGAAGGAGAAGCTCCACAGAGCGCTGTGATTCCGCACCCGCCCATCACTGTGATTCCCAGACAGGTCAGGCTTCAGATACCGTGTCGTCATGTTTGGCCACAGTGTAAAAATAGTTAAAAGCTGAATCAGTAATTACCTAAGAAAGTAATTTGCTTCATGAAATCAAGAGACAGATGGCTCTGAATAAACCAAGTTAACTACATGCAGTTTAAGCAAAGTATGGAACATTCATAAGAGAAAAATCATAACATTAGCACCAGATTAAAATGATAACTTTTGTCTTGAAGAACAAAGACTGTCTTGTAATGTCATCCGTGAGGATGACAAAACTCCCCCAACTTTGAAAGGCAACATGCAAGATTGCCTTTGTTTTCTTTATGGTATAATGTTATCCTACAAACACCTGTCACTCAAGTCAGGATTGCTGGCTTCCAGGACACAGTAACTCTTAAATCCATAATAAAAGAGAATTGAAATACATACATGTAATAAAAGGAATATGTGAATAATAAATAATAAAGAGAGGGCTGTGTATATGGCACTAACCCCTGGAAATTTCCAGCTCCTCTACACAAGACATTGCCACAACAGCACTGGGTGCTCCTGCTTATGGTGTGCCCTATACAAAGGAGTGATAGCCTTCAATGACACATACCCTAGCAGGGTGTTATCGCTTCTTGAGTCACTAAGCAAAATTCAGATCCCTTTTTTCTGCAGGTCTCAGTAAGTCTGAGCAATCCAGAAATACTATTGTTAATGAAACTGACTTACCCTTCCTGCCCAGCTTCACTACCCTTTTCAATCTTAAACTGACTACCAGACACTTGTTAATTAAAATTATTCATCCTTACCCTGTTTTGTGCATCATCACCGAGTGTGACACAGTAGCACAGTTTGTACCAGGTACTAGAAGAAAAAACTTGCTTTAAAAAAACTGAGGTGCCAGAGAGTATAAGAAGCTGGAAGTGAAATGCTGTTAGTCCTTCTGACATCAGTGTCCTGAGTCTGTTAAGTACAAGTGTGTCTATATTTAACCTATATCTGGGGCTAAATTAGGACAGTTATTTTATCATCCAATGATCTCTCCTCAGTAGAGAAGGTGAATCAGGAAAAGGAGAGAAGACACACAGATTGAAATGAAAACAGATTTAACAAAATAGACAAATTAACACCAATGTCAATACAGGATATATAAATTTGTACTCAGCCCAGCAAAAGTGCAGCAGTCATACTGAACAGGAGGGAAATCCTCAAGAGCAGGCGATCAAAGAAGAGCAGAGTGAAAAGCTCAAGCTGAAAACTCCAGCAAAAGTCTCCTTTCTCATTGCCAAACTTCCTTGTTTATACTGAGTATGATGCTTATGGCATGGGATACAGCTGTGAGCCAATTCAGGTCAGCTGTCTTGCCTGACTCAGAACTGCTACTGGTCTGCAGTCGTGGCTGGCCTATGATTCCATTCCAGAAAAACCAGGACAAAGCGACACTTCTGATTTCCATACAGACCTCTCAGGGCCATCAAGCTTTCCTTTCCTTTCTTGGAGGTCCCCAGGAAATGAGGTCCTTTTCTTTCTTGGCATCCTTGTCTTGTGGATGCCATCTACAGGCTATGGCCTCTGTTCTTCCTCCAAAATGAAATTGAGGAACTGGCACCCACCAGTGATGCATGTCCAAACTGATCATAACACTTACTGCTGAGTAAAATATATTTATTTTACCCACTGAGCTGCCCAAGTAAAGCAGAGTGTTGTATTTGACAGGATTAGAAGAACCTGAGTTTGAGATGTGTGGTGCTAGGAAGCATCACAGCAGATGGTATTGGGAGCAATATTTTGTGAGCTTGAAGGTTTGGGGCAGAACCTGGTAGTAGGCTGACCAGATGGGTAGCAGAAGACAGGACGTGGCCAGAAAGGTAAACATGAGAACAGAAGCTTTATACAGCATATGGTGAAAGAAAACATTGGGAAACACTAGAAAATCCACATTAGTTGTGCAGTTATCCACAGCCTCAGCCAGCTAATCTCCCAGTATCTAGACTGGTGTTTATTTAACACTAAAAAAAGACATGGAGCTCTTCACAAGACAAGTAAAATGCATCTCTGGCAGAACTGTTTTCTTCTTTCTCTGTGAAAAATAGCTTCTTTCTGCATTTCTAAGTTGCTCAGACACTTTGTTAATGTTTTATCTTCCTGTAGTCACTTGCCTTCCCTCTCCATCCTGGCCGAGGTGGAAGGCAGCACACATAAAACCCTTCAGAGCTTAGCTTACCAAATGGCTTTCCAGAGTTGTGGGTGGTTTCCAGTTCCCATGGACACAAGAGGAAGCTAAGGGTACTTGAGACTTGGCAAAGGCTCAGGCTGTGATTGATTTACAGCCCTGAACACTCTGCATTTCTGGCGCTGTCTGAGAGACAGAGCAATAAGGAATTTTCATTTCCTCCTCCTCTTCTCTGCCTTGGCAGAAATGCCACACTTTCCCACCTGGTTATGGAGTTTAGCTGGTGTTTAAGACATCAGGCATTTGCATAGGTGAAGGTCTGCAGTGTGGGACTGAGTCAGCCTGCCCCCTGTATGACCCTTGTGCACAAAGCCTCTTCTGCACCATCAGGAGGAAATCATGATGTTAGCATTACTGCTGCGAATAGAAAGGCCAAAGTGGTTATTCCCTTTGTCACTCCAGGTAGCACCTTACTGCTGCAGTGGAAAAAATCCAAGAGCAAAGCACTTACAGGTGGACATGATAAAGCCAAAGACAAGACTCTACTGACTTCATTAGAACCAAGGGTCCCTCCTGCTTTTAAACCTAGTCCTAAAAAAGCTGTCCTACTGTTTTACACTACAGCTTCTACTACCATATTGTCAATACAAAGAATTTAGAATACATTCAACACTTCTATGACTTCAGCATGTCTGCACTTGGAGAAGGCAGACCGAAAGCCATTTGTTTCATGATTTGAGCTGCTCTACATATTTTGTAATGTTTGTTGTTTTAATGGTAAAAGTAATATCTATGTCAGCTTTACAAATTGCAGCAAATCTCTTAATCTTAGATTAACAGTAATTATGAAAACCAAGGGTTTGCTATCATACAGAAGGTACTCTTGCAAGTTTAGGAAATTACCTGAGGTCTTTACTGACCAGGAGATCTTAAGGTCTTGGTTAAAAATGTAGCTCCAACTTTCAAAAGCACCTGAGGTCCATAAAGACTTTCAGGGAACTTGGCACCATGGGCTAAAGCACAAGAAAGAAACCTGGATTGAATAGTCTATATATCTCTCACCTTGTGGAGATGGGTATTGGGATCCTGCTTACTTCATTATTTCTTGGTCTAATCATTGACTGAAATATGAGCAAGCAGAACCTCAGGCTCCTCCTGCCACTTCTCCTTGACCCATACATGTGACTGTCCCTCTGAAGCACACAGGGTGCCCTCCCTTGTGTCATTCCCTCTCACCAGATGAAAAAAAAGTCTTTGTTCAGGAGCAGGGTCTATGATTTCAACCCCCCAAAGGTTAAGGCAAACTATGACTTCCAGCATGGAGGAGTACCGGCATCCCACAGCCTTCCTGCTATCATGGCTATCAACAGCTGAAACATTTCTGCATGCCATTGCTCATGGAAAGGTTATAAGGGTGATTTCCATCAGGGTGTTGTCAGCACTGAAGGGCACTTTCCTGAACACAGGGCAGCTGAACGCAGGCCACCTGATGGCCTGAGACATCAAAATACTTCTGAGCTAGTTTTAGGTATCCTAAGGAAGTGTTTACATCATCTCACTTTGGCCTAGAGAAGATGATATCCCTAATCCAAGGGAAGTAGAGGGAGCAGGATAGTCCAATTTACCTGTGCCATGTTTATACCCTAACATTTGGCCACACACAGTCTGTGCCTTTTCTCTGTTTGTCACGGGATGCCACAGCTGTTAGTTCCATCAAGTCACAGCTGGCCTCTGGAAATCCCTCTAAAGGCCATTTTTTGGCATTGGTCTAAACATTTGGGAATTGTTTTTAGAAAGACAGAAATCTGTTATAAGACACATTTAGAGTCCCTTAAAGGTTCACTGAGACACACCTTAGTGCTGGCATGCCCAGCAGCCCTATCTCCCCTCCCACCATCTCACGCTCCTTCAGAAGTCACAGGTACGACAGCTGAATTCGGATCACCCCTGCTCACCATGCTCAGCAGACACCTGGCAGATGCACAGCACAGGATTGCAACAGATAGTCCTTCTTACTCATCTCTATATTCCCATATTAGTCTCTGACCAATCAGAAACAGTTCACCAAACAAAGTTAAGCAATATCACAAAGAACTTTAAGAAATTACTCTTATCATCCCTCCTGAAGATAGGCTCAGTGGTCAAGGCCACAGCGAAATCTTCCTTTTCTTGTAAAAGTTAACCGAAGTTAGTTATTAAAGTGCTCCCAGTATTTAGGGAGGTGCTGAAATGAAGAACAGCACAAGATACCTGCACTGCCTCTGAAGAATTCAAAAGTGTCTTTTCCAACAAAATCTTGGTGTGGTTTCTTCTGAAGAGCTTCCTGGAAGACATCTCAGGTACAATTTTGACTTACCAATCTGGATAGGGGATCTGTGAAGTAGTGCTAATAAATTAAATGCTTCTAGACATGTCTTGTATTTCCCATCAAATGGTAAAACTTTCTTTTGTGAAGTTTGTATTTTTCAAACGTTTATATTGCAGAGAGTTACAGTCTGTGAGTGCATACACCTAGACTGCAAAGTGGGATGATGTGGGGTAATATTTAATTATTCAGTTAAAGATACCAGATTTTTGTGTGCTTCTTTCATTTAGGATAAATTAATAAAGCAATAAAAATATCCCTTTGTTAATTCCCTCAGCAAAATGATACATGTCAAAATATACTTTACCAAATGTTCACAGATGTGGGGCATTAGAAGCAGAGTTGGAGTTTTTTACACATGAGAGACAGTAATGCTGTTAATTGCTGGCCATGAGAACAGGATCAGAAGCTACATGGAATGAAACTGAACCAAAATGGGGTTTCAGTTCTGACCCAGTCTTGGTCACTAGTGAGTAAAACTCATTACCAATCAATAAGCTTTGTCTGTGCTCATGTAACCCAAGTGTAGGTGAGTGTAGGTGAGAAGTCATCAGAAAAATTGTGCTCATTGGTCGTGCTAATTGGCCTTCATGATGGGAGCACTTTGGAAAGCCAGCATGTATTACCGGAGTATGGACCTTTCTCTCAGGGGATTTGCAGAGGTTGTTGCCCTCCACTGTGCCTCCATTTTCCTTAAAACATCTAACATAAATAATGGTGCCAGCAGATGAAAAAAAAAACTTCTTATGCAGAGGACATCTTTCTAAACATACATGGGAAGAAAATGGGAGTGAGCAAGAGGAAGACAATAGTGGATGAAGTCACCATAGCTGATAGCTGCCAACAGAGCCTGTAGAAGAGGGAACTAGACAAGTAAAGCTCAACCAGGAGGTGACTAGCATCTAGCTACAGTAAGGTGCTGCACTGGTAAATGAAACTGCTAGTTCCATTATCCTGCCAGTAAATAGGTTGAAGGCACACTAACATTGTCCTTCAGGTGCTCAGACTGTCTTGGCTAAGCATGACTTGAGTAATGCTGTGTGGCACCACAGTCTCTAAAGCAGACTCGTGATCATGTTGTTCAGCCTTGGGGTGAAGCTCCAGGTCTCCTTCTTCAGCCTTCAACCCATAGCTAACCAAGAGAAGAGTCAGTAAATCAAAGTTCCATCAGGATGAAAAAAACACATGCCAAATATTTGCACTTCCGGCAAGACTAGCAATAATAAGCCCAAGCAGATTTAGAGAGTTGGAAATAGGCATATTGTATGTTGCCTGAGATAGGTGAATTAAATTTGGCTTGAGGAAAGATAAAAGCTGGGCAAGGGGCTGGAGTGACAGCTTAAGTATTGACAAAAGCTACACAACAGCTGCAGCACTGGGAAAAATCCTGAAATGCAAGAATAACCCACACACTTATTTTTATGGCTTGTGAACATTTCAAATGTACCCGTAGGACATTTTGTGCCCTACAACCTAATGAGCAAGATTACTCAACAGGACTTTCAGCAGTATTCCTCCCTGCGACATAAGGACTAAAAACCTGATATGCAGACTAGGAAACAGATAAACTCTAAAATCTTTAACAGAATAATCATCTTCCTGCAGATCTAAGTATACGAAGATTTATCAGAGAAATAATAAATTAACCTTTTTTTTTCTATTGAACTTTCACTTGCCCCAGATTTTTGAGCTCTTCTCTCAATAGGGAGAAAGACAGGTCTGGAGTATGATTTTAATTTTAATTGACTTTGGATAATAGCCTTAAATGAGCTTAAATTTTGAGTTTTAGTCTGTTAGAATAATTACCTGCCAGTTTTGGGAAAATATCACAGATCTAATTTTGTATGTTGAAACAGAGAGTAAAAATGTTTAACCCACTGCCCAAATGGTGAATCGTTTATGGAAAAATAGTATATCAGCCAAAGCAACACACCTAAGAAGTTCATCTACCATTACTTGAACTTCTACACGTCCATGAATTTCCCCAGAATGAGCTAGAGGGAAAGTAAAATGAAATCACTTGAAATAGGTTGGTAATAGGCCCTGAGCTGTAGTCAAGTTCCAGGATGGGACTCACATTTTAGTACTGCAGTTATCATATCTAGATGAAAAGCTTCTCATCTGTTCATAACTATGCAAAGTGCTCAGTGCCATTTTAAAATCTGTTCTGTAATATCTCCAAATCTTGTGTGCACCCAAGCCCAAATCAGAAATGTATGTAGGCTATTTCTGCACCAGTCAGGTGATAGACCTGAGCAAGGAGCTAGTGTGGGTTGTCCATCTGTCACAAGATCCAAGCACCAAGGTGCCAAGGAGCCTTTGCACTAGGGGAGGGAAAACAAAGAAAAGTTGTCTATTATCAGTGTCACTAAAGACTTTTTGCTTCCTACAGTTCATCTTTAAATTTAAGTCAGAAGATGACTTGGATACAATAGATTCATTAGAGTTAGAAATCCAACTGCAGTTACCCAGATCAAGTTCCACTAATCTTATCTAGGATTAGTACTAGGACTCTATTAAATATTTAATGGTGGTTGCAGCAGAGACAAAGAATTATTTAGGTGACTTTAATGTGGGAGCAATGTGAGGCATAGAGAGAAATGTAACAGCACAGTGGGCAGCAGGGTGATGGCATGAACTTACTGCTGCAAAATATCCACTGGGATTGAGTGAAACAAATCGAATCTTCACACCTGTAATTTGGGCTTCAGGGGTTGCTTCTGAAGTGACCAAGGACAGTTTCTATTCAGCACAAACATACAAATGTGGTTTGGGACAAGGAGGAAAACAATATTTAGATCAGACATTGCAACAACTGTGAGCGTGAAACAGAAGAAGAGCAGTTCAGATAACCTGTGGAAATAAATCTTACAGAAACCTTTTCAAGCATGCTTATCATGCTTTTTCACTACCAAGCCTAACAAACAGACCTGAGGTGAAAGATTCAGCCCTGTCTCCAAGCCCAAGAGATGATGGTGGAGCCCTGCCTTATCTCTGCCTTTCCCATCATGTGTTGATGGGTTCCAGCAATCTCTCAGCTGTCCTAGCAGTGCCACAGAGAAGCCACTTGGGATGCATTTGTTTGTTCTTTAGTCTCCCTTGAGGGAGGCAGTTTTAAGTTGTAGATGGCTGACTTGGAGACAGTTTAATGCAAAACCTGTCTAGTCCACTTTTTGGCTGCATCTTTAGAAACAAATACTTCATGCTCCATCAAACCACTGCCCTTCAGTGGAAGGAGGAGCAGGGCAGGAGAACATGTTGGCAAAGGGAAGAAAATGTTTCAGCCCTCTCCCTTTTGATCTTCAGAGGTGGTAATGTTCAGTTTAAAGCTCACTCAACCTCACTACCCATCATGGCTATTTGCCCCACAGTATGTAAGGAGCTAACGCTGTTGTTCATTTTAGGCTTTTAAGTGGCTAAGACCAGAGACAAGCACACAGGAGTGACCGTTCTCACCTGATATTTCATGAGAAATGGTTGAACCTGTGGGCAACCACTATGTTGTAGCCAGACCTGTGTACTCAGAGAATTTGTTCAATGAAGAGCATGAGAAATTGCAGAGATACCACAAAACCTTTTGGGATCACCTGAAACTATATTTTCGGTAAGGAGACTTTATTTTTTAAAGTATGTATGTAATAAACACCTCAAACTGCTGCTCTCAGCGCTCCATTCTGACAACTTCCATCCCAGATAGATGTGATTTCAACAGAGCAAATGGAAACTTGTTAACCAGATGCACTGTCATATTTTTCTAAAGAATTCTAGCTGCTGTTACACTTTAAAGTCTTTCTACAGTTGTATTCCAGGCAGTTCCTCTTTTCCTGGGGACATTGGCAATGACAGGACAAGCGGTAATGGTTATAAACTAAGAGAAGGTAGATACAGACTATGTTTAAGGGAGAAATATTTTACACTGATGATGGTGAAACACCTGGGAACAGGTTGCTGAGAAAGGTGCTGGAAGCCCCATCTCTGAAAACAGTCAGAGTCAAGTTGGATGGGGTTCTCAGCCATGTCTTCTAGTTGAGGATGTCCCTGCTCACTGCAGGGGAGTTGGAGTAGATGAACTGTAAATGTCCTTTCCAATCCAAACCATTCTATGATTTTGTGATTCTAAGAAATTGTGGTTGGAAAAGACCTCTCCACAGCTGCCAGAGCAGGTTGATTGGATTGGCTAAGATTTCGACCTCTGGCAGTCCGAACCTGAATCCTTCTGTCTGTCATTTTCTCTCTGAAGACAGGCTACAAATCAGCTAAGCTGTTCACTGACAGAGCTCTGTGTTGTGTCTTTATAGCTGCTCCCCACAAAGGGTTAAAAAAGTTGCCTTGCGATTGTTTCCCCTTACCTCATGGCTGCCAGCATACCACTTCAGGGAGTGGATCCTGAGTGACATCGTCTCTGGCATCAACACGGGGCTGGTGGCTGTCCTGCAAGGTACTTCCACAGGACATGTGCTCTGACACAGCCTGCTAGGCCAGGTGCAAAGGGGCTGCTGGCTTCAGCCTGTAATGTGCTCATTGCCTTCTGTGGGTCTCTGTCCTCGCAGGTCTTGCCTTTGCTTTGCTGGTTAATGTCCCACCAGGTTATGGACTCTATGCAGCATTTTTCCCTGCTCTGGTCTATTTTATCTTTGGAACATCTAAACATATCTCACCGGGTAAGTTCAGGCACACTGACTGCTATCCCCACTGGTGAAGAAGTACTTGCTGTCCCTTCAAACATTTAACAAATGCCTTGTGCCATTCAGGTCCCTTCCCAGTGCTGAGCCTGATGGTAGGAGGAGTTGTTGTTAGGCTGGTCCCCGATGACATGACTGAAAATGGCATTCCCATGAATATGTCAGCAATAAATGAAATGAGGGTAACGGTGGCTGCTTCTGTAACCTTCCTTTCTGGAGTTGTTCAGGTTAGTAAACGTGTGTGCCTGCACATGGCTGTATATGAATAGATGGATAGCAGACTGCTCTTCCCCTTTGTTCTGCTAGTGAGGTCACCAAAGTAATTCTCTTCACCATCCCATGCAACTGACTTTGGCTCACTGATTAGGAGACATCCACCCTTCTCCAGTGACCAGCCACTGATCCATACTGTGAAATTCCTGGTTTTGCCCAGACCTGAGCCCGCAGCCCATATAGTTAAGTGCACCCAATCTACAGAAAAAAAACCCCAAAACTCATCTGTTGAATAGGGGAAAAACTGAGGGAATAATGTCAGTCCTGCAGACACACTAAGGGTCTGTCTCAAAATAGTGAACTATTGGATTTGCCTTTTTAAAAAAAGCCCAACAACTTCTCCTTCCTTCCTAAGAAAGAATTCTTGCAGTTCATTCCTTCCTTCCTAATATAGTTATATGTTTGTGCTTCATGAAACACTGGTGCCATGTGAAAATAGGGGTACTGAAAACCACAAGACTAAGAAGGTTTATTTCAGCTAGAAAAGAAAAAGAATACTTTTTAACTACTGCAGCAATTAGTCTTGCTAGTCTTATGCCCCCTGTTGCTAAGCCTCAACTTTTCTTGCAAGTCTGGAGGCAGTATTCTACAGTTCCTGTATAGGACTAGGTAAAAATCTGTTTCCATTAAATGTGGTTCTCTTTGTTGCAGAGATTGCTTAAAAGCACAAATGAATCCCACTGATTCCCATTTTGAATTTCAGTTGCTTCTGGGACTTCTCCAGTTTGGATTCATTGTTATTTATTTATCACAATCATTAATCAGTGGTTTCACCACTGCTGCGGCTGTCCATGTTCTGGTGTCTCAGCTGAAATTCATGCTTCAGCTACCTGTGCCTGGATTTAATACACCTCTTGGCATAATCTATGTAAGTGCTAAGTGTTCATTATTTGATAATGCTGTTGAAACCTGTGATGTTTATCTGACTGCATATCACAAGGCACTAATAACAGAACTCAGCATAAAAACAGCCAGGCAGGAGGAAACACAAAAGAAAAATATAGTAGGTGGGTTATTAGTATATAACCAATTTGAACAGGTTAAATCATTGGGCTGAGGTCAACAGGTGCCGGGTCCTGCACTTTGATCACAACAACCCCAAGCAACATTACAGACTTGGGGATGAGTGGCTGGGAAGCAGCCCAGTGGAAGAGGATCTGGGAGTGCTGGTGGGTGGCCAGCTGAACATGAGCCAGCAGTGTGCCCAGGTGGCCAAAAAGGTCAATGGCATCCTGGCCTGTATCAAAACCTGCATCCAGCAGGAGTAGGGTAGTGATTGTGCCCCTGTACTCATCCCTGGTGAGATCACAGCTTGAGTAGTGTTCAGTTCTGGGCATCACAGTAAAGGAAAGACACTGAGGTCCTGAAGCGTGTCCATAGGAGAGCAACAAGGCTGTTGAGGAGTCTGGAGGGCATATCACACAAGAAGTGGCTGAGGGAGCCACGGTTGTTTAGTCTGGAGAAGAGAAGGCTAAGAGGAAATCCTATTGCTCTCTACAACTACCTGAAAGGAGGTTGGAATGAGGTTGATGCTGGTCCCTTCTGCCAAGTAACCAGTGATAACACTAGAAGAAATGGGTTTAAGTTGTGCCAGGGGAGGTTTAGATTGGATATTAGGTAAAACTTCTTTAATGAGAGAGTGGTGAGGCATTGGAACAGGCTGCTCAGGGAGGTGGTGGATTTGTCATCCCTGGAGGTGCTCAAGAAGCATGTAGATGTGGTGCTTCAGGATATAGTTTAGTGGTCACAGTAGTTGGGTTGCAGCTGGACTCAATGCTCTTAAAGGTCTTCTCCAGCCTTAATGATTCTGTGATTACCAAACACCAAGTTACACCCCAGTAGGCCAACTAGTTGATATTTTTAATTATTCCTGTTGGGTGGCATATTCTCATTAAGCGCTCAGCTTTGCCTCAAGCACTTAATTATTCATTTTTATTGGACTGATATATATTTAATTTGGCTATGAATATATGAAGTCTATTGAATGTGAGAAGAGAAAGGAGAAGATAGGAAGAAGGAGCAGAGAGAGGCATCTGCTCAGCAATTCCATTGCTCTGACTTCCTATCTCACATTTCCTATCCTATTCCTGTTGCATGTTGTTTTGACCCTCTCTGAGAGACAGGCCAGGATGAGGAGGTTCAAGAAGCCAGCGGAAGGAGTCTTTCACATCTGCTTTTGTTGTCTGATGCACATGCATAGTGGGGCTTGCAATCTGCATCACACAGAAAGGAAAAAAATTCAATTTCCATTATCCTTAGAGCAATTCCAATGCAGGCCCTGCTGGAAAGAGAGTGCTGCTGTGCCAGGATACTGCTCTTTCTAAAGCACCACATTTTTCTTCCTGATTTTGCAGACTCTGGAGAGCATTTTCAGCCAGATCACACAAACAAACATTGCTGACCTTGTCACGTCCCTTGTCGTTTTGCTTATTGTGTTTGTGGTGAAAGAAATGAATGATCGATACAAAGAAAAGTTACCAGCTCCCATCCCAATCGAACTCCTTGTGGTAATGGTCACTTCTCTTTGCAATTGCTGTATCACTATAATGACAAAGGATGCAGAGTTTTAACTATTTCTTCTGTTCTGCATTAAATGATGGGTTATCATTTTACCTATAAAGAAAAACTGGCAGCTTTCATGAGCTGTTGTGAGTTGTTTTACCTTTACTTTGCTGTTCTTAACTGAATACATCTGTAGTGAATAAAATGTTAGAAACTATTAATGTTGGCTTTGAAAGCAGCTGGCTGTAATCCCACATCTGGAGCCTCTCTGTATCATACCTGCAAGCTGCTGCTAAAGGCCTGTCCATCTGTGGCCAAGAACGAAACAGCTTTGCCCTCCAGCAGCAGACAGTTTTGCCTCCTTTACCTCCCTGAGCAGCCCTGGTGTGAGGAAAGCCTCACACAGGCAGCAATTTCCTAAAGTTCTAGAGGCTGTTGCTGTAGGTGCAAGTAGTGCTGTTTTTTCCCGGGAGTTATTAGAGCACTTTGTTATAAAACACACAGTTTATGGGGTAGGATGTTCTCTGTTACTGAGATATTCAGATATATATTGCATGATTTATTAACATAAACCCACACCTATAAGGTGATTCAGGAATAACGTCTGAACAGAGAAGGGATGTGCAGACTTCAGGCTTAATGCTGCTGCTAGTGTTGAGACTGGGGGGAGTGTGGGAGAGGGAAGGTAATGTTCTTTAATAATTTCTTCATATTGTTGCTTGAATTTACCTAAAGGATATGGGGTTTGTTATATTTCAGACAGTCTTAGCAGCATTGATCTCCTATTTCATCAACTTTGAAGAAAAGTACAATGTAGCTGTTGTTGGAAAACTAGAGGAAGGGTAAGTGGTTTACTTAAAATTCACCAGTGAAGCAAAATGTTCTCTCTAGTTTGTCAGTGTTTAATCGGTTCAGCTATGTTTCTGATTAAAGTAATCTGCTTCATCTTCTTTCAGTAGATAAACATTTTACTCTCAACAATATGAGAACACACTTTCAATTGGTAAAATTTGCTCACTAGATAACATCTCTGACGTGACAAAGAATACACTGTGACATGAAATAATTGCATGCTTCATTTTCCAAGATATCTGTTGAGCAGGTGTTTGTCCTTTTTACTGAGCTACTAGTTCCTGAATCCCTCCATTTTACTTGAAGTACGTGCAGGGTTCAGAAGCCACTATGAGCCCCATGAAGTGACCAGGACACTGCACAGTTCTGCCTGGTCCCATGACCAGCTGCCAGCATCATCCCAGGCACTATTATCCCCCAGAGGACTCAGCATCTGCTCCTCCAGGAGCATATCCGAATAGGAAGTATATATCCACACACAGAGAATACATCCATATATAGAGTACATTCAGCTATTCCAGAATTAATAGGCACACAGTAAATTAAAAAAGAGGGAAGAAGACATTGGCTAGGATAGCATCCTGCAGCCATTTACTCACCAGGGTGCTCTCATTTGCCTCTGGTAGATAGCCCCAGGGTGTTAGCAGATGAAGTTTGCAGAGGAGCAGCTGTTTTTGCTCAAAAGTCTCCATTCTTCCTATTTCAGTTCACTGAATAAACAAAGAAAATGAGAAAAAAACCCTAACAAACAAATGAAAAATGAAAAAAAAAAGAACCCAAACACAAACCAACAGTCCAGAGAGAGGAATTATCTCTAGATTTTGCAAAAGACAAAAGGGATGGGAAGGGACAGGAAATTATAAAGCTAAAGCACCTAGCAGATAGATATCCTGAGAAACTATCAATGTTACCTGATTTAGTAAATATTTGTTTAGCTGCCTAAAGGGCTTCAGTGAATCACATTAAGCAAAAGCCTTCTGTGCACAAATTCCCCATGCAAATGCCATGTCAGATCTTACATCTATGCATAACTAGATGGCAGAACTGTGCATGTGCTTCACATACAGTAAAATGTGTCTGGCCCTGGCCAAGTAAACGAGGACTTGCTGAGACACAGATTGAGATGAGTGTGGATTAAGAGTCCTGGTCTCAGTTAAAAACCCTTCACAGTTTTGTAGGCTTCAGATTTGCATTTCTGTTATGTATTTCTGAAGTGCTCAGTGTGAGTGGACAATTGCCTTGCTTGCTTGCTGGACAACTTGTCTCCTTAGGCATATCCTTAATGGCTAGAGTTTTTTGTCTTTCAGATTTCAAGCACCAGCTGCCCCTGATGTAAATATACTCCGAAAGTGTATTGGTGACAGCATTTCTATTGCAATCGTTGGGTTTGCGGTAGCCTTCTCCGTGGCTAAAGTGTATTCCATCAAGCATGACTACACAATAGATGGCAACCAGGTAGGCAAATAACACAGAAATCACAACAGTGCATTTGTTAATGTGAAGTAAAACATTTAGCCTTTGGAATAACTGTCATAAACTGTCTTTTAAGAACAGCTTCTTCTGTTTTTATTTCAGGAACTCATTGCTTTTGGACTGGGTAATATAGTTGGTGGATCATTCAAAGGATTTGCCTCCAGCACTGCTCTGTCGAGGTCAGGCGTGCAGGAGAGCACAGGGGGCAAAACGCAGGTATAGAAGACAACATATTGTGATGGTATTTAAAGCAAGAAAGCTCTCTTTTTACCCTAGCTGGCCATAATGCCTGCGGGAGGTTATTCATGTTGGAATTGTTTTCTCATGCAGATTGCTGGTATTATCTCAGCTTCAATCGTCTTGATTGTGATCTTGGCCATTGGGTTTCTCCTGGCACCATTACAGAAGGTAATCACTGGTTTCACCTAGTACTTTTTTATGTTTGCCGACGGCAAGGCTGATCTAGGAGTCACTGGTAACATTTATGGGCTTCAGTGGGAGCCAAACAGGGGTTTTGTAAGGCTGGTTCTTCTTCCAAGGTCACAAGGAGAGGGCCACCTGCGGTGGCTCTCCAAAAGGAATACAAGCCCCCAGATACGAAGCATCACAGCACAAGCTTTTAAGTGCCAAAAATAAATGGAATTTGAAGCTTCACATCAGACACCATAGCTAGGGATATTCCAGCAGCAGTGATACAACAGAAGGTGCTCCCTGGCCTTTCAGCTGCACTTTGGGCCTATTTGTATAATCTTTTAAATCTTAATGTTCAACATTTGCTTTGATTGCTTTAAAATTCAACGTGTATTTGGGTCTCTCTAACAGTCAGTCCTTGCATCTCTGGCTCTTGGCAACCTGAAAGGAATGCTCATGCAGTTCAAGGAAATAGGCATCCTATGGAGGAAGGATAAGTATGACTGTGTAAGTTGAGCATCACAAGCATTCTGGAAAAGGCATCTATTATGCAAATTCACTCACAAGTTACCTTTCTTTTTTTAGACCTGCCTTATTCACTAAGTGGAAAATGCAACAGTGGCATGCCTTTTTTTCTACTTGTGTACCCTTTGCTCATGTTTTCCATTTTGTTGCAGGCATGTTGAGTTAGTTCTCTCTCCTAACTTCATTTTAATCCATTTCATCAAAATCTGATAAAATACAGTTTTATAGAAGGCAGTTACAGAAAATATCTAAATAGCTACTGCATTGGCTCTGTATTCAGGGACACTTTCTCACACGCAGCATGTTAGGTGTAACTTAGCGAAAAACAAGCGATGATGATTCCTCAAAGAGTTTACTCCTAAATGGTGAAGTTGGTGGATGGAGGACAGGATTACTTACCTCTGACACCCAGAAAATTTAGGCTCTTGATTTTCTCAGCAATCAATTCTTTGTCTTCCCAAGCAGTTCCAGGCTTCAGTTTTCCCAGCTACTGATCAGTCATTTACCACATGAAAACACTTTGAGATCTATGGGTTAAAAATATTCAGAATTATCTAGCCAGTTCTACTTATCTGGAGCATACATTCACAGCACACATGGGCACACTTGCAACTCTTAGCTTTACCAGGACCCCGATTTACTTGTCACCGTGTGTTTCTGCTGGACTTTTATTAAGAGTTTAGTGAACCACCCATTAGTGATCCACACCTTTATTGTTCTAAACCTTTATTTTATTGTCATCCTTACAAACACTTCCTGGTGCTAGTCAGTGAGTCTGGCCCTATTTTACAAGAAAAATAATGTAGGAAACATGAAGCCCCTCAGTGAAGGCAGAAGGACGGCCTGGAGCAGAGAGCTGCTTCCACTCTGGGCTCCTGACCCAGGTCCTTGACATGTCTGTAACTTCTGCCGTCCACCTGCTTGTCACAGGTTATATGGGTGGCGACTTTCTTAGCTGCTGTTCTTCTTGGCCTGGATATTGGGCTAGCAACCGCTGTGGCATTCCAGCTGCTGACTGTGGTGATCCGCTCCCAGGTGTGAGTATTTGTTGAACATGATCACAGGATGTCAGGGGTTGGAGGGGACCCAAAGAGATCATCAAGTCCCGTCCCGTTCCCCCCCCCCCCCCCAGGGCAGGCCCACGGTCTAGCCCGGGTCACAGGGGAATGCATCCAGCCAGGCCCCGAAAGTCTACAGGGGGGGGGACTCCCCAACCTCTCTGGGGGGCCTGTTCCAGTGCTCTGTGACTCTTACAGTAAAGTTCTCCCTTGTGTTGAGGTGGAACCTTCTGTGCTGCAGCTTCCATCCATTGCTCCTTGTCCTGTCAGAGGGAGCAAGTGCGAAGAGCCTGTCCCCCGCTCCTGACACCCAGCCCTCAGAGCTTTAGAAACATTTGTTAAATCCCCTTTCAGCCTTCTCTTTTCCAGACTAAAGCCCCAGGTTCCTCAGCCTCTCCTCATAAGGCATGTCCTCCAGTCCCCTAATCATCCCTGTAGCCCTCCACTGGACCTTCTACATTGGATTCCTGTCCCTCTTAAACTGGGGAGCCCAAAACTGAAGGCAGTACTCAAGATGAGGTCTCACCAGGGCAGAGTAGAGAGAGAACTTCCCTCGATCTGCTGGACACACTTCATAATACACCTCAGAAACCCATTGGCCCTCCTGGCCACAAGGGCACACTGCTGTCCTCTGGATAATTTGTTACCCACAGGACTCCCAGGTCCCTCTCCAGGGGGCTGCTCCATGATGATAATGTATCTCAGAGCTTCCCGTTATAAACTAACTTCCCCGGTGCAGAGAAGGCCAACAGCTACGTGCCTCAGTCTGACCAGCAACCACATATAGAAAAATAATTCACAGAGTTAGATCCTTGGATGTAGGGTCCCATTTCAGTCTATCACTACAGCTGTCTATCACAAGCTCCTGGCTAAACTGGCAGCTCGTGGCTTGGACAAATTCACTCTGTGCTGGGTCAGGAACTGGCTGGAAGGCCGAGCCCAGAGAGTTGTGGTGAATGGTGCCACATCCGGTTGGCAGCCAGTCACTAGTGGTGTGCCCCAGGGATCAGTGCTAGGCCCAGTCCTGTTCAATATCTTTATTGATGATCTGG